>CM018051.1:3957351-4557351 GCA_008638375.1 Nyssa sinensis | reverse complement strand
CGACAAACTGAGCAGCCGCCACATGTAGTCAAGTGCGAACGAAAAACAGGGTTAAGCTAGTAATTATCAAGAATAATAATACACTTATCAAATTCTTTTACAAAAAAAGTGTTTACACGCTGACGTGACAGTGTGATATTAGTTGTGCATCACATCATGATATAATGTATAACTAATACCACACTACCACGTTAGCGTGTAAACACTTTTTGGTAAAATAATTTGGTATGTATAGCATTCTCAATTATCAAATATCAAACGGTAACTCTACCTTTTATTGTTCCAATTTTTTTAATAAATTAAGTATTTTGTTTAATTTATAAATCATATTTTTTAAGATTATTTTAGAATTTTTAAAATTATAAAATTATATTATCATTTTTTATTTTATTTGACAACATATAGATTTTTTTTTAGTTAATTTTTTTCTTTAAAATAACAAACTACACTTTTATATTTTTTTTTTTCATTTTTTAAAATTTTGATCATTTTTTTTATTTTTAAATAAATATTGATAACAAACTACACTTTTTATAATTTTTTTTCAATTTTTAAATTTTGATCATTTTTTAAATAAATATTGATACAAATATTAAATGTATTTTTATATAAAATAAAAATAATTTTTTTTACCTTAAAGTTATTTTTAAATAAAATATTTAAAAAAAAAGTTTTAGAAAATTAATTAAAATTGAAAATTATAAAAATAAATAAATATATGGAAATTTTTGTTATTTTGAATAAAAAATTTGACTTTAAGAAATAAACTATATATTGTTAAGTAAAATAGAAAAAATTAATATAATTTTTAAATTTTTAAAAAATGTCAGTATAATTTATTTGTTACTTTACCTTCTTGGATGAAAAAATTAGATTAAAAAATAACTGAAAACATGAGTCATATCTTTTAAAAAAATGAAGATTTTATTATCTTGAATAAGTTTTCAATCTCGATCAAATAGTTAAACATGTTTTACATAGTAACTTTTACAAAAACAAAAGTAGCGTAAAAAATGTTACAAAAACTGTAATTTCAAAAACACTACTATCAAACCCCTTTAAATAAAAAAATTAGGAAAACTATTAAAAAGTTCTTAAAATAAAGTTTTCAATTTAAAAAATTCATGATATATTTTTTTAATTTAAAAATGAACTTTTAATACAAAAATGTCTAATTGTTAATTTTCATCTTAACACCGTTAAAAAATATTACTGATTATACTAAAATGACCTTTTAAATATATTTTAGAAAAAAATACTAAAATATATATAAAATAAAATTTTCAATCCCAAAAAAGCATAATATTTTATAAAGTAAAAATTTATTTTTTAGGCATTCTAAATAAATAAAAAATGTTATGTTTTTTTTTTTTGTTTTATCTATTATTTAGTATTTTTTTTAAATATATCTTGAATGTTATTTTAGTCTAATCAATAATATATATTTAACGGTGTTAAGATAAAAGTTAATAATTTGATTTTTTTGTATTAAAAAATTTTAAATTTTTTAAATAGAAAAAATATATCATGAATTTATTAAATTATAAAAAATTATTTTAAAAACTTTTTAATATTTTTCTCTAAAAAAATATGTGGTAGTTGTGTAGTGAGCATGTCTTGCTTTTGGCAAATTGATTATTATTATTGAAGTAAAAGTTAGATTTACACTTAACAATAAAACTATTCATATTTTTGTAACATTTTACCTTGAGTCACCCGGTGATAATAACTGAGTGTTTCTTTATTTTAACGATGCTCGTCATTTAGAATTAAAGTTATTGAAGTCACACACTTTCCAACTTATTTACCAAATTCATGTTTTTAACAAAGGTAAATGATATCGATTTTTTATAATTATATTGATATTTTTTAAAGTTTTTAAAATTACACTAACTTCTCATATTTTATCTAATAATATACATATATATATATATATTCAATCATTTTTTCATTCAAAATGACAATACTACTCCTGTCATATTATTTTTTTTTAATTTTAAAAATTTTGACCAAATTTTTTTTATTTTTAAAATAAGTATTGACAAAAACCTTAGATTTAATTTTATATAAAATAAAAATAAGTTATTTACCTTATATTTATTTTTAAGTAAAATAATAAACAATCTTTAAAAAAAGTTAGAAAAAAAAAGATCAAAATTGAAAAATGTAAAAATAAATAAAAGGAATAATTGTGTCATTTTAAATTAAAAAAGAATTGGTTGGACAGTGTATCTGTATATTATTAGATAAAGTAGGTGAAGTCAGTATAATTTCAGAAACTCCAAGAGAGATCAATATAATTGTCGTAAATTTCAAGGACATGTTTGTTTGATAGGATAAGATGGTGAGATAGAATAAGTGATATCTTATTCTATGTTTGGACATTTACTTAGAATGAGATTAGTTATAATTATATTCCACCAGTGTGGGATAAAAATAATCCTGCCAAGGTGATAGTATTATTTTTATCTCATGCTCAGTGGGATAAGAAGTAAAAGAAAAATTTTCAATCATTCTCTTATAATAAGAAAAATATTTATAAGGGAGAGGAGACTACTTTCAACAACCGCTATTAGCATTAACTATATAAATTTTCATAACATATTATCATCCTTGTTGACAACACTTTTAAGATTATTAAATAGATTTCAAATATACCAACCATTTTTTTCTTACATCTATTAGTAATCCGTTTTATTAATATTTATACACAATAAATTATTAAATTTATTGAATCCTCTCTTATTTATCTATATCTTTTTATTGTTTTTAACTTTTATTTTAAGATTTTTAAGCATATATTTTTCAAAAATATATTTTAGGAATTCAATACTTCTAAAATCTCAAAAAAAATATTATTAAGAATGCAAATTTAATATCACAAAGATTTTATTTTTATAAGATTTTATTAATAATTATATTGATTTAAGTATAGAATTGAAGTAGAATAAAATATCTAGGTTTTTATGCAGACATATTCCAAACACTGAAATATGATATTTAATATTCTATTAAATTTTTTTTCTTATCCGATTTGAACATATTTTCTCTAATCTGATATTTTTATTGAATCATCCAAAAAAAAGCCCAAAAGAAGTTAGTATAATTTACCTTTTGACAAAGATATTTTTTTTTTCCATAGTAAATTACTTTGACCTTGACCTTGAGAAATTGATTTCCTAAGGTAAAGTTATTTAAATTTGAATTGAGGTTTGAATTTACCGTTATTAGAAGAGTTATTATTTATTGTTCCGAACCAATCAACATCTACCACGTCAATATATAGTTCATATATTCTGTTGATACCATAGATGTTGATTGGCCAGGTGCTCTGTACCGGCAGTTGGAGATGCTCTTTACCAAACGCGAAACTAATTTCCTTCATTTCTCTTATGCAACTGTCAGACCAACCGCCTTCATGGAGCTCTCCCTTCCCATCACAAACCGGACCTCCTTCACCTGTCTATCACCTCTATTTTTGTTACAAGCTAGAACTCTCTATACGACTCTCTCTCTCTCTCTCTCTCTCTCTCTCTCTCTCTCTATTTTTTTTTATATATATATATATATATATGTATAATAGGCATTATATTCATGCTAACCAAAGGAATTATTTGCATCCACAGGAAAGAGGCCCTCCAACAGGAGTACATCTGTGTTGCCATGTCGCTGCTCATCATCTCCCTGAGAGGCTACAGAAAAAGCAGCTACGCCATCTTTACAGTACGAGGGAAGGAGGGCATTGATGGGTTGTTTTCTCGCAGCAGGTAATTCCATTACTTTAATGCGTTTTATCTCTATAGTTTTGTATCACTTGCATTTTCATTTTCTTGCCTCGTTCTGAACCAGCTTAAGTTAATTAAATGGTCTTGGAAAACTATTAATTGCATTGCATCAAGGATCAGTTTCATGGAAATATTTATTAATTTTTTCTACTTAAAGATAATTTGAACTTTTTATTAATGTAATTAAAACTTTAGTTCTGCCATCATGGTGACTGAGAGATTTATTGGGGCTAATTTCTCAAAATTGGCATTACTATCAATGTGGGATGCATCAAAACCCAAGAATCCTACTGAATTTCTTTCCCATTTATTAATCTTGATAAAGATTGAACTCGCTTGATGAATATATTTGGCAAATTTAGTGAGGTTTAAATAAGGTGAAGGCTAAATAGACCATATGGCTTTATTAGGTGCTGTTTGGCAGAAAAGGATTCTTATTGCTGACCCCAATTAATTTAGATTTAAGGCTTTGGTTATTGAAATACAATGAGGTAGATGAGATGCTTAAACATTTTAGGAAATTAACTATCAAGTCAGCCTTTTGCATTGAAGAATCAGGAATGGCAACTAAGAATCCATATTTGATTGAGGATGAATTGCAGAACCACACTACCACTATTCTGTAAAACTTCTTTTCTTATTCTTCCATCATTCACATCATCTTCTTCTTCGTGTATCCTATGAAAATTATCCAGGATGGGAATAAGTATTCTCTTCCTGCTTTGGAATCTATTTAATATCCATATCACAATTCAGTCATTGATATCAATACATAACCTGTGGGTGTAGACATTGATACCATATGGTCCATATCCCAATTCAGTCATTGATATCAATACATAACCTGCGGGTTTAGACGTTGATACCCATGCCTACTTCACTGCAGCTACCATGATCATAGCTGTCCCAACTGTATCAAAATCTTTAGTTGGATTGCTACCCGCAGGAGGGGGGGGGGGGGTTGGTACAATAAAAAAAAACATGTTAAATTCAGTCATAAATTTTATTTTGAGTCCTTTGTTGGCCCAGTATCTCACATTTCAATAAGAAGAAGATAATATTTGAAAACTTAACATACTAGAGGATGAAAACAAAAAAGAAAATGAGGAAAGCCTGGTTAAATGATCTTAAATTTCCAAATGCTTTGGTTGAATTGATTTCTTAGATCAGTTGGTAATCAGTTTACTAAATGATGGACCTTGTCCCAGAAATAGGTTGCTACTTGGGTACTTAATATGTTGGACATATACTGAGTACACAAAAAAAAAAACAGTGTTGAATGTACATATTTAGTCACCTGCATATTCCCATCATGTTTCTGATGGTTGGTCAAAATCAGATAGTATCGGGATTGGGTATCAATTATTGGATTCCGCTCAGGGAATATTAATTATTCACTAGATCCAAAGGTCTCAGTGAAATTCCTTATATATGGGCCGAAATGCCTTATATATGGGCCCAAATATCCTATCTTGCATGAACTAGAGTTTGTTAGATTCCCTCAAATGAAATTAATTCAACCTTTTAACCCACTTCTGAGTTCAATAGACACAAGAAAGACTTTACCGGGGAGGTGGAGAATCTATAAATTACTTCAAAACAGATTTTTTTCTTTCCTACAGTTTTTGCCAAAATTGAACAAATACGCATTCAATTCTAAATTATAGTTGACAGTAATTATTGATCAGCATATGCTAATGATTGTTTTGGCTAGTGGAAATTTATGCATATTATAAAATTTTATCACTGGTGCGAATTCATGTGTTTGAATTTTCTAACCTCACCTTTCCAAAAACTCTTCCACCACTGCTGAGCCTCCACCACCACCACCTCACTGCTTCAATTCTAAATTATAGTTGACAGTAATTATGGATCAGTATGTGCTGATGATTATTTAGGTTAGTGGAAATTTATGCACATTATAAGTTTTTATCATTGGTGCCAATTTTCCAAAAACACTTCCACCACTGCTGAGCCACCGCCACCGCCACCGACCACCTTGCTGCCGACTCCCTACCATACAACTAATAGGAAAAACACTTCCATTGCTGCTATCATTGTTAGTTGCTACCATTGCTAGCATACACCATGTTTACAGCTACAATTATACCCCCCCCCCCCCCCCCAAAAAAAAAACAAAAACAAAACACACACACACCATGACCACTTACACTGCCACTACCTCTATCATCTTCCAGTATTTGCTTCTCGTGTCCCCGTGTCATGGCTAAGATAGGAATTATACGATAGGTTCCCTCATTAAACAAGTTGAGTTGAGCTTTACCTCCATTCACTTGTTCTGCTGATTTCATTGTCCTTCAATAGTTGGAAGGCAGAAGAAAATCTTTATTCTCTGGCATTATTATTTAAATTGGACAGGATGTAATCCAGTTTGTTAGTATATTTCAGTCTCTGTTGGTTGGATTAGCTGTCAGATCATCACATCTTTCCTCAGTGAACATTATAAGGCATGTATGTGCCTAAAATAGCAAGAATTATCGGGGGCAGCCAAACAGACATGGGTCAGAATTTGTTCAATTCATTGGGCATTTGAATTGGATTCTCAAGATGGAAAATCTTTTAGTGCTCAGCTCTGACTTATGCCACATCTTATTTAAAATTTTTAAATTAATTTGTGAGCCTTGTAAACTCTAAGGGACAATATGTTTTTAGTGGTGCTTTAGGCATGGGATTTGATTCTTATGAGTAAACATTCTAGTAAGAGGTGGACATGTCTGGGCTCCATCGTTAGTCTCTATCTTTTCTTCTATTAAAAAATTATTATTTTAACTATCTTTAATTGAATTTTTTCAGGATCCGGTAAATCCAGCTGGTCCGACCAATTTTTCAATTGTTTACGCTGCATTTTTACCCCTGGTTTTGAGATGGTCTTACCCGCTAAAGTGGTTGGTTCTAGTTGAATCTAGTTGTAGCAACAAAAAATGTGTGTCAGATTCTTTAAGGTATACATTACAAAAGCAGAATACAACTAAATGACTTTGAGCTTCCATATTACATCAAAATAACCTCAGATGATAATTAGTGGATGAGAGAAATATGAAAACAAATGTTCGTAGGTTGAGAAAAAAGAAACTTGATCACCATAAACTACCTTTAGAATATCAATTTGCCTGTAATAGGCACTATATGGTCAAAAATAGCTTTTCACTCATGACATTCAGAGTTTTATAATTCTTGAATCATCCACTACTCAAAACATTGCTATCTATTACAGATGTTGTGTGGCAATTAAATTTCATGAAATTTTTTTCTCTCTTTCCCATGTAACAATAGGAATAGTGATACTTCACCCTGAATTTGTGCAATTAATCTATCTGTATTTTTTGCTCAATTTGATGTAACAATCCGTTCACATTTCTTATACTTCTTTCGATTTGCCTTCTTCATCTTTACTATTTTTATCTTCTTAACTTTATCCTCTTTTTTCTTCTTTTCTTTTCTTCTTTTTTGGGGATCTGCAGCTGGATGTTGAACTACTGGCCATCAGACAAAGCCCATTTGGGTGTGTAATGGGTGCTTAGAAGCACATTTATCACCCTTCTGGTACATGCTTTTTTTGAGTGTTGCTTGTGGAATTTAAATTCAGTTGTTATTTTGTTGTGCAGCTCTCCTGTTAAAATTGTCGAGGGATGATTCAGTTATGTTTTTGTGCTGCTTTTCATGTGGTTAACCAAGAGTAGAAGCCAAAAACTTGTAGCAAAATTGGAGTGGTACCGTGTTTTACGTTCATTCTGGACCACGGAGTTGCTTTTCGTTTGTTCCTGGACTGGAAAAAAATGTAACTGAATACATTTTGATATTGCACATTCATGTTAGTACAATTAGCTGTTGCTTCCTATGTAACTTTTTTTTTTTGATATAATTTTTAGTATCTCACTGAAGTGTATAGAAATGCTATTTTGCTAAATTCATGAGTAATAAAGTTGCCACTTGCCATATTAACTAACAAGTATCATACAGGAATCTAATCATTAATTATGAAAAATATGTAAAAAATTTGAATAATACAACAACAATAAAGTAGAAAAAGTGAAATTTTAGCACATCGAGTTTTGGTTGCTTCAGCTTTTACAAGATTTGAACATCCTTAATTGTATTTGTTTATACTTTTATGCATGCTTCCTCTAAAGTGGATTTTAGAAATACAAAAATGGACATAAATTATATGCATGGTGATGGTTTGATAATGTAATATTGTTATTCCATGAAATTGTGGAGCATGTGGCTACATCTATCAGTAATTTCTTTTTCACTGGTAATTATTTACTAGATAAGTTTCTATTTTGTATTGCCGTATTATATCATGAAATTATTTGCACCGTAAAATTATTATGTGACGATGGAGACAGATTGTATTGTGTAATAATGTATAGTGAATGTGCTTACATATATTTTGCCAATGTATATAATAATTGTTGTGAATGATCCACGTCTACGTTTATAAGAGATCAAAAAAATGAAATTCTTCATCGTGCAAGTGCTATTTAACTGTTGAATTCCTTATTTTATCTTTTTTAGTATAGTTTCTATGTTTTGATGATTTCTGTTCCTTTCTACACCTCTTTAGGCAAGCATTTGCTTGACGAAATGGAAGAAAAAAGAAATTAGAGAACCCATTAGTTAGCACTGAAGCCTTTTCTGGTTAAACATTTCCTTATGTAGCTAATATAGTGAGGAATCCTATCCCTATAGACACCATATAAGAAGAATCAAACTGTCCTATAAACGCCAAAAGTTTCATAGTTTTTAACATAGATTCTTGCTGCCACTTTAAAAATTTTCATTTCACCCACTTTATTCTGTTTTCAAGCCTTTATTTACCCATCTTCTCTCCTCTTTGTACCATAATCTTTTCAACTCTTCCCCTTGCTCTTGCAAAATGACCATGACTAGAGCAAATGTGAAACAACCTCTTCTCTATATCTCTCTTTGGTTTCTTTCTTGCTTCTTCAGTTACTCTTCTTCCCAAAGGACCTGCCCAAACTGTGGCTCCATAGAGGTGCCATATCCTTTGAGCACAAACCCGAATTGTGGCGATCCAGACTATACTCTCCGTTGTGATCCCAACTCTCAGAAACTCTACTTTGATGCTCTTAATGGAAGTTCTTATCTTGTCCTCGGCATCATGGCTTCCTTTCACCGCATGGTGGTGCAACCATCACCATGGCTGCCTGGTAAATGTATTACTCAAGACATGGCAGTAAGTGAAGGGATCTGGTTAAACCAGTCACTCCCCTTTAATATCACTTCATCCAACACAATCTTCTTCTTCAATTGTTCACCTCGCCTTTTGGTCTCTCCTCTCAACTGCACTCCGTCTAGTCTTTGCCACCAGTTACCTGGACAACTCAGGTCACGTGGACACAAAACGTGCAATTCAGTGTGCAGGCGATCTTGACCTGTGTTGTACCTTCATTGCTGGTGGCATGCCATCAGCATACAAGATACGATTGCATACTTCAGGTTGCAGAGCATTCAGAAGCATTCTCCACCTGGATCCAGAAAAACCTGCAAGTGGATGGGAAGAGGGATTGGAAATTCAATGGGCTCCTCCACTTGAACCAGCTTTGTAAATCACAACTTGATTGCTCCGGGGCTTCCAAGTGTTCATCTGCTGGTAAGAATGGTGTCTTTCGTTGCCTTTGCAGAAGTGGCTACTATTGGGACCATGGCCATGGAACTTGTTTAAAGAAGGAAAATTCAAAATCTGGCCGTACTTTAAAGTTCTCCATTGGGATAGTCTCCTTTTTCACTCTTGCAGCAGTAATGGCTGCAATTAAAGTGAGAAAATCCATCAAAATTTCTAACCAAGCAAAGCTCGCCAAGGCAAGAGAAGACATGTTGAAATCAAGCAATGGCGGGAAATCTGCAAGGATGTTCAGCTTGAAAGAGGTGAAGAAAGCAACAAATGGTTTCTCCAAAGACAGGATCTTGGGGAGTGGTGGGTTTGGAGAAGTTTATAAGGGTGAGCTTCCAGACAACACCATTGTGGCTGTCAAGTCAGCTAAAGTGGGTAACATCAAAAGCACCAAACAAATACTCAATGAAGTTGGGATACTTTCCCAAGTCAATCACAAGAATCTGGTTAGGCTCTTGGGTTGTTGTGTGGAAGCTGAGCAGCCACTGATGATCTACGAGTACATATCAAATGGAACCCTCCATGAGCATCTACATGGCAAGTTCTCCACCTTTCTTGACTGGAAATCAAGGCTAAGAATTGCTGTACAAACTGCTGAAGCATTGGCTTATCTTCACTCAGCTGCTTACATCCCAATCTACCACAGAGATGTCAAGTCAACAAATATACTCTTGGATGATGACTTGAATGTGAAAGTTGCAGACTTTGGGCTCTCCAGATTGGCTTGCCCTGGTTTAAGTCATGTGTCCACCTGTGCTCAGGGAACATTAGGATACCTGGACCCTGAGTACTACCGGAACTACCAACTAACCGATAAAAGTGATGTTTACAGTTATGGGGTTGTGTTACTTGAACTTCTCACTTCCCAGAAGGCGATTGACTTCTCAAGAGACCAAGATGATGTGAACCTGGTCATTTATGTGAGTCAACGAGCGAGCAATGGTTTGATCATGGAAGTTGTGGACCAAAGGTTGCTTGGTGAGGAGCCTTCTGTTACTACAATAGCAAGTGTAAAGCTCTTCTCGGACCTCGCCCTTGCCTGCTTAAGGGAGAAGAAAGGGGAGAGACCTAGCATGAAGGATGTTGTTCAAGAACTTGAATGTGTAGTTGACATGGTAGGTCAAGAAAAGGCTTCTAATGAGGTGAATGTTGAGATTGTATGAATGTATTATGAGACTTTTAATGTGACTATTACATATGTTGATATATGGTTATGTATAATCTTTAAATATTCATGTTATGAAGCTAAAGAAGTGTAGATCTGGGTAGGTGCATGGTGGAATTGATGATGCCAACAAAGGGCCCTGATTTTGTATTGCCCACAGAAGCTAAAGTGATTCCAAGGATGGATTTGAGTGGGGTGGAAATATTTAGAAAAAGGAAAAAGGTTGGGATCAGATGCTTACTTTGTGCAGAAAGTGTGAATGATCCAAAAGACATGGATTTGGAAATATGGGGTAATTGGAAATCTAATGGGAGAGTGAAAGTAAACCAGCTTTTGGAAATGGGGAAATCATTTGCATACAAAGAAAGGTTCAGGGAAAAGAATTGCACTTGTTAAATGGGGCAAGCATTACCTAGTGGTTATCATTTTTCTCCCTCTCTCTCTCTCTCTCTCTCACACACACACAAGTGCACGCATAATTGCGCACAGAATTTGTTATGAGATTAGTGTAAATGTAAATTTCATTACTCAGACTGTATGTATCCCCAGGCTATTTAGAAGTTGCTACCATAACTAATTGGAGTACTTATTTGTGGGATTTGTATAAACATGAATACAAGATCCATATAGCCAACGACTTCAACTATTCAGTTCAGAAGTTGGGGTGGGAATCTCTTTTCTGCTATTATATAAATGTGCATGGACCAAAAGGAATATTGATCTTTTGCCTAGATTGGTTTTCATTTTTTAACTTCTAAAATTTTTCAGTGATTAATGATTTTATTTAATTATGTAAGTCGTACTCATGCGACTTACTTAGACGGTACTAGAAGTCAAGGAATTCTTCAGCAAGTTTGGACCATCACGTGTCAATATCTCATCCCAATCACATTCTAACATAGATTCTATAGCCCACTTTTTTCAGTGGATCATACAAGACAAGGCGTGACAACATTGGGTGGGCACACACCACCACAGTAGTGTAGCAGTCCCATTCAAGCACATAAAGATTTGTCCCTTTCTTCTTAGTTTTTATCTCTCCTTGTTTGTAATTTGCTCCATGCATCTAGGAATGTTCTCAATAAAATTCTTAAGTGATAAACATAACTTCTTGTGTTAAAATATCAATGCAGAAGTTCAGTTGCCCACTTAGATTATTGGAATAAAGCATTGGGAATGACAGCATCATAATTCAAAGAGAAATGGCACTAGACAAGGGAGAAAGGTGAAGAAGAAGAAAATTTGTCTAAAAAGAAAAAGAAGAGAGAGAAAAAAGTAATATACATTGCATTTCTCTGTTCAACATTCAATTAAAGGCTAAAATATTTCTTGATTAAAAAAAATATATAAAATGGATGGAAATGTTTTAGTAAGCATTTTAACAACAGAAGTGTGATTCAGATAATCACTTACAATGCATCTCTCGACAATCTTGCATATTGAAAAAATGGTTAGTTTAGTACACGATACGCTACCATTTGGAGGGTCAAAGACTAATATAAAAATAAAATTTTAATTTAGATATAATATAATAATGTTGAAGACCTGTTTTGTCTGCCATCTACATAAATTAGATTAACATTGGGTAATAATTTTTTACATATTTTTTTTAGTATCCGTGAGTTCTAATTCTCATAATTATTTATTTGAAATTTGAAATTTCGTAAAATAATTAGTTTGTGTATATTACATTAACGTATCACAAATCACGTGATGTGCACGCACTTTGCGATTGAACATTAGCAGTGCTCTTTTTTCTTTTTTTTTTCTTTCAAAACGTGTCCTCTTATAATAAGCTTAAACATGAAAATTATTAGGTGGGTTCACTTACATTCAACATATTGTCACTTCCCATTCATTACGAGATTTTGAAATGCTAAGTCCATTAACTTGAGATTTGATTGGCTACCTTAAATCGATGAAAAAAGTGATCTTGATATGGTTTTCAATTCACAAAATTACATCGACTGATATGATTGCTCCACGGGGCACAAGAGGTTAAAGGCCAAGCAAGTCTTCCTCTTAGCCAATGGTAATCCAACACATTGATGTGAAACAAGATAAGAAATGACTTTTTTTTTGAAAAAAAAGTAGAAAAAAGAATGGGATTAGTCAAAAACAAAACAATTACTACTATCAATGTTATGATGCTATCCAATAAATTATATTATTATGGTTCCTAAAAGTATAAAAAATGTTGTGGAAAAATATGAGCAATTGTTTAGGGCAACAAAAGTGAGTGTGCATTAGAAACATGAAGTGCCCTCAGTCAACAAAAGCATTATTGCTCCAAATGCGAGAGAGAGAGAGAGAGAGAGAGAGAGAGAGAGAGAGAGAGAGAGGATCACCTCATGAAGACACCATTGGGAGACAGCTTTCCAACAAAATCTGGACAGTCAGTTGTTTAGGGGGGGCAGTCCTGTCTTCCAAACGTTGGGAGTTTATGATTTGTAGTGATCACCTCTTCGTGGGTAAGTAGGTGTGCTAGTGATCGCTAATATCCTGATTTAGGTGTGGGTAGAGCTCGTGATTTACCTCGTGTGTGTGTGTGTGTATGTTGAGAAGCCAATGCATATATCTGAGATTTGCCCCTTAATCTTATTTTAATAAAACGGTAATAGGTATTGAATCCTGAAGTGGAGGACAGGCAAGAGGGGATCTGTCCTCGTTACCCCTAAAAAAACTCTTCTTTGTGTAATTACCTAAGCACGAGGAGTCCTGATTTTGCAGGGAAACTAAATTCCATCAACCAGAGCTTCAAAAACAGAGCTTAATGCCCAACTATTTGACTCTTTTTTCGGGGGGCGGGGAGGGCACACAGACCTGCGGGTTAACACTTGACTTCAAAACAGTACAGAAAAATAAATTCAGCATACTGGTTTCTAAAACACAGTTCTCAAGAATTGCAACTAATATTACTAGTAAATATAGGAGCTCCTCAACAACTCCCTCATGTTATCAAAGTCAAATCCCTATAGCGCGGAAATTTCAAATGTTCAATAATAGAAATATTCTATACTGTAAATAAGACAGAAAATGAAAAGTTGTCAAAGATCAGAGATGGAGATGGTAACTATCAAAATTCTCGCTCAATCAGAGCTTGAGCCACAGCTGTAACCCTATATTGGGGAAAAAAAAGTATTTCTCAGGACAATTGCTCTTTTCAGTTGACTGCAACCTCGGCAGATAGATAACTAGGATGAATTGCATCTTGGCCGGATACTTTGGTCTTGGAAAGCTTGAGTACCTGCACAGCTTCTTCCACCTTGGCAGTCAGTGACTCCGGTGACTCCAATAATAGAAGCAGTTCAGAGTTGTCCATCTCCAAAAGCATTCCCGTTATCTTTGCTGCAAGATCAGGCTGCAAAAAATACATACAATTTTTTATTATTAGAGAAAATTGCATTCCATTCCAATGAGATTTGTTTGTTTGAATATTCTAAATTTATGCTCTTTATGAATTACTGTTCACATCAAATGAACCGATGAGTAATGGAAACTTAACAACAGCCAGTGAACCAATTCGTTATAAAACTGTACTTGAAGGACTTAACTTATATATGCTTCAACATGCACCAGCAATGTACAAGACTACTAGTGTTACCTTGTTTTTCTGGACAAGGGGGTAGAGGCGCTCCCCAAGAATCTGTTTCTGCTGCTCAGGGGGACGCAGCAGCAAGCCTGCTGCTCAACATCTGTGATCCCTCAGATCCAACAGAATTGGAAGCAGCAGACGAGACTCCAGATCCTTTGTTCATCTCTTGCAGATGCCCATTTGGCACAGTACTTGGCCTGCCCAGCTCGCTGCAAGGAATGGTTCATAGATATAAGAATTTGTAGCACATGGATAGAAATCATCATATAGGCCTTTTGTTTACAATGCCTAACTCAATGTTAGCTGATTCAATCTAAATGTTTAATAAGATGACTCATCACAGTGCAACACATTGGCAAATTAACTTCCCACCCACTGTTACGAGGTCTTCCATAGAGGATTACACAGTTTCAGATGAATTACTAAGTCTAACACGGGTTACTAATCTAAAGATTGCAGAAACACCTTCAATTACATTTAACCGAATCTCAAAAAAGTCCCAAAAAAATATTCTTGAGCTACTAGCTCAGCTGTTGAACCATAAATGAACAAATGATTCATAAATCCAGGTTCGCATTTCAAAGGAAGGAACTTGAGTAGCTACTTCTTGGAAATGGCTATATATATATATATATATGTGTGTGTGTGTGTGTGTGTGGCAACTTTGCATGAAAAGATATCTACATGGACTGCAGACATTCTGAAGTTATATAGAAAACAAATAACGTTGACAATGATGCATTGGATTGGGATGATAATCAAGGGGAGATAACATTAGAGATGCTTGAAGGAGCATTGGATATTCCAGCTGCAAATTTTGGTAAGAAGTAGAAGAATGGAGATTCAATTTTTGGAATGTTCGATGAGACGATGCCACTTTGCAGTGCCTGGGAAAGGAAGCTCTAGTATCAAGCCCGAGGAGGTAAGCTTGACTGTCTTTAGTAGAAAAGTATACGAGGAGGAGGAATGTGCAGAGGTAGTCAATGGTGGGTACAGGCCAACTAAGAAAGAAATATCTTCATGAACTCCATGTTAGCTTCTGAGTAACCAATTCCACCAGTGGCTCTATGAGGAAGACCAGAGGCCAACCAGTGGGTCAAATGGGCCTAGAAGGCTGGAAAATTTAAGGATTATATATGCTTTACTTCAGCCCCATTCCTAGAACCACAAATTTGCAATGAACACATCAGATATAGGCATTCCTTAAGGTAGAACATGCCTAACAATACATCTTAAACTGTGGCCCCGAGAATGCACAAAAGCACCATTGTGAGAAGAGTCTGGGAACAAGTGTGACAAGAAATCTATTTCACACACAATATATATTTTACATATGCATTAGGCAATGTAGCTAGTCATCTAAATTGAAAGAGTAAGAATTAGCTATAGCACTGGACAATAAATTTGCTAGCATGTAATTATAAAAAGTGAAAAAAAGGCATGAAATACAGGTGAGAAGAAGAGAAAGCAGACCTGTTGGTTGCTTGAATCTTTTGATGAAGTCACTGATTGAGTGGGCTGTTGCAAATGAGGGCACATATGAAACAGTGTGACCACCAGCCTGTGAAAGCATATGCCCATTCATCCTTCCCCTGTTCTGCCTATGTTGCCTTGGATAATTAGAAATCTGAAAAAGAAGTTTTGTGAGTATAATAAATGTGAGTCTGTATCTTCCAATCGACAAATTCAGCAAAAACAAAATACATCTCTATTTTTCCTAATCAATCCGTTGATTACAAGAGACACAGTCCTAGATAGATGACAATGGACATCCATGTAGCCTGTCCTTCTTGAGTTGTTAAATGCTATAACAGATACTAGGTACTAACCATAGAGAATGGAGACTGTTGAAAACCAGGTCTAGTTGGAGGTGCAAAACCATTAGCCCTCCATCCTGGCCTCAAGCCCAGAGGCTGATACATCAGCCCTGGACGTGGAGGTACCTGTGAAACAACACCAGGGAGGTGTATAGTAAATAGGAGGATATCCCCCAGGGATAACAGTTGAAGCACCCGCTAGTCCTGTCATTCGCTGCACATACTGAAGCTGTAATTGAGCTAGCCTGTCCTCTTTTCTTTGAGCAATAGCCACATATAGTGGCTTTCGGTGAAACATGTACCCTGCAAAACATTCATGGAAGAGGTAACTAGGCAATCCCTGAAGGAAAGACTAGGTCAATTTTAATCTCTAAATACCACTGAACTCCCAAGTCAGTGCTGTGGATTGCAAGTATAAACACGAGCAGCACAGTAACAAATCTGTCAAGTCACCATTAAGTATACAAGAGCCAATAACATGTGAACATTCATTTCCAAAACATGAATCCTCAAGCACCATAAACACTCATGGAACTGAAGAATGGAAAGGACCCAACTGAACCCTATGTAAAAGATAGTTGAGGCAACCGAGAGGGAGAGGGAGTTTTTGAGGTTTGATTCATATGATTCTAAATTTTTCCATTTCATTAAAAGTTTCACACCAAAAAAACACTTCTAGAGAATTTCCCCCAAAGTAAATCTAATAACACAAGATAATGGATAATGTGAATAACCATTATTTGTGTTTGATGCAAGACAACTGTTATCATATATTGAGCGTAATGTGCGTTGGTGACACAGGCATCTGTAAGAAAAGGGGTTTTGAGGAGTTCTCTAAGTAGGCCCAACAGAGATTTGCAGAGAAAGAAACCCAGACATATTTATCGCTGCCAATATGTCATGCATCTTAATTCTTACATCTCAAAGTGAAGTGTCAATCAAAACAAAACCTCAAGGAAAGTAAATGCATTTCCAAAATGTCATGAGATGTCAACGTCAAAATAGGAAGCCAAAAGGCAGCTTTTTGAAAACAGTGAAGCCCAGTTTTCAAAAACGGAGTGAAGCCCCTGATTCTGGGAGGTGAGGCAGGTTTAACTTTAAGTTTCTGTTTCCCATGGTTGGTTATTGAAATGTTTCAGATCTGATAACCAATTAATACAAAAGAAACTTTAACTCCATAAATCACTATCTACTTTAATGCTAATGATATAATCAAAAATTAATCACGATCGTGATTTATGCATAACATTAAAAATTGCTTCCAAGATTTTATAATCTATATCTGAAACTCTCCCTTCTTTGATTCAGTGATTTTTATGTAGTAAGGAAAGAATAAAATAACAAATCCTATGGAGATGGTAGCTAATAAATAGCTTTAATTTGTAAAACCAAATTAAATCTGCAAATTTCATTAGATTTAAAATGAAATGTAATCCAGTTTTCTCAAAAATATCATAGACCAGGACCAGATTTTAAATCATGGTTTACAAGCACTGTTTCCACAATTACTGTACATTCTAGAGTTGATACAGTGAAAGGATTTTCCCAAGGAAAGAAGCTAATGCTCAATAAACACTTGAGCAAAAGTCAACTTATCAAATTTCCAATGAACCGTTGCTATAGTAAACGGAAAAAATTAATAACAAAAAAAAAAACAAAATAGAAACTGCTTTTAGTGTGGCTCTTTAGGTTTCACCACAATGTTTTCACATCATTGGATATCCTACATGCCTAGATTGACCAAAACTAAAAGACAAAAAATAAATATAAAAACAAACAAAACAACAAAAAACAAAGAGGTGACTTGCTTTTTTTTTGTCTTTTTGTTTTGGTCAGCCTAAAATCAATTGACAAAATGATGGATTTAAGAATGTTTTCTCTTAAAAAATCATTTTGTCAATTAATTTTAGGTTGCTTCTGGATCAATAGATTTGAAACGAGTGGACTTGGGTCCAAATACACAATTATGTAGATGATACAAATATTTTGCAAAATAAATGAAAATAGAAGAGGAATGGGAAAAGAGGCCCCTCTACTAAGGAGTGGAACCTCAACTGAGCAACACCCAAATTTTTTTCAAGTTAATATAGCATTAAGCTAATATTTATCATAAAAAATTACATAACAATATTATAATAAAAACAAGGATTCCTAAAGAAATAGAAATGTATCATTCAATTCCCACTTAAGAATGACCTTTCCCACAAGGTCATAGTAAAAAAAAGAATTCAATACCACCTAGATTCCAAAAATTTGTTAGATTGAGCCTCTATAAGGGAACAATCAATTTCTTGTTTCCATCCACAAATTCCTTCCTTGATTGAATGAATTCTACAACTTCAAGATGCTCTACGGAATTGTGTTGATTGAACGAATCATTCACAACATCAATTATCACTTTTCTTCCATGGAGATATCAACTTTTTCATAAATTAATTTCTCATCAACAATCAATTACCTTTCTCATGAATCCTTGTGCAACAAGAATCCTTCATCATATAGATTTCTTCAAATATTCGCAAATTCATTTCATGAATCAATTAAAATTCAATCCAAGAAATAATCTTTAAATGATCAATTCCAAATCTATCATTCCAAACACAACCCTGTCATTTAGATATATTGCATTATATAGGTTTATGGTGAATATTCAAATATCTAAAAAAGATGATGAAATGATATCAACTCCAAACTTTTCATTTTTTTTATGTAACTACAAAACAATGAAAATAGACTACTTCAACATAGTAAAACTCAAGGATGACCTTTCTCCAACCAAGGGGAATGATGATGTAATCACACAAGAAAATTGGGGGGAGTGATGATGTAATCACATAAGAAAATTGGTTAAGTTCTAAGGTGTGAGCCAATAAGAAACTAGATTACTAAGAAGATTTAATATTTTTTTTAGTCTTTGATGCACTCCATAAGAGTATTTTGCTAGATTTAGCTAGAATATATTTTAGGATAATTTTAGTTTTCTTAGCCTTAAAATAACCTCCCTGATCAGTATGTTACTACTCTCAAGGAGTCCTACTTAGTAGGTTACTACTTGTCATCTCTTTGACACCTAATAGGATACTTCACTCCTTTAAGTACTTTATGAAGTAAACTCCACGACTACCTTGATATTGATATTACTATAATTAAGGGACAACTGGGAGCCTATAAATATTTATTTACTATATGAATTCAAAGAATTTTCCATCACTTTAAGGGATTGGATGATGAACCCTAACCTTAAGGGAATGCACAAATGATTTTTTCTTAATTCAATGCCATCAGATTTTACTGTTTAAGTTACAAAAAGCCCCTATTTTTCTTGAGCTTATAAACCAAAATTTATGGTTTAGAGACCTAAATCTTTCCCTAACATCTAAAATAATTGAGGTCATTCATACTGGGAGGGGTAAACTGGAGAGAGACCCAACCTTTGGCATTATTTCTACACAATGTGGTTGCACTCATACTGAAACTTGCCTTCTCACACTTCATGTATTTTATATTGCAGCAAGCAATGGTTCCTCATTGTTAAAAGAGTGTAATTCTTGTATGTATTTATTATATTCATTAAGGGTAGTTTAGTCATATATTCTTACTCTTTACTTTTGTTCCTATATATATTTTCATGTACCTCTCTTTATTATTATTTAGAAATATATGCAAAGGTTGCACATTGCATCTCTTTCCTATTTCTCATAACCTAAGTTAACATGATATCAGAGCCTTGGTTACGAGAGGTTTTGGGTTCAAATCTCTGCATTTACATTTATTCCCTATTTGCATTTTCATTCTGTTCTGCTTTGCATTTGTCTGTGATTTTCTTGCCTCTTCATGTGTGGACATGTGAGAGGGAGTGTTGAGAGCTTGATATGCACTGCATCTCTTTCCTATTTCTCTTCTGTATTGCATAACCTAAGTTAACACTCGTATCATAAAATGATTGTTGTCTGAAAATTCCAACAATATATATTTTGAAACTCTAACTAAGCACCTGCAAATCCATGCCTATTCTAAGTTTCTAACCATCTGCTTTCTCTAAAAATTGCAACCTTTTCCCGCACTTTTAAACCTTAAACAAGAAATTTCCAATAGCCCTAACCCACCATAAAACTAATCACATGGAGCATTAGTCAATCTTTTTAGCTTTATTCAATTTGTTATCAAAGCAAAAGATCCTATTCTTTCCTTGAAATTTCTTTTAGTGTTCTACACCACTATCACAAACACAGAGCTCTTGTTTGAGTTTGCAGCCTTCTCAAAACGTTATGATACTATTAAGGAAGATACTGCATGCTTGGAAAGTAAAGAATGTACTATTAGTACTATTTCGAAGGGTATGAAAAGCATTTATAGAGTATTATTCTATCAAGTAATGTTCTTAGCAAAAAAACCCACCAGAATAACTACTAGTCAAGAGTTGGGAACTTCCAATCTCACGCATCCTGTGCCTTGATGACCCCGTCCACTTATTCCTCACTCAATTTCACAGGGAAAAACACTTTTTGGTCATTTCACAGACACTAATGTATGAAGTTGACCAAATGGATCAACGTTGAAACAATTCTTTCATCGAGACTTCAGAGTAGGAAGAAATATTTCAGCAGAGTACAATCAAATGTGCATGATTTTCACAAAGACTGCAATCCCAACATTTTTGAGTTAGAAAATCAAGGAGACCTACAAGGTTTCACATGACATAGAATGAGATTAGACCATGAATTTCTTGGCGAAATATTACATATCTAGATAGGACCCCACTCATGGGTTTGTTAGCCCATTTGATCAGCAATGTGCAACCCCATTCTACTAAAATGTGAGTGAAGTTAAATAGAAAAGATGTTATTTCACCAATGGATGCCAAAGAATAGAGAAACCAATAAATTAATATAGATGAAACCAAAGGATTTTGTGACTGGGAACACCCAATTATAAAAAAAAATAGAAGGGCAATCAATGTGCACAAACATGACCAAACTGACAAGTATCAGTGCATCTTAATTCCATGGCACCAGAAACACATACATAAACATACAAACTTACCATGAAAAGTGCTCACAGCATTACTGGCCTCCTCAGGTGTAGAGAAGCAGACAAATCCAAACCCCTTACTGATTCCTTTGTCATCTCTCATGAGTTTTGCAGAAGTGATTGTGCCACACTTACTGAAGTGTTCTCGCAACTCGTCATCAGTGACATCATCATTAATATTCTTGACATAGACATTTGAACCCTAAAATCAAAGATGAAAAATTGTAAAAATAAAAGAAATACAATCATAAGTACATAACTCTACAGAGAGAAATGAACAGAGGGACTACCTGGTATTTCAAAATTTGCTCCTTCCTTTTATCCTCAAACTGACGACGCAAAATTTGCTCACGCTCTGCCTTCTTCTGTGCCCTAGCTACATAGAGAACTTTGGAGCCTACTCAAAACAAAACCAAAGCGGGAGAAGAAAGGGGGGTTTAAAATAGGGTTGCCTTTGCCAGTCCAGCAAATTAACCTCATTAATAAAACATAACCTACCAAGTTGTGAACCATTCATAGCTTCCATGGCCCGCTTGGCATCATCTGGGCTATCAAAATTCATAAATCCAAAACCTCTTGACACCCCATTGTCGTCTTTTGAGATAACCATGCTAAGAATTTTCCCAAATTCAGAGAACTTCTCTCGAAGAAGTTCTTCTGTGACATCTGGATCCAAGTTCTTCATGTATAGATTTGTATATTTAGCATCGGGGCTAGGTAAAACCCGCTCACTTTTTCTCACAAACTTACCAACGTATCTGTGCCATAAATTATTATACAATGGTAAATAATTATATCAAGAAATATAAACATGTAGGAAAAGATTGAGATAACAATTAACATGAATATTTGTATACAATGGATAATCACATAATTAAACAGAGTGAATTACAATGATATTGGAACACGAAAAGAGTTGCACGTACATCTGCTTGCCTCCAACAGTGGAGCAATTGAGCTTTTCAATGGCAGAATTTGCAGATTCCTCAGTCTCGAATTGGACAAAGCCATAGCCTTTGCTCTTCCCATCGTCAGACAGGACAACTTTGCAAGACAAGATGTTCCCAAATTTTTGAAACATTTCTTGGAGCTTCACATTATCAATCAACTCACCCAAATTCTGAAAATCTCCAAAAATCATGTTAGTTCAAAACCCAAATCATACATAACACTAAACCTGACAAGCATATCTCACTATCAATGACCTTTTGTTCAATTGAAAAACATACCTTGACAAACACATTCCCAATTCCACTCTTCCTTGCATCAGGATCACGATGCGACCACAAAACCCTTATCACTTTTCCGTTCAAGGTAGAATGATTTTTCACCTCAATAGCAAGAATCGCTATACCGAAAGTAAAATTCAGATTCAGATAGCAACAATGTCAACAGATTCCACCAAAGTTCCACTAATTACAAACCGTATATAAACAATATGTGTGTGTATATATAACTTTCTCCTTTTTCAAAAAATCAAATATCCTTATTATCACACACCATATCACATAATCTATAACAAAAAGGAAAAAAGGAAAAAAAAAAAAAATATATATATATATATATATACATATATCACATAATCTATAACAGAGTACACTGCTTCACGCAATAAAAACCAATAACCAAGAACTCACCACAGCACCACTAGAACAACGGAATTTAATCAATACTGTAGACAAAATATCAGTATTTTCAATCATTTGTATCTTCAATTGTAATATATAGATATATATATATATACAAGCATAGATACATTCATAAAACATATATATCAGATTGTAATTTCAATCATTTTTGTTACCAATTATAATCATATATATAGAGAGAGAGCTATTATATACCAGCATATATACATTCGTATACACATATATCAGGTTATCGATTAGCTATGGATGAATTAAAATTTAAAACAATACGCAAATTCAAGTAATCAATCGAAAAGATCGATCAGCAGAAGCAGCAGCATTGCGATCGATGGAACGCATACCGTCTTGAGGAGAGACGAAGTTGACGTAGCCGTAACAGAGAGACCTTCCCGTCGAGGAGTCTCGGCAGACTCGCACGGACGCGAGGCTCTTGAACTCGGAGAAGGCGTCGAAGAGCTGACCATCGGTGACGTCCTGGTGGAGGTCTCCAACGTACAGCGACGCCGGAGCGGCGGGGACCGTCGGAGGAACCGCCATTGCCAGAATGGACGATCGAGGATGCACCACCGCCGCAATGCTTACCACAAACTACACTGTTTTAGAGAGAGAAACTGTTGAGCAAGTAGCGTTTCTTTTTGGTATTGATTGTGCACTAAATACAGAGAGAAGAGATTTAGAGAGAGAGAGAGAGAGAGAGGGAGAGGGTTTGTTTCCTCGTAGGTTGATAATTTACTTTTAAAGCGGTGCGATTTTAGAGAGAGATTGATAAGAGAGTAATTAAGGAAAGAACAAGAGAAAAAAACGAAAACGTTGCAGATGGGGATGGAACAGGAGAATGTGATTTGCACTGGAGAGAGAGAGAGAGAGAGAGAGAGAGGTGTGTTCTGTGCTTGCATGGACGCGGGAGTTTGGGGCGACTCAGACTATAAGGATACGAGAGGGACGGAGGGAGACCATTGGCACTTGCACGCAAGGCGCGTCACAAGCACCTTCCGGTAGGAATACAACCTTCTTTATGATTTAAGATCGGCACATTTAAACCCGGATCCGATTCTATAAATGGATCTGGTCACGGGTACTAATAGGAAAGCTAAGAGGTAGCATTACATATTTTAAAATATACGTCAATGCTAACTTAACACAGTTAACAAATTGTATCAAATTTTAAAACTTAAATACAATTTATTTATTATATAATTATACGTGTTGACAACGATTTATTTTTTTTTAAATCTTTTATCTCTAAAATGAAAAGTATATAATAATATCCAAATTTGATGAATTTTGAATGTGAGACAACAAAGCGAAAGTCTCATTTATAAGTGAGAAAATCTCTCAGATTTTGATAGGCTTTTTTAATGTAAACAAATTACTTTGATTCATAATTGTTTTTTTAATTAAACGTGTTAAATAGGTTGACATGATTGTAATTCAAACATAACATGTTTATTAATCATATTAAATTGTTGATTTGTTTGTGATTTAAATTTATTTATACTTAATTCAGATCTGTTAACTTTGTGTCATATTCTTATCATGTCAAAATTTAATACTCCTATTTAAGTTAATTCTTTTTTTTTTTTAATTTCAACTACCCATTTGGGTTATATTCACATTAAGAGGTAAGGAACCGTTGTGCATTCTCTATTTTATAAGGATTTTATTTTTAACAAAAGTACCTAATTATTTTAATTTACTCATATTTTAAAATCTTTTATTAAATACTAAGACAATATCATAAATTTGAATTATCTTATTAAAGAAGGGAGTGTGAAATCATTTTATTAGTAAGTAAATTAGCTTAAAAAGAATAAAATGGTAACACAAAATTAATGTAACCAACTTTTAATAATTTAAAATCAAACTTAATATCTATTTTTATAGGTTTAATGTGTGAGGCAACTACTCATATAATATTAAATTTGCTGAATTTTAGTAATAAATGTGAGATATTTTTTAATAGATTTAGTATACTACGTGATAATATATTATTCTTATAATATTCTATCATATGTATTATATCTCACTAAAATAGATAAGTGATATCGTATATGATAAATTATTATTAAAAAAATATTTTATCATGTTACTATATCAGTCTCATTCAAAAATTTTGAATCCGAAGCCATTATGTTGATCGGGTATGGATCAATGGTACCAACATTACCATGCAGAGTAGGGTTGTTTGGCAAAAAAACACCGTCCTTTATGGCCTCCATGGAGGAGCTTGTTCAGGAACACCCTCGGTTGGCGCGTGGACTGGATTATATATATATATATATATGAGAGAGTGTAACAAATGGAGGCGTGACGTAAAGAGGCATAGACTACTTCAAAAAGAGTAACAAATGGAGGCATGACGTAAAGAGGCAAAGACTACTTCAAAGTTGAAAAGGGACTTGACACTACACATAACAAGGATCGGCTTCCTTTCCCAACCAGAACTTAACCATAAGGGACGCCCTAATCCACGGACTCCAACACCACTCGTGTCCTCTCCTCCTCCTCCTCCATCTCCCACCCCAAAAAACAAAATTATGTAAATTTAACTTTATTATACATATATGATATTAATGAAATAATTCTAGCCATTAGAAATTAATATTCTCTAATTGAATAATTTATTTAGGCCTTGTTTGGAGAATCAAACAAAAAAAATCAGATCAAATAAGATATAATCAGATTGAATAAAAAATAAAATATTATAAGATATTAAATATCATATTTAGTGTTTGAAATAATTCTGAGAAAAAATTTAGATATATTATTATATCTCAATTTTACATTTAAACAAATATAGGATAAAATACTTAAATATAGTTATACTTATTTTTTATTTTCTACTCTCAAAAAATATTTAATTTTTTTCTACAAAATAATAAGATTTTACATTTGTATTCTGTAATATTTTTTCAAGGTCCTACAAAGAAATTTTATAAAATATATGAAAAAATCTAAAAAAATAAGAATAAAGTAAGAAAGAAAATAAGACAAAAAAAAAAGAGAAGAGAGCGTGTGTGTGAGGGAGAGTCAATTAAGAAAGGGTTAAGCAAATATAACAATTTTTTGGATATAAAGATTAAAAAAGAATTAGTCACTACATGGCAGAAGAAAAAGAAGATAGATGTGTCATGAATTTGAGATCTATTTTGATGATGATTTGTGATTTCATTGACAATGACTATGGTGCTAATTAACCTTCTTCCTTTAGTTTGTTTGAAAGTTTTGTATGAAAAAAATGATAATATAAATTAAAAAAAAAAGTGTTCGTTTTATTTTATTTGAATATTTAAGAGAAAAATAAGGCACTTATTTGAATAATTATTAGAAAAGAATATGTATATATATATATAAAAAAACTAGTTGACAATTATATTCTTAATTTTTAACTCATTTATTTAAAAGTATATTAGTAATTCAAAAAAAAATTATTAAATCAAGTTTCTTTTCTCTCCAAAATTTCAAATTTCTCCCCTTCTGAAAAGATTGAAAAAGCCACCCTACTAACTCTCCTAATCTTTTCTTTTCTTTCCATCACAAACATTCAAAGAGATTTTTATTTATCATTCCTCGTCAATCTTTCTTTTCTTTCCAAATCTCTCAATCCAAACAAAATATTAACTCTCCATCTCTACCCCTATATAGACATTTTTTAAAAAGATACAAACAATAGACTACAATGATGGCTTTAAAAACCCTACCAATTTTTGTAGAAGTCATAGGATCAGTAAAGAACTGTTTAATTAATCCAAGCATTGCAAGTTCATGCTTACAAAGATTGACTATTGTGTCCCATATGATGGAGCGTCGTTAATCTGCTATACCAGAATTCTTCATACTAATGTTTTCACAAAGCCCTAAGCCGATAAGTTATCTTGTTTCTAAATTTTTTTCATTGTGTTAACATGTTCTACTTTCTTTAGCACTATTCCTAGCCTGTTATATCCAACAAAACAATCTTTTACAAACACAATGACCATACATTTCTTTTCATTTCAAATATCACTAATCAATCATGCCAACAAAATAGAAGAACTTAGTACAAGAGGAGAAGCTTAGAATTACAATTTTGTTGGTCCAGAGGAATAGAAGAAAGAAATAGCTTACAACTATGAATGTTTTACAGACCCCCTATACAATATACCTTATTTCTACAGTTCTGGCAAACTCAAAAGCAACTGTGACAAAATGTTGTTCTACTTCTGACAACGACCACAATTTGGATCTACAACTCTCAACCAAGGAGTATGGAGGTGATTTACAATGCTCAAGATTAAGGGCCTTCAGGGAGGAGAAAGACGAATATCTAAGAAGAGTCCGAAGAAAGGAGGGGCCCCCATTCACTCCTAATCAGAATGAGGTCAGAAATATATATACATATATATATATATATGTATAGCGCAGGAAACTGGCTACCCATAGGTATCCAAAATAATACAATGCCCTGCCAATTGCTATAAATAAAACTCGGCCAAGCTAATGCAGATCAAACAAAGAATGGAAGAGCAATAGTGCTTGTGAGTATCAGCTTGGAAAGTGTATTTCTTGAAGAGCTGCTCACACTCAGCTGTCCTGCATTGATAAATTCGTCCTTACCGGAAGTTATGGAGACATTTACGGACGATGAACCTGAAAAAGAGAAATTCAAATATATGAGGAGGTGCGGGGTGAGAATTCTTCCTTGAAAGAAGACCGGTTTGCACATAATAGATTTAACTTACAATCATAGTCAGCCCACCCAATCCGTTGGCGAGCTAAATCATAAACAAAGATCTTATCTTTAAGAACAAGATCTGCAAAAAGAAGAAATCAATTACTTCCTCAATCTCAATGTTCTATAGCACTAAACCTTTGAATGCATTGCTCATTAATATTTTGAGGAAAATATTACGTTTGATAATCTATTCCTATAAATGGTTTCAATCAATAAATATTTACAAAGTAGGAAGAAAGCACAAATAAGAAAATAGTTAACTTGAAGAGCCTCAAGAAGGTTTAAAAACCTTGAGGCCATGTTTGTTTGTTGTACGGTGGGTGGAATTGAACTATATTATCCAAATAGTGTCACCAATCCCATGTTTGGAATGGTAGGATCAATCAGATTGAATGGTGTCAAAGAATAAATAGTGGCCTTAATAACTGACTATTCAAACCCAGAGGGAGTGGGTATGAATAGTCCACGCATTACATTTAAATGGAACTAAAGGTGCAATGAAAAAATTTCCACTGAGCTAAACTAAGACAATAAGAGTAAAGAATCGGAATAAAAAGTGTCTATTGTCTAATGGATAGGACAGAGGTCTTCTAAACCTTTTGTCATGTGAACACTCAATTCTAGTCATCTAAAACAGAGTATGAGATTGTCTATGTGGTTAATCCGAGTTATTCTCAAACAAGAAAGGGGATTTCATTAATGAACTAACAAGTCTATTACTTCCTTGTCCTCACAAAATAACCCATGCACTATCCGGTCCCTTCTTTCTTGTCCAGCAAACAAACACAGCCTGAATGAATTATTATTATTTTTGGCAAGTCGATAAGTGCAGTAAAAAGAGTTTATCTACCCAGTTCCACCCCCTGCCCCCAACACACACACACAGAGACAGATTATTAACAGACTTCTGCTAATTGAAGCCTCTAGGGCCCAATATTGGCTTTGGCTAATGCATGAGGGGCATGTTTCAGGAGTCCAGCAAGAAACGAGTCTCGCATGACCCTCACACTTCAGAAGTGTGAACATTATATGGTCCTTAAACCTCGCACGTTGAGCCTCAACACATTTCTCAAGTGTGAACATTATATGGTACCTTAAACCTCGCATGTTGAGCCTCAACACATTTCTCAAGCTGTGAACATTATATGGTCCTTAAACCTCGCATGTTGAGCCTCAACACATTTCTCTGGGAATGGAAGTTTCATATGCCCTTCATGTTTGCAGTTTAAAAAATTAGAAATTATATGGGTATTTATCGCAAGAAATAGTGGATTACATGGGTAGAGTACCGGGAGTAACTTACCAATGGATTTTTTTTTTTTCAATGTCTACTTACCAATGGGATTTAAAGTGTCCTCTTTTAAGTAATCTATGTGGGGAAAAAAATAATAATAAATTTGAATTTGAACCACATACTCCAAGTACTAACAATGTTATAAAATTTAACTAGGTTAACATAAAGTAAGATATACTTTACATTTCGAAAAATATAAATATGAAATTTACAAGTTCACAACTATACCAATTGATTAATACAATCAACCCTATCATTATTCATTAGTACTAGGGGTGCACAGAAAAATCGATAACCCTAAACCCGAACCAACCCGATCGCAATGGGTTGGGTTGGGTTGGTTCGGTTAAAAAAAAAAGATTCAGATTGGTTCGGTTTAAAAATTTATAGAACCATTTCAGTCAGTTCAGTTCCGGTTTAAAAGTTTGGTAAACAAAACTGAGAACCAAACTTGCTAGGATATAGGAAAGAAAATTTAGGGGGAAAAAAAGGATATGATTTTTTTTTTTTTATAAGTGAAAAAGAATATGAAAATAAAAAGGGTTGTAGATCTTGATAGAACTCCTAGTGAGGCTTGAAAGTGTTCGGGTGATGATGGAGTTGTTTTGTTGATTAATTCATTTAATAAGATCTTACAAACTAGGAAAATGTTGGACAAATGGAGGAAAAGTGAGAAAAGGACAAGAGGAAGATCAAAAGGAACGTGAGTTGAGGCCATGAGAAATGACATGGTTGTCTTGGATTTACTGAAGATATCTCAAGTACCTATATAAGTTACATGATTACATCTTATGTGCCCTTCACACAAATAAATGAAATCAAAACGTCAAAAAGCTTCCAGGGGCTTATATAACAAGAATCAATTTTTGCATTATTCACATAAGATAAACAAAAGTCACATAATGCTATAATATAATCACATTCTTTTTGTTAATTTTAGAACAAACCTCCTAAAATTGTTATCCCTGAATCCTGAACTTTCTGAAAGCCAACGCACCACATTGCAGCACCATCCTGTAACAATAATGCCCATTCAAGTTTAGGTAGTTAAAATAACATGATACATTTCATTGTTATCAAGTGAAACTAGTCATGTCAGAGAATTTGGAGGAAAAGGAATTTATGTAAATAGAAGCAAGTTAAAGAACTCACAACAAAACCCAAATGTACAAGGTAGTCTTCTGGTTTTAAAACCATGGATGCACCCCCTGCAAAGTTTAAAGCAACTGGAGGAAACATCTCGGTTATACTGTACACAAGAGTAAATGAGGACCCACTCGTGTTAACAACAATTGCATAAGTTAAACCATTTTTAAGGGAAAAAAATGAATTTCCAATCAATTTTGAAAATTTCATTTGTGGAATGAACCTGGTGGAGACTAGATAACACTGGTTTCCTTTTGAAAGAATGGATGTGGCAGATTGCGAAACAGCGGCAGTTATCTGTACAGTCAATAAGCAATAAACTAACAAACCAGCAATAAACTTTACAAAATCCTTGCAACACAGCAACTTGCTTTCCATGTTAATAAATTGAGTGTAATCGAAATGAGGATATTAAAATAGATGTGCGGTAAGAAAAGAAAAGATATAATTAAAAATGAACATATTTGTGAGATTGTAGGAGTAACACCTCTAAGAGATAAAAATAAGAGAAAACTAGTGAAGGTGGTATGGTCATGTATAATGAAGACCAGTAAAAGCTCTAGTAAGAAAGAATCGAGGGTCGTGCAAAGGGAGTAGGGGCGACCAAAATTAACTTTGGTAAATAGAGTAAAAAAAGACATGATAATGTGTAATTTAAATGAAAAGGGACAAAAAAGTAGTCTTAAATGGAGCAGACAGACAAAATTCCTATAGTCGACCCCAAATAATTGGGATAATACTTTGTTGAGTTGAGTAGAGAAATTTCTACGCAGATGATCTCTAATTTGCCTCCGGACAATGCAAGCACTTCACCAGATGCTAAATAAAACCCCATAAAATCTCATAAGTATATCAAAATAATGAGAAAATATTATGTTTAGATGGACTCTTTGGACAGTCATATCATCACTAATTTGACAAAATAACCAATATCTGAACCATTTGGGACGTCAGGTTACTGTTAAAGGGGCTTTTTAAAGTTTGATAGGGTTAGTCTAGTTTGTGCCACCACTTACCTTAATCTGTCCGTCTTGAAATTTGAAGAAAATGCAAAAAGAAAAAGCAAACTTACAGCAGTGACAAAAGGATCATAAGCTTCTTCCACAAGATATGCCAAAGTTGTTCCAGAATCAACAATGGTTCCTCGGTTGCTTGATGTTGCAAACACTGCTGAATCAATTGGCAACACCTGCCCATTGACTGCAATGCTCTGCAGATACAAATTATAATGGGCCCTGAAGAATTAAAGATAAAAAATAATCAAACTAAATGTAAGATTGGCAATTTTATTTTCCAAATAACCACACCTTACTGTGCATAATAACAAAAAAAAGAGTTAATGGAAAACTACTAGAGTTTGGTCTCACTGATTCAGACGAGATCTGAAAATAACAGTATTAATGCACATAAGAAAACTTCATACAAAACTAGAAACTTACTGTAGCAACACTCGAGTTTCATGTTTAGTAACACGAGTACATTTAACATAAAAACAATACGTGATTTTAAGGAAAAAAGAATGTCAGATTACACAACATTCACATAGAGTAATAGTCTCCTAAGGAAATAACAGAGGCCCCAAACATAAGATAATAATGGAGGCTTCACAACACGTTCAATTACAACTTGACAGCAAACTTCCAGATCTACCAAAGGAAATTATATCAGCAATAAGAATGACCAACTTCTACAAGCCTTTTAATCAATTAAAATCTTATTAGAGCGCATGAGAAAAAAAAAGGGAACTGAATTTCTATGGGTTAGTTAAAATACAGCCAATATGTGGCGGACCAATGACCCAAATGATTAAATTCTCTATTTCAAACTCAATGATGCTACAAGAAACTCGGAAAAACGATAAAGGCATAATGCATATAATTTCTCCTCAAGTTTCCAAGTTGTAGCTAGAAAGACTAGAAGGAGCCCACAAAATACAAGCATACATATGTGGTTTCCACAATAATCATGAAAGATAACTTGGTTTCTTTGGGTAGTTATGCAACAAAAATGATATTGCTAAACCTAACAAAATGATGCTATTTCATGCAGTTACATGTCGTAGAGAGCAGCGGGCTTTGGCACAATAGTAAGGTTGCCCCATTGTAACTTAGTGTCACAGGTTCGGGTCGCGGAAACCACCTCTCCTCTTACAGGAGTAAGGTTGCATACATCTAACCCACTCCAGACCCCATTATGGCAAGAGCCGCTTACACTGGGATTGACCTTACATTTGGTAACCGCAATCTGACAACCATTACAATTACTCATATGGCAGGTTAAAAGATTTCTAAGCTAGGGTTATATAACTGCTAGTCTGCTACACTTACAGAATAATTCCAAAATGAGCTACTAATTATAGGTCCACAATAAAGCCTTTGTAACAACCATCAAATTCTGGTGTCCAAGACCTTATGCAGAACCATTCTCTACCAGCTGTTGATAAGAATAAATTGACATCCTTCTCAATGGCCTGTCCATAAATGAATCGTTTCCCCTCTGTTCATGCATAGTGTTCATGCATGGTTAAATATTAGCCCTGCTTAATTCATTATCTGAAGAAGAAGAAGCCAAATACTTAAGCGGCTAAAATCTCCTGGATGTCATAACAGAGAACTGGGTTCAAGCCTTCTTAGGTGCCTGGACACATCTTCACCCATTAATGCTAACCATTCTCTCTCTCTCTCTCTCTCTCTCTCTCTCTCTCTCTCTATATATATATATATATATATATATATTCATATAATAAACATATATATACTCATATAATACATATATATACATACAAAAAAAAAAAAATGGAAACCAAGATACAAATCAAAATTAGAGAAATGGATGTAGCAAACTGGGCCCTTAAGGTGTAAAAGAGATATTGCTGGAATCGAACTACACCGCATGGTTAAATTAAAAAGCTAACTGCATGAGTAAAAAATATACATAAATGTGCTGCAATTGTATTAAATCAAAACACAAGTGTAATATTCTTGAATTTCTCACTGCAACATATATCCACAATACCGATGAAAAGAGCACAAATGATAAGAAGAATGTTTCCCATGCAGCAAAGATACATACTGTGATGGCACGAGAGGACTGTAAACGATACTCGGATCCAAAATCTCACCAAGAACTAGAATACCCCCACCATTGCCCTCTCCTTTCAAGCAATGGGAAAACACTTTAGGAGTAATCCCTTGCGAAGACAATTGTGATATAACAGAAAGAGACTGTTGACCAAACCCAAAAATCCCATCAATTGCTCTATCAGTCTTAGTTAACTCCCCTGATTGATACGTGCTACACCTGTTTCAAACATCACCAACACTATAAGCTTCAGACAACAGAACCAAAAATGGACATAGACATAGGTCAGAGCAATTAATCATAATAGGAAGAGAACAGGAAGGTGTAAGATTGATAGAAACACACAACTCCCAGTATTTTGCAGAGCAATTGTAGATAAAAGATACATTTTTAAATGCCAGCTCTTCCCTAATTCCCTTTTTTTTCTGTCATATAACCTTCATGGCCTTATCATTCTTTTTTCAGTTGCCAAAACTATGTAGAAATGACCTAAGAAGATCTGCACCTAACATAAAACAATTTATTTAATGTCATTCAAGTATTAGGTTGTTTACAGTTATTAAAGACCATGCTAGTGTTGACTTAGTTATGATTAAGTTTTGTTGAGTTAGCATTTTTATTATAATTTGCAGTTTGTAACTGAAGATCATGCTGGTGTTCTGTTAGTTATGGAAACCATATAATAGTCATTGCTAGTGAAAAACATGTAAATCTATTAATATACTTGGGTTTCTTTTGACTCTCCTGTTCATCTCTTCTCTTCTCTTTGCTTTATGATTGTTTTTAATCCCATGTCATATACTTGCATACTCTGTCTTTTATAAGTCATTACAGCTCACCCAAATATAACTGAAGTTGAAGAGTTAGCAATGAAAGAGGCCCCCAGAATAGTGTCAAAATACAGCAAATCAGATATATAATAGCCAGATGTCCCACTTCCATCTCCATACTGGAATGTGTAACCACATTGATTACTCTGGGGAGAACATTCAGCTGCTGCAGTTCGAACTATAGAAGCACATATTGGGTCTGAACAAGAAACCAGAGAAGCAGTTGACGAGCTGGCAGCATCAAAGAAATTGAGCTCAATCTGCAAGCATTTAAAAAAAAATCAGTAAGTAGTCCAGTTGTAGATTTTCTCTTCATTCCACAAAATAGATCAAATGGACAATAACAAGAGTAGGAAAATAGAAATTTACTCCAAGTCCACTTGATTGGGGGCAATCATTGCAGGAATTGCAGGTAACCCACAAAATGTCACTTCCAGTATCAATCTGCACATTGAATTCTCTTGGGGGAGAGCCCAGTTTCACCTTTGTAAAATAAAGCCTACAACAAAACAAAAGCCCCAAATGTGAAGAACATAGTAAATGCACACAAAATTAAAGTACTTTAGATGATACCCATTAATCTCGTCTACAAAAAGTGCGTATCAGGAGACAAGGAAATTTAAAAAAATAAAATAAAATAAAACTGGAGTAGCCAGACAGATTGAATACAAAGGAAGACAAGAGCTGAAGAATAGAGTCAACGCACTATATTTATATGAACCTATAACATACCCATCAATATCACCCTAAAGAAAATGTATATCAGAACGAACAGTAATTAAAACAAAGATAAAAAGAAGAAACCAAACAACAAAAAATGAACCCAGATGATAAAATGACACCCAGAGACCAAAAACAGCAAAGACCCAAATTAGCTAACCTCTTGTAAAATCAAAATAAGATTCTGAAGAACATCTAATCCCGTCAATTTCAGGCCAAGTGACATATCCATAAATGTGTATGTATAGAATGCATATTTCGAAATCCATAAATTTGCAAACTTTCCATCTAAGAAAAAAATAATAATGACAAGACGTGAAATGTGAAGCCAGACAGAGAAGAAGAAGAAGGAAAGAGTTTCACCTATGAAGAAGAAGAGAATTTCCATGAACAAAACTCAACAAATTTGTCAATGGTTATGAACTAGCACAGAAAAATAAAATCAACTAAAAAAGGAGGACTTGTGGGGTTTTAGGATTACCCGACGACGTAGGGATCGGAGGTACCATAGACAGGGAAATCCCCGACGCCGCCGACAACACCTTGCAAGATTCGGGCGTGGCGAGCTCGATCTCGAGCTCTGAGCCACTCGAGCTCGACCCTCTGGTTCACTGGAAAAGCCCTCTCCAGGGTCATAAGACTCGCCGGCAGTCCACCGCAGCAAACCACCGGCACCTGCACTACCACGACGACTAATGCCAAGATCAAGAACTCCACGCCAGCCATCGCCGGTATTTCGGCTTAACTTCACCCACCTCTTCCTTCCAATATATAAATACCTGTATATATATATGTGTGTGTGTGTGTGTCCGTGTAATTATGTATGTAAGTTGTATGTGTGTTTATATATAATGAAAATTATAGAGATGAATGGAGAAGATCGAGGTGCTTGCTTTTCTGCATTTGTTTAGAGAGAGAGAAGTTGATAACAGACGTTTCAAATTTTGGGATTTTAAGATTAAACAAAGTGATTACTTCTTCTTGGAGCCGGTTTTCTTTTATAAGGGTCACGCCGCTTCGCAATTGGCAGTCTTACAGATGGTGAAAAGTCAAAAATAGTCTAGATAAAGTGGAAGATGATATGCCATTTGCAAGGGTATTTTTGACTATGTACTGAAATGATTAGGGGACCATTTGGTAATAAATTAAGAAGAGTACTTTTAGTTAGTCTTTTGAAAACTTAGTAACAGCAAGTGTGCGTAGTCCACACGCTTTTCCAAGCCCACGAGGCACTAGAAAATAGAAATGTATTTGTCTTCTTTGATCTTCAAATGAAACAAAATGCTTCCTCTCACTTTTTTTTCTTCAAATGATTCATTTTTTATTCATGAAAAATCCTAAAATTTATGAGACTTAGAACGTGGCAAGTTAAACTTGGAATATTTAAATTTATGATATATTTTTTAAATTAACTCGTCAATTAATTATATTAAAAGAATTAAAATTTATGATAATATGTTTTTTAATAAGATAAATTATGTTAATTTTTTTTAAGGTTTTTGAAATTGTATTAATTTTATTTTTTTATTTTTTTAAAAAAATGACAATATTACTCTCTATTTTTTGTTAAATAAATTATAAATATTCATGCACTTCATGTACACCTTTTCTAATTATCTATGAAATGCATGAATATTTATAATTTTGCTAAAATATTACTCTTTTTATGCTTTTTTTCGTATTTTTTGTTAAATAAATTATAAATATTCATGCACTTGCATATACACCTTTTTCTAATTATCCATGAAGTGCATGAATATTTATAATTTTGTTAAAATAAAATTTCATAAAATAAGTATCTTAAATGACCATGATTAAAAAAATTAACAGATTTTTCATAAATTTAATATCTTAGCTCTTTAACAACCAATTTTTGTTAAATAAATTTTTATATTTTTCGGATTTTGTAAAGGAAATAGTTTTTGAAAAATGATATATATAGAGAGAGAGAGAGAGAGAATGGAGTCCCGCACCGGATATGCGGGTGCATGTATATACGATTTACACCACGACATGAGTGAAGACACAGGGGTCCACTATCTCGCCGTATGAAAATTTTCTAGCCGTACACTCCTTGATGTCAACTAGTCAATTATTAATCAGGGACCATTTTAATGTTTGAGCCATCCCTCAACTTTTTGTACAGATAATAATAGAATTAATTATTGCTTGGTCTTTGAAAGAAAACATTTAAAGATTAAGGTGTAAGAAAAAATGTATTAATCTCAAAAATTTCTGAGATTTTTAAGATTTAATATTGGTGATGTGAAAATTATATTTTTTTTAATGATTAAATTACTTTCATTTATCTCTTTAATCTCGATCGTCTCGCATAGGACTCTTAATTTCTTTGGCTTCTGTAGGGCTATTTTTCTTTATCTACCCACTCCTATACTTCGATCAACCAACATCGATTTCGTCGTCAGTAGTTTAGGAAAGCCGATAGCCTTCACAATGGTGCAAGTCTCGAAGTCTAGCTATGACTAGTATGTTCAACGATTTTCTAATGAGAGGTCACATATTCGAGGGCGACAATGGCCATAAGTTGCCGTGCACAAACAATACAACCTCCAATCTGCTAATGGCAGTGGATGTCGGCATCAACATGAATCCATTCATTGAGAAGCTATGGAAGGAGGAGAATAAGAGAAGATCAAAGTTGATCTACTCATGGCAATGGCTACTTGCTTTCACGATGGTCATACATGTGAGTGTTAAGATAATAGTTTATATGTGATGCATTTTAATTATGAGATTTGTTAGTTGCAAAAACTCTCTATGATTGGTGTTGGTGGCCATGGGTGGGGTATGTTGTAGTTTTGGCTCCACGTGGTGGTGGTGGTGGTGGAGACAGCATAATCTATCACAATTTAGATATGTAATACATGACTTAGGGCATTCCATTCTTCTTGCCAACCACTTTCAACCCAACATCAAGGTAATTTTGATCCATATTATGATTGGACTCTGTTTAGTTGCTGACAGGAAGGAAAATGGGAAAAAAAAGTTTAGGTGTTATATTATGTGGTTTGCAAAGTTATATAAGTCAAATTAGAATGTTAACATGTTTTTTGGTCATAGACTAATTCATTTTAAACCATCCTAAAGTTTACTTTTTAACCTTTTTGAAGTCAATATTTTTCTTTCACAGATCATGATTCATCTTGAATGTCTTGCATTTCACAAACTATTATTGCATAATATATTAACCATCAATTTATTATTTTTTCTCCTATTTTTTCTAAAGCAGTTTTTAAGGCTTATGTTATTGAATAATATATTAGCCAATGCACAAAGAGTACAATTGATAAGGTTCACAAACTGTGAAATTTTATACTTTCGAGATAGTGAGGAATTTTATACTTTCGAGATAGTGTGAAATTTTATACTTTCACAACTAGTGAGTTTTTTAATTACCCGTATTTTAAAAATTATTATTTTTTATACAATTTTCAACAATCTTAAAAGTAAATTTTGAGCATCCAAAATGTGGCCAAAGAATTTTCTCAAATTTTTTATAAAATTGTGAAATTGTATTGTTGCGACTAAGTTTTTTTACTGCGAAAGTGTAAAATTTACACTTTCATTGACAAAATTTTACATTTTTGGAATGATTTTTTTTTCTTTAGATTTTCATATTGAATATAGATCTTGTTTGATAGATCTTGATATTTAGAATTCAAATATATAATTTTTATTAAAAATAGATTTATAAATTTAAAGTTATTGAATTTTAAAGTTTTATTATTATTTTTTTTTTGCAAATGTTCCTTATTTTACGGAATTTGATGTTCAAAGTCACGTGCTTGTCTTTCGAAAAATGAACTGATTTAAAAATGTAAGGGTATTTTAGTCATTGAATGGTAGAATGACTTTGTGGGTTATTAAGTTTAGACTAGACCTGATGATAATTTTTGTATTTTTAATGGACTTGTCACTAAACGACCCTAATAGAATTAATTATTGATATGAATTATGATAAATTACACTTAGATTTCTAATAATTATATTAATTTTTTTTTACTTTATCTGGTAATATATATTTTTATAGACAGATTTTCCTTTCAAAATTATAAAACTATTATTTTCATGTTTTCCTTTTTTAATTTTCACCATTTTTTTTCATTTTCCTAATTAATATTGACAAAAACCTTAGATTTATTTTTATATAAAATAAAAATAAATTATTTACCTTCAATTTTTTTAAAAGTAAAATAATAAACAATCTCTAAAAAGAGTTTAAAAAATTTGTCAAAATTTAAAAAATGAATAAATAAATAAATAAAATGAGTTATTTTGTCATTTTGAATAAAAAATTAATTGGAATGGTGTATTTGTATATTATCAAGTAAAGCATTAGAGGGCGATATAATTTTAGAAATATTAGAAGAAATCAGTGTAATTTGCCCTATGAGTTATTACTATTAACACTAGCAACCATTCGATTTTCTCCATCCGATTATTCGTGTATTTTATGTAAATAAATAATGTAAAATGCATAAATTATTAAAGGATAATGTTATTTATTGAATTTATTTATTTCAAAATTTTTTAATTCTTAAATCATCGTTTAAAAAATCATGTATTATATGAATTTGAAATTATAGTAGCATTATTCATAATTAAATAAGCAAAATTTTCACCATTGTGAAAGTGCCTAGCATTCCTCACCTCAATATAGACGATTGATGAGCAGGAAGAACAATTTATTCGATGACTAAATGAATTTCTTTAAATTATAAAGTGTCTCCCAATCAAGGACAAACTAGGTTAAGGCTTGGGGATTATAGTCCTACCAAATTTTGCAAAAAAACACTTTTTTTACATTTAAATTTAGCCCCCTAAAAAATTTCCCTTTTTAATTTTTGAAAAAAATACTAAAAAGTTCTTATAATAAAATTTTCAATCCAAAAAACTCATAATTAATTTTTTTCTATCTAAAAATCCCACTAAGAAACTTATATTTAAAAAAATTTCAGTTGTTAACTTCTATCTTTACATTATTAAAAAAACTTGCTGATTAGACTAAAATAATCTTCAAAATATATTTTAAAAAAATACGAAAAAATATATAAAATAAATTATTCAATTCAAAAATATCATAACATTTTATGAAGGAAAAATTTATTTCTTAGGCCTTCTAGATAAATAAAAAAACGTTATATGTTTTTTTAGATTGAAGACTTTATTTTATGAATTATTTAGTATTTTTTAAATGTATATTGAAGGCTATTTTAGTCTAATTAATAATATTCTTTAACTATGTTAAGATAAAAGTTTAAAGTTAAATTTTTTTGTAGTAATTTTTTTTTTTGAACTTTTAGATAGAAAAAATTACTGGTGGACTTTTGGATTGAAAATTTTACTTTAAAAACTTTTTTGTATTTTTCTCACAAAAAAATTATAGCCCTCCCTAAAAAAAAAAATTATTGCTCCACCCTTGCTCATTGCTCACAATTGATTATTATTTTTGGAATTCTACATAGTAATAGAGTTTCTACCTATACTATGTGTTTTTTATTCAAATTTTTAAAAGTTAAATTTTAATGTATTTAGAAAGAATAGAATTCCCATGTTATAGACTTAGTGATAGAGATAGATTTACATTTTTGACACAAAATAATTAATGTGATATATACAATTATTTGGAAAGGGATGCCATGGGCCCATTTCAAACAGGTCTGGACAGATTTTCCTTGATTAATTCCTGTGTTTGGAGATGGAATTGTGTTTCCTTCCTCATCCGCTTAATAGAGCCAAATATGAAATTTTGGAATGGAGTTTTCTTTTTTCTGACAAAAATTTGGGAATGAGATATCATATAGAATATCCATACATATCCACATTATATTCAAACTTGAAAGTTGAAAAATTATTATACATCAAAAGTTCAACCCATCTTCCTTTTTGCCCTAGTTTGCCACCCCAGGAATAAAGCTCAATTTAAGCTTTAGAAATTTCAATCATGGACCCTACTCAAAAGTATATAATAATGCATAACACATATATATTGGTTCTAACATTAATCCTTTTAATAAAGTAGATAAATATTTTTTTTAAAATAATTATACCAACTGTTCTCATCAGAATTGTCGAGATAGACATTAATAGAAAGTATGAAAGTTTAGAAAGTATGAATGTTTAATTTTATCCTTAGGAATAATTACATTGACCTCTTCTATGATATCTTTTAATTACAAGAATCTCGCTTGTGATATTTGAAAAAGATAGGGAAAGTCGGTAGTTGGGCACTGGATCCCTTCGGACTTGGAGAATGTGTGACGCTGGGTCGGGGTTTGGTGAACCAATTGGTCGCTCTGCTAGTTGAAGTATCGGGCCCCTTTTAATATATAATTGTATTTTAATCAGATAAAAAAATAGTAAAAACTTTAATATCAGTTAATAACATATTTTATACAAATAGATAATCTGTATATTAACAGTATAATAGAGGAAATGTTAGTATAATTTAAAAAAATACAAGAGAGATCTTCGTAATTATTAGGTAATTTGGGAGAGTTCAATTGTAATTAACCTTTTTTTTTATAAGAAATCTTGGTTGTACTTTTGTATGATGATAAACCCAACAATCACGTGCAATTGGTAGATATCGAATAAATTTGAGTACTTTAATGCTTATAAAAATCAAATTTAAGAAGTTCAAGTTAGACATGGAATACCAAAAAAAATATACTGATAAGGTAATACCAAAAAAAATTATAATTATACGTATCAAAATTTGACACGGAAAATAAGTGATGTCATGTAATTACCATAATACGAGACATATGTCACATGTCGAAGTTTATTATGAATGACCACGAGGACTTCTCAATACTACCTTATCCTTTAACCTTATAGTATCATTTGTTGACATTAAAATAATTACTTTTATTATAATTAATAGTTCCTTTTTTCTTTGTAGTTCAATAGTCTATACCGATGTTCACATGACCAGGATTCCAACTTGAAATGGGGAAGAAGCTTCTTGTGTACTTTAAGGTGCATGCAGAGAGCATTGGATGCATTTTTTACCCACCAAAAAAATAATACAACACCACTAAAAAAATGACTTAAGGTGCATGCAGAGAGCATTGGATCCATTTTTACCCATCCAAAAAAATAATACAACACCACTAAAAAATGAAAGCATGTGTTATATATATAAGCTGATAACTAGAACATCCAGCCCTGTTGACAACTAGCCATCTTTATTATTTTTTATTGGCGTGCCATTGCCCACACAGTTAGTGTGTGTGTGTGTTTTTTTTTTTTTTTGTATTTGGAAGGAACAACCCCAGTTACCGATATAACATTAAGTGTGTGTTTGGCACCCTTGATTGGATGAAAAAATTATAGTTACGGGCTTTAATTTTGTCAATAAAATTATTTTAGATCGAGTTTTAAAAAATTCACGGTTGGAATCATGATTTTGACTAGATAAATGAGGCCAAACGAACTGTAAGTCTTTGCAATGTATGATGATGGATGAAAGGTTCTTACTAAGCAAGCAAATTTAATTCTCCACCCTTGAATGAATAAGGTAGAGAAGTCAATTATCTCTTATGAATGTCTTCCTCATCATAAATCATAAATGAAAAGAAAAGGACACATGTGAGGAGAAAGAAAGGTGCATTCACATGTCACTATTGTCTTAAATATTTGAAAGAGTGGAATCAGAACTTTTGAGCTGTGGTTTTCTGACAAAAAATGATGAATGATGGCATTGTGGGAGTTTAGAAATTTAGAATGTTCCTCCAACTTGTTCCAACTCAAGAGTCATTGGAAATACTATTTTTAAATCTTGATTGGTCATTTAAAAAAGTAAGCTTCAAGTGATTTGTCAAACATTCCTCAAAATTTAAGTTTATTAATTTTTTTTTTCAAATTTAAAATGACTTTCAGTAAGTTATCATAATTTAAACGACACAAATTTTTTAAATTTAATAATTTAAAATTGACCTAAAATTATTTCTTAAAAAAATATTTAAAAAATGATTTTTTGGTATTGTAACACTGTTAAAATTTAATTTTAATATAACTAAAATAATTTTTATTATTGGAGTTACTCTTACATAGTCATTAATAGGCTTATGAAAATGCAAGAGAAAAAAAAAAAATCAACAGAGACTCTTTGGTGAAACTTAGAAATCTTGAAAATGGTATTGAAGAGTCATTGTGATTCTTGCTCTTACAGCATTAAATTTCATAATATATACATGTTAATTAACCAAATGTTATACTATTCTACATGGGGAAAATGGGACTTTTTTTGGGTTCAATTTTAGGAGCAATGATCTAAACCACGCACTTAGGAATGACAACAACTAAAATTTAAGAGGGTCTATTCTGAAAATATTAAAAAAATTAAGAGGTCAACTCTTAATTTCTAATATTTTTTTAACAGAAAATAAAGTTTTTAAAAGTTTGAAGAAGTCGTAGCGTCCTTATATCTGACACTACTCTTTGGGAGGCCAACTCCTAACGAGTATCGATAAATATTTATGGACAAAAACTTGTGACGGATATAAATTATTGGCATAGGAGAGGTAGAAATATAAAAATTAGAATGTATAACAGTTTCTTATAAAAATATAAAATATTTTAGGGGCGATAATTTTTATTTTTTATTTTGATAAAAAATATGAATCATAAATTTATTTTTTAAAATTCCCCCAATATATCCACCTATGTGAAAAGCAATTAACACACAAATAAATATGATTTTGGGCATGAACTCCAATCATCACATGATATAAAGAAAGAGGTTGCATGATTGGCATTTGGCAGTTGACACGGTCCTTGACATTTTATTAGAAATTCTATAAGGTTTCGCATTGCAAATGCCAGTTCACAACATAATTTATAAAATTATTCGGAAAAAAATTGTAAACAGATTGAATTTGGCTTGAATAAGAGGTAATTCAGATCAAATCCAGTAATTCAAATTTTATTTATTAAAAAAATTATCAGATCGGATTTTTTTCATTGACACAAATGAATATGATGTTGGATTGATTGTATCGGCAAAATCAGTATTGCAAAAGGAAAACAATGAAAAAAATGAGAGAAAATAAAAAGAAAAGGAATAATAGAAAGAAAGAAAGAAAATGAAAGTTAAGGAAAATAAAAGTAAATGAAAGAAAACAAAGAAACGAAAATAAGGAAAGAAAAGAAAATAAGGAGAAGTATTGACTTGGGCGGACCTTGGCAACCAAGGTCCTTGGTCGCCAAGAAAAATGACCCTCATGCTGGGATGAGATAAGATTTTATCATAAAGATGAAGTGAAGACTTGGCAGCCAAGTCATGCAACTATATGTGTGTGTGTGGTTATATCTCTCACTAATCAAAGACACAGGACAGAAGAGTTAATAATTCTCCCTCGTAATACTAATAGTTTGTTTGTCATTTATGTGAGACAAAAAAACATTTGTATTATAGAATTTGTATGTTATGCTTGTCTATATTATGAATGTAGGGAATTTCTACCGCAAGTTATTGGTAATATATTGAGTAAGGTTCTCAAAAAGATAAATCTATTATATGTATATATACGTATAATTTTTTCTAACAAAAATAAAATAAAGTAAGGAAAAAGAAAATAACAAAAAGAGAAAAAAAAGAAAAACAATGACGATAATTCTGTATGGAAGATTATTGTAATATATAAGAATATTTTAATTATATTAAAAAATTTGTTGAAATCCTAATTTTTATCATCACTATGATGAAATTTTGTACGGAAGAGATATCTGGATATTATTAGTATCATTGAGGATGAATGAATGCTTATTTTTAAACTTGAAAATCATATACAATCTAAAAAATGAAATGTTAAATATTTTTTATGTTTAGGATATCATAAAATAGAGTAATTAAGGAGCATTCGGTAATAAGTTATTCACAAAGCAATTAATTAGATTAAAGTTCAACTTCAAAATATTGTAACTCAAGAAGTTTCACTATTTTGTTGATAAAAAAATCATTCTTATAAAAACACGATTTAAATACTCATGGTTACGTCATTATTATTTTTTAATAAAAATATTAAAATTAGAATTAAATAACTTGTAATATATTCAATAATTGTTTTATAAAATTATATATTTAGACTCTAAAAATTAAAATACATCTCACTATATTCATATTACATATAAAATTCATTTTTTTTATTTAAGATTTTGTATATTTCAATAGCCCCAAGCAGATAAATTTGTGACGAGTTTAAACAAAGAAAAATCACAGGTTCTATATTTTCTTCCTATTGAAATTGGTATGGGAAAAAGAAAAAAAAACAACAAACCTAGCTACTACTTTCCAAAACACTCTTCACTAAAAGCCCTAAAAATCTCCGTCCCAAACACTCTTCACTAAAGCCCTAAAAATCTCCGTCACATACTTCCATCGCAGAACGCAATCAGCCGATCTCTGTAGGCAAGCAGTAGCAGGTAGTCTCTCTCTCTGTCTCCCTCTCTTCTTCGCTGCTACCATAGCGGAACGATTTGGTACTCTCCTTGTTCTTCTTCTTCTCTATCCTGTTCTTCTCTCTTCTTCGCTGCCGTGTATCTGCCACTTTTTTGAGTTTGACATACGGTAGCGCTTTGTGTTCATTTGGTAGAACATAACACAAATTACTCTTCATTTGTACACATCAAACCCTGTTCTGTAATTTCTGGTTGATTACCTCGTATTTATGTGTGCGTGCTTGATGCCATAGTTATCTTTAATATTCACAATTTCTGTTAAGACTTCTAACTTTCTATATGCAAACTCTACACAGACTTTACTGAAAATTACAGTTCTGCAACGATCGTTGTCGCCGTCTCGGCAATGATCGCCGTTGGACAACAAAGACCGACAACAAAGACCGACGGTTGGTTCCCGCCAGGTCTGTTTTCCTTTTCCTGATTTTCTTTCCATTTATTTTTCTTGCCTTTTCCTTTCACTTTCCATCTGAGGTGAGACTAAGTAGGGAAAAAATAGCCGTTAGATTTTGGTTCTGTGAACAGTGTTGCACTGATTTGTGTTTGGATTTGAGTAAAAACTGAATTGGTATGGGTTTGAGTCTAGGGTTGGAGGGTGATTTTTGTGGATTTTGACTCAAATTTAAATTTGATATGGGTTTGAGTCACTATTGGAGATGCCTTTGGACGGCTCTAGCTCGAGTGTGGTCTTCCTCGCTTCTAGATCTTGTGCAACTCAACCGATAAATTTTCAAATTGCTGAGTCGGAGTCGCAGACTGAACTACAAACCTACTAAAGAACAAGACTATTATTATTCTTTCTAATTGATATAAATCATGACTATTATTTATTGGTTGGTTGTGATGGTAAGAAAGCAACGTTATATAAATTTGATAAGGATGGAAATCAATGGAAAGAGAGAGGTGTTGATATAACGAAGCTTCTAAAATACAGAAAAAAACCAGTAAAACTGTAAGCGAATGATTTCTTCATAAATATAATACTAAAGTGGAGAGAAGAGGGACAATTTCGACATTAAAAAAATATAACAATGTCACTTTGAGTGCTTTTGAATCTCAACTTGGACAAATTAAAAATTTAAAGACTTTTTTAAATTATAATATTTTGTTTTAGATCTTAATTTCTAAATACTTATTATCGTGTAGCTAATAATAATTAATTCGATAATTGATAGTTTTTGAATCACAATTTCAACGCTATTTGAGCTTCGAATGACACCATTTTATTCGTTCAAATCGAAGTAACGACTACAGCAGCAATTTCAATTTTGGCATTTCACTTTACCAGTCTCTCCCGCTGCCAAGTTTTCTGCGAGTATTTCACTTTACCAGTACCTTTTCCACAGCAAACACTCCTCATTGATTGTTGCTCCTAGAAGTCTATCCCTACCTCCGATGACCGCCGGCGGAGGCAAAGGCAGCGGAGGCGGAGGCGAAAGCCGTCGCCGCCTTCTCCTCCGCCCCCGCCTTGCCGGGGATCAAACAGCTAGAAATCAAAGGCCGTTGGGGCGACGTAGCTGATGAAGTCCCCGATGAACTAGAGGTTCCTTCGATCTCTGACGACAAAACCACATCAGAGATCAAACTTGACTCTCTAGCCATCGATGAGAACAAAAAGGTCAACAAGTTTCTCGACAAAGCTGAAGACTCGAACATCAAAGCCGTATGCTTTCTCTCCACATATATCTCCTTCGCTCTGATTATAGGGTTTTAATTTTGAGCTTGATTAATTAAGTGTTTAATTGGATTTTAGGTTACATCTGGCGATACATTGTATTCTTCTATGAAGACAATTGAGGACTTGAATCTGTCGTCAAATTTGAAAGGCCTAGTAAGATCCAAGCCTTCAGTTTGCCCATGATTTTGACCCCTCCTTACAAGAATTTGATCGCTTAGGCACATAGTGGTTCTGGTAAGACCACCTGTTTCGTCCTGGGCATGTTGAGCCGTGTCGATCTGGAGCTCAGTGCTCCTCAGGTGCTTTGCATCTGCCCTACCAGAGAATTGGCCATCCAGGTTTGATTATATGCATATTTACTTATATTTATTGTTGTTTATGTTATGTTTATACTTATGTATTTGAATCTTGCTTGTTTTTAACTGCTTGTAAGTTTAGTGATTAATTAATGGTACTCTTTGGGGGTGTAACTTTAGAGATTAGTGGTATTTATATGTGTATATATTCAGTTCAGTTCTGCTTTAAGGTCCAATTAATGGTAGTTACTAGATTGTTATTCGGTGCATTTGTGATTTTGGGTTTAACTGATGGTCTTCCTTAAGGTAGTAACTTAGTAAGTTTAATTTTAAAACAATGATAGTGAGTGGATGCGCGCACACAGTTTAGGTTTAAATGACGGTGAATGTTTCTCTAAGGTGTTTGTGAGTTTAGGCCCTAGGGTTTTCTTGATGGCATTCTTCGAGGTAAGAGTTCAAGAGTTCAATTAGATGTTGTGTATCCATTTGTTGTATACATGTTCAGTTCTGTTGTATATTTGGATTTTTTTTTTTATATCTATTTTATATATATATATATTATGAAATTAAGGCTCAGTTAATGGTAGATGGGTTTTTGGTGGGTTTGTGAATTAGGTTTTAAGTGTGGTGCTCTTTAAGGTGTGAGCTTAGGGTTTATTAGTTCTACCTAATTGATGATTGGTGTGTGTATTTGGGTAAGTGTGTGTATTTAATTCTGCTTGTTCTTTGAAGTTTTTGAGTTGGGGTTTAATTAATGGCTGAAAGTGGATGATGGTGCAGAATATGGAAGTTCTTCTGAAGATGGGGAAGTATACTGGGATTACTGCAGAATGTGCTGTGCCAATGGATAGCTCTAATTATAATCCAATTTTGAAGCGAGCACCAGTGACAGCCCAAGTAGTGATTGGCACACCTGGTACGATAAATAAATGGGTGACGGCAAAGAAATTGGGCATGAGCTATATGAAGATTCTTGTTTTTGATGAAGCTGACTACATGTTGGCGGAGGTACCTTTTTCTTTTTCTTTTTAATTTGTTTTCTATCATTTTATGTTTATGCTTATGGTCAAGCCCAAATATTTGTGGGCATATATTTATAATTTGTACCATGGTTTTCTTTACTATGTTGTTTTGTCAGTGATTATACTGAACTAAAATGTGTGAAGTTCTATATATGGACATCAAGATCTAATAATTTGTGATTAACACATATCTCATACCATAGATTGTCTGCTAGTCAGATTGGGTAATTTTTTTATTTATTAAATGAGATATTTGAAATCTCTAGCTGTTAATTTACATCAATTCACTGGCAATGTGAATGCTGAGTTCTATAGTGATTTGTTGCAACAAACTGTTGGACGACTCAATATATTGTTATGGAGTCAAACAAAGACTATGAATAATAAGATGTTACTTTCTGTTTTGTATAAATATGGCATTCTCTCTGATGGTGTTCTTGAAGTTTCTAACATCTATCCTCCTCTTCACTCTTGTAGATGTTTCTTATATTGTCAATTTTATTTTAAAATTTTTTTTTTGAGTTCCGTGTTTTAATTTTCTACATTATCATAATCCAAATTGTTTTACACCACTGTTTGCTTGCAACTAAGATGTCCATCCTAGTGCATTATCACAATAGGATCGTTTTATGCATTCCCATTACTATCTTCATCATTTTGGTTGTAGTGCCTCTGCGATAGTCACCCTAGATCCAACATTGGTCATTTTTAGTTGGTCATCACATCATTTCTTTTTTTTAGTCGGTCATCACCTCATCTTTCTCTATCTTTTGTTCTTGATAGAGTGAGTTAATCAAAACCTTTGTGAAGTTGATGCAAATTCTTAATCCTTAGTTATTTTATTTAAGTGAGCCCACAACCCAATATAGAAAAAAATATGCTAGTAAATTGGAAGACCCCATAATATGATTACAGTAGTCTCATTCATGGGATCATTGTATTTAATTTTTATTTTGTTATTTTGATAGGTAATTCACAACACCACCTTTGTCTCAATTAGGGATTGAACCTTAACCTCCTCTTTAGGGGGCGGAGGAAATACCACTCCAGATAGTGCTTGGTACTAAAATCATTGTAGTCTCAATCTTAAATCTATAAATTGTCAAATCATTGTTATTAGAAAACGCTAATATCTTAGCTATTTCTATTTTGGTATGGGTGTCCAAAATAGGAAATACATTATATTCCAAAACACTAAAATTAGTGATCCGAAATTTTTTTTTAAGTTCTTTTCTTAATGTTTTTTTTTTTTATGAAAAAAACTAGCACAAATCAAAAGATCGACATAAATAGGTATGCTTAGTTTAATGCTTTTACATGTTTTATTTCAATATATTAATTTTTTATAATTATATGGACAACTTGTACACTTTAATAATACTAAGTGCTTGTTGGATGAGCGGTGAAAAAGTGTGGTTTGGGACAAGTGTGGTTTGAGTTAAACTGTGAGTGTTTGGATGAATGTATTTGAAACGAGTTTAAATGATATTGCAGTATTTGGAAGAGCTATTAAAAGTACTGAATGCGTTATATAGATAAAAAGCGGGCGTTTGGAAAAAGCCCCTCACTAGCACTTTTTCGAAATAGGTGTTTGGACTTGGAAACGCTCAAACGAGTGTTTCGAAAACGTCGAAACAAACATTTAAATATAAAAAAAGCCTGATTTGAACTTTGAAATGCTTGTTTCGAAAATGCCACCGCCCATCCAAACATGCCCTAATTCTCATGACTTATCTTTTGGTGAAAAGAAGAAAACACTTACAATCAGACTTACCCCAAAACATATCACTTATTTTATTTACATAAGCTTACCCTCTATCTACAACCAAACAAATTAAAAATCACGTTCCATGAATCCCTTCCTATCTTGCAATGAACTAAAAGATGATCAACTGACGACTCTGCCTCCTTACAACATGTAACGACGACTTGGAAGTTGGAAACCCCCTTATGAAGGTTGTCCATGGTCAAAATGGCATCCCAAGCTGCCATCAACACAAGAAAGCCGCTTTAATAGGCACTCTAGATCTCTAAATAATCTCCCATGGAAACTCCCCCGGTCCCTCATTTTACCAAACTTCTATAATATGACTTAACAATGTATTTTTTGCAATTCTTCTGGAATCCCACAAGATCAAGGATTCAAGATGCAACTTATCAAAAAAAGGATTCAAGATGCCACCAGCCCTCCCTCAGGCAGCCAAGAACCTCCATTTGACCCACCTACTACTCCGAATGCTTGTAACAAACATGGCATTGACTTCCTCAACCTTCGTCTCTTGCAAACACACAATCGGTGGCTTCCATCTTGATGACACCTCCTTCACCCCAGTCCTTTTATTTGGATCGTTCAATCCTTGGACATTCCAAGAAAGAATCTTCGTCATCCATTACCAATAATCATTAACTCCTCCTCAGCCCCATCACCCTTCTTTTTCCACTCCCTCTTCTCATCATACTTAACCGTACAAATTAGCTTTCTTAATTCCCTCCTTTGCCTTCTAACTGAAATTTCCCCTTTTGACTCCTTCCATCTTGGCTGCAAAACTAATTTTCCGATACCAATGTTGCTCACAATCTCCCCAAACAGCTGCATCAACCTTTCCTCATAGCCCTGGCTAGATACCCCCAAAGATTTACTGACTCCTTCAATGCTTCTCATGGGCCATGCCGGCACCTCCATCATCTGATTCTCTTTTAATTCTGTCTGTGCACTTCCTCGTCTGGATTAATTACAGCTAAAGGTTGACATCCAATAGGTTCTTCTCCCTCCTTCCCCAATACTGCAACCACCTGTCTCGAATCTGCATAGCTTGTCCCTGAGACATTTCTCTGAACAAGATCCCTCTCTGTTATTTCCTTCGGAGGCTACCGAACCCCCCGGCTACATTCCTCTTCGGTTGAAATAGCCAGGTCTGCCACTCCATGCTCCTCTACCAAATCCTTCATCAGATGAGATAGAGGAACAGCCCTATCTACCTCATTATCCTGCACACCATTAATTGGCTGTCATATCTTCTGTGCTCCTCTCCATCCGGCCCTCAGGGAAACCATCGGCTTCCACGTCTTCACCGTAATTGTTGTCCAATCCATCCATGTAATGCTCCTGCTCATTTGTCTCTGGGACAATCGTTCCATCATCAGAATCTACAGACTCCGTTGTGGCCTCTGATTGATCTCTCCATCTCAGATTCTGGAAACTGTTCTCAACCTCAACTCTGGACATCGGAACCTTGCTCGTCTCCTGTCTCTATCTAATCCCTTCTGCGTCAATCGTTCCACCCGAATAAAAATCCCTCTTCCGATAATCATCTGCCTGCTGTCATCTCCTCTTGCAATCATCTTTGACTGGATTTTTCTCCATTGCAGACATATCTTGGGCCACCATTTTTTAACTGGGCCTCACGGACCCTCCTCAAGTAAGCTTCTTCACTTAATTTGGTCTAGATTTCTATTCTCTCCATGCACGTCCATTTGTATCCTAGCCCATCCCTCCACGCATGCTACAGTCTGCTCCATGGGCCCTTTGCAGAGGATTCATTGTTGTGGCCCATCTGTGCGTGGCCCAACCTCATCACGAACATATTGGTTTTGGATCGGCCTCACAAGCCGTCCATTTAATTTACTAACCCATATGTCTTGCGGCCCAGCCCCATCACCATTTTTCCCCTGCCCCAGGCCCACATCTAAGCCCAGATTGCTCTACCAAAAATTTGAATTGCAATCGTTATCCATCTGCTCCACGTGTTGACACTCACATCAGCCCACTCCCTACCCATGCTTCTCTCCACCTGCAGTGGCTGATCCGGCCACTCCACCACCCGCAGTGGATGATCTGGACACTCCACCGCTAAACGACTTTTGGCCTGCTTCCACTTCTCCCTTTGTTGTACAAGCTAAGCCCCTTAATGCCTCGCAGCTCCTATTTACACTGACACGGAAAAGTGACCACACTGCAATATGAAGTTCCAATGCTCTAGCAGCATTAGCTTCATTATTCAAGGATATTTCCACTGACATGGAAAAGTGACCACACTGCAATATGAAGTTCCAATGCTCTAGCAACATTAGCTTCATTATTCAAGGATATTTCCACTGACATGGAAAAGTGACCACACTGCAATATGAAGTTCCAATGCGCTAGCAACATTAGCTTCATTATTGAGTCTGAAGCATTTTTATGCCATTTGTTTCCTTCTTTCTGGTAGAAATTGGATAGACATAACATATTGGAGGATGCTTTTGATGGGTGCAGTTTTTCCCTCTTTTTCCACTAATCACAAGTGATCTTATATGATTCTGCAGGAGCTGTATTCAACTTGCTGTGCAATGATTGGGACAAAAGCATTATGTCCAAGATTGAGCAGCACTTTAACATTCAAATAGCTGAGGTAACCTTTTATTGGCCTTTGGTGACTGATTTATATATTTATCTTTTCTGCAATGCTCCTTGTCTTTAGTTGAGATGCAGTTGGGTAAAGATTTATGGAAAACTAGAGAATCAATCCCAAACCTTGTTAGGGTAGGGGTAGCTGTAGTACAAAATGAATATATATATATATATATATAAATATGGTGTAAAACAACTTGTTCTAAGGTAGGCATGCCCTTTGTATGCAGGTGGGCTCGTGGAAGAGTGAGGAGGATTTTGAGGATGCTCTTAAGAAAGCTGGTTTGCGTTAAATGTTCATTGTGATCTCCTGGCATTAGACCTGGCAAAATGGGCGGGTATGGGAGAGTTGAAAACGGGTCAAACCCATATGTGACCCGTAGTTAATCGGGTCCATTACGGGTTGGGTCGGACCGGGTCAACCCTTTTTCCCCCCACTAACCACAGTACTTAAATCATCCAAAAGAAACCGCAAGCCCTATATCCAAAAGAAATTAAACATCAACTCCAGATTATACAATATCTCCTTCACATATTCTAGTTCCCACGTGGTTGATCCCACAAAAATTTTCATAGATGAAGTTGTTGCATGCATTCTAGCTACGGTTCTAGTGGATGTGGAAGAAGCTGAGTTTGATAACTCTCCATCAGCTTCCACAAAATGGAACTTCTTTGAAGTATTGTACCAGTCACTCCCTGAGCTTGGACAGATGAACACTGCTGCTTGCTACCTGGAATAGATTATAAATGCTTTAGTAATTAAATAAAACTCTCTTCATACAGGCAAAATACCTAAAATTACAACTTAAAAGATGTGTTTAGCTTCTGTGCTGTTAGTGTCTGCGCTATCTAAAGAGTTGCAACTTTCTGACAAGAAAGAAGGGTCAAGAACAGAGATTGGACTTGGATGTTGACAGTCGAGCAACTTTTTGGCTTCAGCGTCATTGCTGCTATGCTCATCCATTCCTTCCACTCCCTGAAAATTCAATAATAGTCTAAAATTTATAATCACAAATTTTCAACATGTTAGAGAATCACAAGTTCAAAAGATTAATAAAAGACTATTTATCATGTAATTAATTAACAATTCAAGATAAGAACTACAAACAAGTCATAGTGTTTAAAAACACAAGTAAACCAGTGGCCACAAACTGTTATGACAATTGACCACTGTTGCTTTTCTCAGTTGAATTATTTTTTAGGGTTGTAATTATGCTTTCAAAATTCTCGGTAAGTTCTTCATTTTCTTCATCTTCATTTGAAATTGCATTTAAGAAATACCAATTAGAATAAATTAAATAAATATTTATGTACATATATACAACTACTGGAATCAATTCTAATATCCTATTCAAGGCACTTGACCAAATGGTGCCTTAGAACTTTCAAGGACTCCACTCTTTAAGAAGCTGCCACAGTTAAAACTTTAATATGTAACAATTTCTTGAAAATATTTTATGTTCCATAACTCATATAGGCCTTCAATATATTTTTTTGCCCTTTCTCTGTATTACATTAGAAAATAGCTATAATACATCACAGAATCCTTCTCTATACCCAAAATGGCATGAGGTGTCTGTACTCCAACCAATTGCTAGATCATGGTTAGTCAAAGAATGATTTGTTAGTACAGGTATCCCATGGTTTTTTTCTTCAAAAGTACAATGCAGAGTTCGACATTAAAAAAAAAAAAACAGAACAAGAATGAGAGGATGGAAATAGAGATGCACGTGTACAAGTATAATACAAGTTAAAAGTTTGGTTTAAAAAATACATTACATATATGACTACATGTTATTATTCTATCATATATTTCAAATACATGAGAAAAATATGATAAAAAGGATGACAATGGTAGAATAATAAAGAAATAACATGTAGTCATATATGTAATGTATTTTTTAAACCAAACTTTTAACTTGTATTATACCTGTACACGTGCATTTCTATTTCCATCCTCTCATTCTTGTTCTGTTTTTTTTTTTTTAATGTCGAACTCTGCATTGTACTTTTGAAGAAAAAAAACCATGGGATACCTGTACTAACAAATCATTCTTTGACTAACCATGATCTAGCAATTGGTTGGAGTACAGACACCTCATGCCATTTTGGGTATAGAGAAGGATTCTGTGATGTATTATAGCTATTTTTTAATGTAATACAGAGAAAGGGCCAAAAAAATATATTGAAGGCCTATATGAGTTATGGAACATAAAATATTTTCAAGAAATTGTTACATATTAAAGTTTTAATTGTGGCAGCTTCTTAAAGAGTGGAGTCCTTGAAAGTTCTAAGGCACCATTTGGTCAAGTGCCTTGAATAGGATATTAGAATTGATTCCAGTAGTTGTATATATGTACATAAATATTTATTTAATTTATTCTAATTGGTATTTCTTAAATGCAGTTTCAAATGAAGATGAAGAAAATGAAGAACTTACCGAGGATTTTGAAAGCATAATTACAACCCTAAAAAATAATTCAACTGAGAAAAGCAGCAGTGGTCAATTGTCATAACAGTTTGTGGCCACTGGTTTACTTGTGTTTTTAAGCACTATGACTTGTTTGCAGTTCTTATCTTGAATTGTTAATCAATTACATGATGAAAAGTCTTTTATTAATCTTTTGAACTTGTGATTCTCTAACATGTTGAAAATTTGTGATTATAATTTTTAGACTATTATTGAATTTTCAGGGAGTGGAAGGAATGGATGAGCATTGTATTCTTCTGGCGATGCATTGTATTCTTCTGCGAAGACATTTGAGGACTTGAATCTGTCTTCAGAGTTGTTGAAGGGTTTATATGTGGAGATGAAATTTGAAAGGCCTAGTAAGATCCAGGCCTTCAGTTTGCCCATGATTTTGACCCCTCCTTACAAGAATTTGATCACTCAGGCATATAGTGGTTCTGGTAAGACCACCTGTTTCGTCCTGGGCATGTTGAGCCGTGTCGATCCGAAGCTCAGTGCTCCTCAGGCGCTTTGCATCTGCCCTTCCAGAGAATTGGCCATCCAGGTTTGATTATATGCATATTTACTTATATTTATTGTTGTTTATGTTATGTTTATACTTATATATTTGAATCTTGCTTGTTTCTAACTGCTTGTAAGTTTAGTGATTAATTAATGGTACTCTGTGGGGGTGTAACTTTAGAGATAAGTGGTATTTATGTGTGTATATATTCAGTTCAGTTCTGCTTTAAGGTCCAATTAATGGTACTTACTAGATTGTTGTTCGGTGCATTTGTGATTTTGGGTTTAACTGATGGTCTTCTTTAAGGTAGTAACTTAGTAAGTTTAATTTTAAAGCAATGGTAGTGAGTGGATGCGCGCACACAGTTTAGGTTTAAATGACGGTGAATGTTTCTCTGAGGTGTTTGTGAGTTTAGGCCCTAGGGTTTTCTTGATGGCACTCTTCGAGGTAAGAGTTCAAGAGTTCAATTAGATGTAGTGTATCCATTTGTTGTATACATGTTCAGTTCTGTTGTATATTTGGATTTTTTTTTCTAATTTATATATATATATATATATATATTATGAAATTAAGGGTCAGTTAATGGTAGATGGGTTTTTGGTGGGTTTGTGAGATTAGGTTTTAAGTGTGGTGCTCTTTAAGGTGTGAGCTTAGGGTTTTTTAGTGCTACCTAATTGATGATTGGTGTGTGTATTTGGGTAAGTGTGTGTATTTAATTCTGCTTGTTCTTTGAAGTTTTTGAGTTGGGGTTTAATTAATGGCTGAAAGTGGATGATGGTGCAGAATATGGAAGTTCTTCTGAAGATGGGGAAGTATACTGGGATTACAGCAGAATGTGCTGTGCCATTGGATAACTCTAATTATATTCCAATTTCGAAGCGAGCACCAGTGACGGCCCAAGTAGTGATTGGCACACCTGGTACGATAAATAAATGGGTGACGGCAAAGAAATTGGGCATGAGCTATATGAAGATTCTTGTTTTAGATGAAGCCAACCACATGTTGGCGGAGGTACCTTTTTCTTTTTCTTTTTAATTTGTTTTCTATCATTTTATGTTTATGCTTATGGTCAAACCCAAATATTTTGTGGGCATATATTTATAATTTGTACCATGGTTTTCTTTACTATGTTGTTTTGTCGGTGATTATATTGAACTAAAATGTGTGAAGTTCTACATATGGACATCAAGATCTAATAATTTGTGATTAACACATATCTCATACCATAGATTGTCTGCTAGTCAGATTGGGTAATTTTTTTATTTATTAAATGAGATATCTGTAATCTCTAGCTGTTAATTTACATCAATTCACTGGTAATGTGAATTCTGAGTTCTATAGTGATTTGTTGCAACAAACTGATGGACGACTCAATATATTGTTATGAAGTCAAACAAGGACTATGAATAATAAGATATTACTTTCTGTTTTGTATAAATATGGCATTCTCTCTGATGATGTTCTTGAAGTTTCTAACATCTATCCTCCTCTTCACTCTTGTAGATGTTTCTCATATTGTCAAATTTTTTTTAAATATTTTTTTTGAGTTCCTTGTTTTAATTTTCTACATTATCATAATCCAAATTGTTTTACACCTTTGTTTGCTTGCAACTAAGATGTCCTCCCTAGTGCATTATCACAATAGGATCGTTTTATGCATTCCCATTACTATCTTCCTGATTTTGGTCATAGTGCCTCTGCGATAGTCACCCTAGATCCTACATTGGTCATTTTTAGTTGGTCATCACATCATCTTTTTTTTTTTAGTCGGTCATCACCTCATCTTTCTCTATCTTTTGTTCTTGATAGAGTGAGTTAATCAAAACCTTTGTGAAGTTGACACAAATTCTTAATCCTTTGTTATTTTATTTAAGTAAGCCAACAACTCAATATAGAAAAAAATATGCTAGTAAATTGGAAGACCCCATAATATGATTACAGTAGTCTCATTCATGGGATCATTGTATTTAATTTTTATTTTGTTTTTTTGATAGGTAATTCACAACACCACCTTTGTCTCAATTAGGGCTTGAACCTTAACCTCCTCTTTAGGGGGTGGAGGAAATACCACTCAAGATAGTGCTTGGTACTAAAATCATTGTAGTCTCAATCTTAAATCTATAAATTGTCAAATCATTGTTATTAGAAAACGCTAATATCTTAGCTATTTCTATTTTGGTATGGTTGTCCAAAATAGGAAATACTTTATATTCCAAAACACTAAAATTTGTGATCCGAAATTTTTTTCTAAGTTCTTTTCTTAATGTTTCTTTTATGAAGAAAACTAGCACAAATCAAAAGATCGACATAAATAGGTATGCTTAGTTTAATGCTTTTACATGTTTTATTCCAATATAATAATTTTTTATAATTATATGGACAACTTGTACACTTTAATAATACTAAGTGCTCGTTGGATGAGCGGTGAAAAAGTGTGGTTTGGGACAAGTGCTGTTTGAAAAAGTACAGTTTGAGTTAAGCTGTGAGTGTTTCGATGAATGTATTTGAAACGGGTTTAAATGATATGGTAGTATTTGGTTGAGCTGTTAAAAGTACTGAATGCGTTATATAGATAAAAAAACGGGCGTTTGGAAAAAACCTCTCACTAGCTCTTTTTCGAAATAGGTGTTTGGACTTGGAAACGCTGAAACGAGTGTTTTGAAAACGTCGAAACAAACATTTAAATATAAAAAAAGTTCGATTTGAACTCCGAAATGCCTATTTTGGAAATGCCACCGCCCATCCAAACATGCCCTAATTCTCATGATTTATCTTTTGGCGAAAAGAAGAAAACACTTACAATTAGACTTACCCCAACACATCACTTATTTTATTTACATAAGCTTACCCTCTATCATACCATATTTAGAATATGTAGTGTATTGTGTTCCCGTTCCTATTTTGCATACTATAACAATCTGTGTTTTAGGCAACATTGAGTCAATCTCCTTGTTTCATTCGAGGGATTAGGGTTCATCCAAGTTCCGGTCAGGATGGATTCCTCTCTCTTTTTTCTGTTAGGTGTGGGATCAATTTGCTATTACAATAGCAGATGTAAAATACACACCCAAGCCCTACAGTATTATTTTTATTTTAAGGTATAATGTACTTGTCGATTATTTTCAAGGCTAAAAGATAGTATAAAAAAAACTTAAAAGCAGATTCAATTGTGAAATTTTTCATTTTTTTTTTATGAAGACAGGCTCCGAAGAGAAACTATGTAGTAAATTTAAAATGCTCTGGGATGGAAACAAGGGAATGTCTATAATAGAGTTTTGTAGATGCAATTTGAAAAAAATTGTGGGCTCATTGATCGGGGCTTGACGGAAGAACTTCATAAGTTTCAAAATTGAATTTCACTTATGTGGAAACAAAACAATTGATAGAACTGTTGATAAAAGAAAGAGATGTTGTGAATAAATCACTCACATATTCTTCTGAATTATATGTATCCACTAGATTAATTTGGAAAACCAGTAGGGTTGAGTAATCGTAGTAGATGACAAAGAAGGCTTGGATTTTTTTAAACAACGTGGAGTTGAATTTGTTGCTTTTGGTTACAAAGATATCGAATGGGCTACATTGAATTGGCATGCTCAATAATGCATGCGTGGTATTTGAAACATCTTCCTAGTTATATTGTGAATCTTTTAGATAAACCTCTTAAAGAATTAGAAGGCCAGTATACTTTTTTTTGGTCATTAAATGAAAAGTATATTCATTAAGGCGCTTGAGAGGGGTGAACTAATATTAAAAAAAAGGCCAAGGCCACAAAAATAAAAGCCTCGTGTTCTCCAAAAATCTATAAAATTGTCTAAATACAGAGTAGCCTCCTTAAGCCCAAAAAAATAGCATACGCAAAAAATAGTTCTTACTGATTCGCAATGAGAAATCGTCATCCCATTCAATCCAATTGGGTTGCCCTAGATCTGACATGTCTCTTGGGAGGAGTAACATGAAGCTCAGAATTATGGGTGAATACTTAATAGTTAAGATTCCATTAGTGTGTTGAATTCCTGTCCATGTACAATTTCTGTTATGTAAGTTCACTTAGCTCAGAGGTTAATTTGTAGCTCCTATGGTATATAATTCTAATGTTTGGCAAAGGTTACCTAGCTACGTGTGAGATGTGTTGCTTTATGGTTCTGGAGTATGGCATTGTGTAGATGTAGGTGAGAGAAGGAAAGTGTAATGTGTATGTAACACTTGAATGAACTTTCAATCAGCTATATTAAGATTAACTATGTAATTTGGTTTGCCTACCATTAGTTGCTTGATGGAGTTAAACTGCTTTTACATTGATGAACATTTATGTAAGTAACAGTGCATTTTTTAAATAAGTTATATATGTTTTCTTTTTTCTTTTTAAATAACTTAATACCTTTATGATTTGACTAGTTCAGCTATAATTTAGATATATATATATATATATATATATACACACACACACACATATATAGCTTTCGATTCCTCATTAAGATTATTTTGGTGCAGAGTGGCTTTAAAGATGATTCACTAAGGATAATGAAGGCAATTGTTAGATCCAATGGTGACTGCCAGGTTTGTTGCACTTACATGTTATTGCTTTCATACTTTTAAAGCGGGGGGTTTATAAATAAGCATGCCTGTTGCGCTTCCTTTTTTCCTCAGTTTCTTTCTAGGTTCTGCACGTTTGTGAAATTGGGAATGTTACCTTAAGTTATGCAATCCAAAAGACAAAATAGGAAGGAGATGTAATGTGCAGCCTTTGTATATATTTATGAATAATAATAAAGAGAGGTACAAGAACATATATACACACACACACACACACACACATAGAGGAACAAAATTACAAAGCAAGAAACCTTATTACACCAAAATGACTAAACTATCCTTGATGATTATAATAAATAAATATAAGAATTACACTCTTACCAGGGAAAAAGGGTTAAATCACCTTTAAAGGGGTTCTTTTTTTCGGTTGTTACTTTCCCTTCGTTAAAATCAAAACCTTTAGATAAAATCACGTGTTTCTTGATTGGGGAAATATTTCTAGGCGTGACAAATACTTTAGAATTGCTAAGCTCTCGTCTTTCGACCAATGTGGTGGTCCTCACTGCCGATTGCTCAAATCGGCTCCAAATCTTACAATATTGAGGAATCAATAGGGTGGTGGCAGACAAATTCTTCAGATTATTGAGAGAATCCCTGTTGTTTGGTGATTGTGGACGCAAAGAGCTACGATGGCTTTGCAAAAGCCTAGAAAGGGGCAATATTGAGAATGGTCAGAGGGGTTTCACAAAGGAGTTAAGAAGGATGGCAAAAAAGGTTGAGAATATGTTGCAGAGTGATTGAGAAAAAAAAGGGGGGGGGGGGGGTTCTAAAAGTTGAATCAGTGGTGGGGGGAGAATCGCAGATCCATTTTTGTTCCGGTGGTGGGCAGAGAAGCTGATTGGGCTTTGGTGGCAAAAGCCTTCTGAAGGTTTTGTAATGTTGAAGATCTCTCGCCGAATATGGAGGTTAAGTCGTTCTGTGACGTTGCTACCATCCAAGGCTGGCTGGCATCTTCGCTGGAGGTGGAGTATGGAGTATGGAGTAGCTCAAGAATGGGAAGACATAGAAGTGGGTCTAAACTCCTGCAGAGGGAGACTTGAATTTCTGGAAAGGTGCTTAGTGGGGCAGATGGGGGCGGTGAATGCTCTAGTTCCAGCGAGGGAGAAGGTTCTGCAGTGGGGTGTAATGGTGGGGGTGCACGTAGTGGACATGCACGGGGCTGTCTTCCTTTTTGAGCTACCTTCCAAGGAGGCGGCTGATCGAATTTTGCAGAGGAGGGACTGGATGCTTGTAAATTGGAATGCTGCAGGTTGCTTTCTCCTAGAAGGGAAAGAGCTGAAAGGAGAGTGGGTCATATTGATGAGGCTCCCACTGACCATTCTGGTGCCAGGAGGTTTTCTGTAGAGTTGGGGACTATTTGGGTGTGTTTTTTAAAGTTGTAAGAAAAGTCTCAATTAAATCAGTAGTGTAGCTAAAGAAAATAACTTATCACATTGCCCCATTGCATTCCGATTAGTCTATTGGTGCTTAACTGCATGAAGAAAACTAGCTATATCTAACTGCTGACGGGCCTAATTTTGAGTACTGCACCCACCTGACCCCTCAGTACTCATTACCTTCACTTTCAACACTGTCTGCCCCAGCTGCTTCATAATCCTTCTCCAAAGCAGCCAAGTTCTTACAAGCTTATGAGAACTCCCCTTCTTCCTTTCCCTCACCAACATACCAATGCACAAAAGCACGTTTTGCGTACATGAGGTCAAACTTGTGATCAATTCGGGAAAAGACTTCAGCAACACTAGCAGAATTGGAGATCATTCAAACTGCCCTCTGAACCTTGGCCAAATCCCCACCAGGAACAACCGCCGGTGGTTGGTAGTTAATAGAACCCAGTTGTGGAACTGGATGGTTTTCTTTGTTTTAATTGTGGCCACTGCTGCATTCACATCCTTCGGCACAACATCCCCACGGTACGTCAGGCAGCATGCCATGTACTTTTCCATGTCGAGGGTCATATTTTGCCATCATGGACAATGGTTCGAAAGCACTGTTGGTTAATTCTGCCACAGAGAGCTGCTCTTGGTATGGCTTCTCTGCTGATATAACAGGGGCATAGGAAGATAGCATGAAATGGATTTGAGATAAGGGACTAAATTGGTCTGGAACTCAGTGACATCCACATTAAGAGTACCATCAAAGCGGAGAGAGGCTGTTAAAGAGGCAATAACCTGTGACACCAGTCTGTTGAGATTGGTACAAGTAGGCATTTCAATGTCCAGTGATCTTTGGAAAATGCTGTAAGTGGCCTTATTGTCGAGAAGAACAGCAACATCAGTGTGCTCGAGGAGAGCATGAGTGGACAGAACACTGTTGTAAGGGGAGGTTGAGACCTGAGGAGAGGGTAAACTGTAAGGCCAAATTTTGATTTCTTGCCGTAATCCACGGAAAGCCTTTCAAGGAGCAAAGAGCCAAGACCAGAAATAGTTCCACCACCAACAGCATGGAAAACTAAGAAACCCTGCAGGCCAGTGTATTTGTCTGCAATAGGGCTGTAAATGGATCGGATTTGGACCGGATCAGAGGTGATCCTAATCCGATCCGATCCTGATCCGTTTATCCGACGGATCATTCGAATGTTAATCCGTATCCGAATATGTTAATAACCGGATCTCCGATCCGTTTAAAATTATAATACTTTACATGACTATAAATCTGTATTAAACTAAAATCTGCTATTTAAATAATTATTAAAAATAAAAAATGTACTAACCAACCATAATTAAATAATAAATTAATCATAAAATTATAATAAATAGTTATTTAACAATTAAAATATAATAAAAAACTACCATGTCCTATAATATTAAAACATAACAAATCCTTACATAAGACTAAAATCAAGAAGTCCGTAATATTCAAACTATTACATAATTAAACATATAAATTACAAACTCATTATTCAAATTATTACATAACCAAAGTCCACAATAACATTTTCTTATTACAAATTTTCATTACTTTAGCTCCATCCATCCAATCAAGATTGGTTAAAAATGCATCTTAATTGGATGGATGCATCTTTACCTAGCTCAATGGTCCTTAATTAATATATTATATATATATATATGTATATAAACGGATCGGATGAACCTATATCTTTACCTAGCTCAATTGGTAGGCATGCCCTTTGTATGCAGGTGGGCTCATGGAAGAGTGAGGAGGATTTTGAGGAGGCTTGTGGAAGAGTGAGGATGCTCGTGTAAGAGCATCCTCAAAATCATCCTCTCTTTTTCTTTTTATTACTTGTCAAAAAAAAAAAAGAGAGAGGAGGATTTTGAGGATGCTCTTAAGAAGGCTGGTTTGCGTTAAATGTTCATTGTGATCTCCTGACATTTTTAGTACAGAGTAATGCTAGTCTTATCTTTATATTTTATCAAAAGTTTAATTTTTACCTTCAGGAGTTGGTAATGTTATATTGACTGAATATCATATCATGTCATGTGATATTATATATCAAAAGTATTGGCTGAATATTCAATCTTGAAAGTTGAAACATTATTATATATCAAAAGTTCAACCCATCTTCTTTTTTGCCCTAGTTTGCCACCCCAGGAATAAAGCTCAATTTAAGCTTTAGAAATTTCAATCATGGACCCTACTCAACAGTATATAATAATGTATAAGACATATATATTGGTTCTAACATTAATCCTTTTAATAAAGTAGATAAACTTTTTTTTTTAATAATTATACGTATCAAAATTTGACACGTAGAATAAGTGATAGCGTGTGATTATCATAATACGAAACATATGCCACATTTTGAAGTTTATTATGCATGACCATGAGACTTCTTGGTACTACCTTATCCTTTAACCTTATAGTACCATTTGTTGACATTAAAATAATTACTTTTATTATAATTAATAGTTCCCTTTTCCTTTGTAGCCCAATAGTCTATACCATGTTCACATGACCAGGATTCCAACTTGAAATGGGGAAGAAGCTTCTTGTGTATTTTAAGGTGCATGCAGAGAGCGTTGGATGCATTTTTTACCCACCAAAAAAATAATACAACACCACTAAAAAAAATGAAAGCATGTGTTACATATATAAGCTGATAACCAGAACATCCAGCCCTGTTGACAACTAGCCATCTTTATTATTTCTTATTGGTGTGCCTTTGCCCACACAGTTAGTGTGTGTGTGTGTGTGTGTTTTTGTCTTTGGAGAAACATCCCCAATTACCCACATAACATTAAGTGTGTGTTTGGCACCTCGATTGGATGAAGAAATTATAGTCGCAGGCTTTAATTTTGTCAATGAAATTATTTTAGATCAAGTTTTAAAAAATTCACGATTGAAATCGTGATTTTGACTAGATAAATGAGGCGAAACCAACTCTAAATCTACTCTAAATCTTTGCAATGCATGATGGTGGATGAAAGGTTCTTACTAAGTAAGCAAAGTTAATTCTCCACCCTTGAATGAATAAGGTACAGAAGTCAATTATCTCTTATGAATCTCTCATCATGAATGAAAAGAAAAGGACACATGTGAGGAGAAAGAAAGATGCATTCACATGTCATTATTGTCTTAAATATTTGAAAGAGGGGAATCATAACTTTTGAGCTGTGATTTTCTGAAAAAAAAAATGAAGGCGTTATGGGTGTTAGAAATTTAGAATGATTCTCGGACTTCTTCCAACTCAAGAATCATTGGAAATACTATTTTTAAATATTGATTGATCATTTAAAAAAGTAATTTCAAATAATTTGTCAAACGTTCTCTCAAAATTTGAGTTTATTAATTTTTTTTTCAAATTTAAAAAGACTTTCAGTAAACTATCATAATTTAAACGATACATATTTTTTTAATTCAATTTGACTAAAATTAATTTTTTGAAACAAAAATGTAAAAAAAATAATTTTTTGATATTGTAGCACTGTTGAAATTTAGCCTTACCATGACTAAAATAACTTTTATTATCGGAGTTGCTCTTTCATAGTCATTAATAAGCTTATGAAAATGCAAGAGAGAAAAAAAAAAATCAACAGATACTCTCTGGTGAAATTTAGAATTCTTGAAAATAGTATTGAAGAGTCCTTGTGATTCTTGCTCTTGCAGCTTAAATTTCATAATATATATCTGTTAAATTGTTCTACATGGGGAAAATGGGACTTTTTTTTTGGGTTCAATTTTAGGAGCAATGATGGATCTAAATGATATACTTAGGAATGACGAAAATTAAAATTTAAGAGGGTTTTTTTGGAAAATATTAAAAAAATTAAGAGTCCAACTCTTAATTTCTAATTTTTTTTTAACAGAAAATAAATGTAGAAAATAAAGTTTTTAAAAGTTTGAGGAGGTCGTAGTCCCCTTATATCTGACACTACTGTTTGGGAGGCCAACCCCCATTGAGTATCAATAAACATTTCTGGACAAAAGCTTGTGACGGATATAAATTATTGGCATAGGAGAGGCAGAAATATAAAAATTAGAATATAGATCAATTTCTTATAAAAATATAAAATATTTTAGGGGCAATAATTTTTATTTTATTTTAATAAAAAAATATGATTATAAAATTATTTTTTAAAATCCTCCCAATATATCCGCCAATTAACACACAAATAAATACGATGTTGGGCATGGACTCTAATCATCACATGATATAAAAAAAGAGGTTGCATGATTGGCATTTGGTAGTTGACACGGTCTTGATATTTTATAGGAAACTCTGTGAGGTTCAGTATTATAAATGCCCGTTCACGACATAATTCACTAAATTATTCGGTTATTTAGAGTAAAATTGTAAATAGATTGGATTCGGTTTGAATAAGAGGCAATTTGGATCAAATCGAGTAATTTAAATTTTATTTATTAAAAAAATTGTTGGATCGGATTTTTTAATTGACACAAATGAATATGATGTTGGATTGGTTGTATCGGCAAAATCAGTATTGCAAAAGGAAAACAATGAAAAGAATCAGAGAAAATAAAAAGAAAAGCGAAGAAAAGGAGTAAAAGAAAGAAAGAAAATGAAAGTTAAGGAAAAGAAAAGTAAATGAAAGAAAACAATGAAAAGAAAATAAGGAAAGGAAAGAAAAGAAAATAAGGAGAAGTGTTGACTTGGCTGGACCTTGGCAACCAAGGTCCCTGGTGGCCAAAAAAATCACCCACATGGTGGGATGAGATAAGATTTTATCATAAAGATTTAAAGAAGACTTGGCAGCCAGGTCATGCAACTATATGTGTATATGTGTGTTTATATATATATATATATATATATCTATGGTCATATCTCTCACTAGTCAAAGACAGGAGAGGAGTTAATAATTCTCCCTCGTAATACATAAATTTTTGTCATTTATGTGAGGCAAAAAAAACCTTTGTATTATAGAATTTGTGTGTTTGCTTGTTTATATTGTGAATATAGTGAATTTCTACCTCAAGTTATTGGTGATATACTGAGTAAGGTTCTTAATAAGATAAATCTATTACGTTTTTGTTTATATGTATATATACATATAATTTTTTTTAACAAAAAAAATAAAGTAAAGAAAAAGAAAATAACAAAAAGGGAAGAAAAAGGAAAACAATGACAAAAATTTTGTACAGAAAACATATGGAAGGTTATTGTAATATATAAGGATATTTTAATTATATTAAAAAATTTGTTAAAACCCTAATTTTAATAATCACTATCAATGACAAATTTTTGTATGGAAGAGATATTTAGATATTGTCAGTATAATTGAAGATGAATGAGTGCTTATTTTTAAACTTGAAAATCATATACAGCTAAAAAAATGAGATTTTAAATATTTTTTATTTTAGTAAAATCATAGAATAAAATAATTAGGGAGCATTCAGTAAGAAGTTATTTATAAAGTGATTAATTGGATTAAAGTCCAACTCAAAATATTGTAACTCAAGAAGTCTTATTATTTTGTTGATAAAAAAAGTCTTTCTTATAAAAACATGAATTAAATACTCATCACTTTTTTTTTAATAAAAAATATTAAAATTAAATAACTTGTAATATATATTTATTCATTTTTTTTATAAAATTATATATTTCGATTGTAAAAATCAAGTTTTATCCAACTATATATTCATATTGCATATAAATTTTTTTTTTTTAAAGATTTTGTATATTTCAATCAGCCCCAAACACATAAATTTTTGACGATTTTAAACAAAGAAAAATCACTAGTCAAAATTTGATTTGTAGTTTTACATTTTCTTCCTAATGAAATCTGGTATGGGAAAAAGAAAAAAACAACAAACCTAGCTACTACTTCCCGCCCAAACACTCTTCAATAAAGCCCTAAAAATCTCAGTCCCAAACACTCTTCACTAAAGCCCTAAAAATCTTCGTCACATACATCCCGCCCAAACACTCTTCAATAAAGCCCTAAAAATCTCCGTCATTAAATCAGCCGATCTCTGTAGGCAAGCAGTAGCAGGTACTCTCTCTCTGTGTCTCCCTCTCTTCTTCGCTGCTACCATAGCGGAACGATTTGGTACTCTCCTTGTTCTTCTTCTTCTCTATCCTGTTCTTCTCTCTTCTTCGCTGCCGTGTATCTGCCACTTTTTTGAGTTTGACATACGGTAGCGCTTTGTGTTCATTTTGTAGAACATAACACAAATTACTCTTCATTTGTACACATCAAACTTTGTTCTGTAATTTCTGGTTGATTACCTCGTATTTATGTGTGCGTGCTTGATGCCATAGTTATCTTTAATATTCACAATTTCTGTTAAGACTTCTGACTTTCTATATGCAAACTCTACACAGATTTTACCGAAAATTACAGTTCTGCGACGATCTTTGTCTCCCTCCCTCCGATGACAGCCTCCGCATCCGCCTCGGCCTCGGCGTCCGCCGCCGCAGCCTCTGCCTCTGCCTCTGCCTCTGCCTCGGCGTCGGCCTCAGCCACTGCCTCGGCGTCGGCGTCGACCTCGACCGCCTCCGCCGCAACGGAGATCGAACAGCCGGAAATCAAAGGCCGTTTGGTTGACATCGCCGATGAAGTCTCCAATGAACTAGAGGTTCCTTCGACATCTGACGACAAAACCACATCAGAGATCAAACTTGACTCTCGAGCTATCGATGAGAACAAAAAGGTCAACAAGTTTCTCGAAGAACCTGAAGACTCGAACATCGGATCCGTTTGCTTTCTCTCCACACTAGAGATTACAAATATCTCATTTAATAAATAAAAAAATTACCCAATCTGACTAGCAGATAATCTATGGTATGAGATATGTGTTAATCACAAATTATTAGATCTTGATGTCCATATATAGAACTTCACACATTTTAGTTCAATATAATCACTGACAAAACAACATAGTCAAGAAAACCATGGTACAAATTATAAATATATGCCCACAAATATTTGGGTTTGACCATAAGCATAAACATAAAATGATAGAAAACAAATTAAAAAGAAAAAGAAAAAGGTACCTCCGCCAACATGTAGTCAGCTTCATCAAAAACGAGAATATTCAGATAGCTCATGCCCAATTTCTTTGCCGTTACCCAATTGGGCATGAGCTATTTGAAGATTCTTGTTTTTGATGAAGCTGACTACATGTTGGCGGAGGTACCTTTTTCTTTTTCTTTTTAATTTGTTTTCTATCATTTTATGTTTATGCTTATGGTCAAACCCAAATATTTGTGGGCATATATTTATAATTTGTACCATGGTTTTTTTCACTATGTTGTTTTGTCAGTGATTATACTGAACTAAAATATGTGAAGTTCTATATATGGACATCAAGATCTAATAATTTGTGATTAACACATATCTCATACCATAGATTGTCTGCTAGTCAGATTGGGTAATTTTTTATTTATTTATTAAATGAGATATTTGTAATCTCTAGCTGTTAATTTACATCAATTCACTGGCAATGTGAATGCTGAGTTCTATAGTGATTTGTTGCAACAAACTGGTGGACGACTCAATATATTGTTATGAAGTCAAACAAGGACTACGAATAACAAGATATTACTTTCTGTTTTGTATAAATATGGCATTCTCTCTGATGATGTTCTTGAAGTTTCTAACATCTATCCTCCTCTTCACTCTTGTAGATGTTTCTCATATTGTCAATTTTTTTTAAAAATATTTTTTTTGAGTTCATTTTTTAAATTTTCTACATTATCATAATCCAAATTGTTTTACACCATTGTTTGCTTTCAACTAAGATGTCCTCCCTAGTGCATTATCACAATAGGATCGTTTTATGCATTCCCATTACCATCTTCATCATTTTGGTTGTAGTGCCTCTGCGATAGTCACCCTAGATCCAACATTGGTCATATAGTTGGTCATCACATCATCTTTTTTTTTTAGTCGGTCATCACCTCATCTTTCTCTATCTTTTGTTCTTGATAGAGTGAGTTAATCAAAACCTTCGTGAAGTTGATACAAATTCTTAATCCTTAGTTATTTTATTTGAGTAAGCCCACAACTCAATATAGAAAAAAATATGCTAGTAAATTGGAAGACCCCATAATATGATTACAATAGTCTCATTCACGTATTCATATATTTTACTTTATGTTTTCAAGTGTTTCTATACATTTTAATTTTTTTCATTATTTGCACTATGTTTCTGGAATGTTTTCATTTTCTAGGTGACAGAAACAACAATACGAAATGAAATTTTGATCATTGGGAGTAACATGAAGCTCATAATTATGGGTGAACACTTAATTGTTAAGATTCCATGTAGTGTATTGAATTCCTGTCCATGTACAATTTCTGTTATGTAAGATCGCTTAGCTCAGTGTTTAATTTGTAGCTTCTATGGTATATAATTCTAATGTTTGGCAAAGGTTACCTAGCTACTTGTGAGATGTGTTGCTTTATGGTTCTGGAGTATGGCATTGTGTAGATGTAGGTCAAAGAAGAAAAGTGTAATATGTTTGTAACACTTGAATGAACTTTCAATCAGCTATATTAATGTTACTATGTAATTTGGTTTGCCTACCATTAGTTTCTTGATGGAGTTGAGCTACTTTTACATTGATGAACATTTATGCAAGTAACGGTGCATTTTTTAAATAAGTTATATATGTTTTCTTTTTTCCTTTTTTTCTTCTTTCTAAATAACTTAATACCTTTATGATTTGACTAGTTCAGCTATAATTTATATATATATATATATATATATATATATAGCTTTCGATTCCTCATTAAGATTATTTTGGTGCAGAGTGGCTTTAAAGATGATTCACTAGGGATAATGAAGGCAGTTGTTAGATCCAATGGTGACTGCCAGGTTTGTTGCACTTACATATTTAGACATTTTTGTCATTCCAGTTCTCATGGCTTCATTTTCTACCCCCCCCGCTCATTGTCCTTGTCCTTTAAATTTCTTCTCTTTAATACTCCCCTTTCTTATCTTAGGAAGAGAAAAAGTATCATATTTGATTTTGATTCCAGTGAGCTGTGACTTGCTATGGAGTCAGTAACTTGTCCTTTGTTTCAGTTCTTCTTTGTTAGATGAATTTAAGTTTATTATACACAATTCTTCTTCGTCTTCCTATTATTTTATCATGCTCTAGCTGCTGTGTGTGTATTAAATATGCTATTTCATATATGAAGGCATTACTAATCATCCTCAGCCAGCACTATCCTATGAGCCCAAAAAATGGGATTAGATATGTATCAGTGTATGACTCATTGAATCCTATACCTATCCCTTCGGTGACAGCTTGTAGGAGATACCATTCAAGCTAACATATGTTTTTTTTTAATATATTTTAAAATATGCGATAAAGTTGAATTGGCATGCACACTGGTGATACTTGCACATCCCAGATATTATAGTCAAATGATTGTTTGTTTGGAATTTTGTTGCCCTAGAATTTTGTTACATTACACTAAAGGGACCATGCAGTTGACTTATTTTTACTCTCTTCCCCCCCCTCCCCCCCAACTACAAAAAAAAATCATCGCCAGGTGCTTCTATTTTCAGCCACTTTTGATGATGGTGTCAGGGCTTTTGTATCAAAGATTGTTAAAGATCTCTTTCTAAAAGATTACAATCAAATGTTTGTTAGCAAAGAAGAATTGTTGTTGGAGTCTGTGAAGCAGTACAAGGTGAATTGCCCTAATGAACTTTCAAAGATAATGGTGATTAAAGACAAAATTTTAGAACTGGCGCAGAAGTTGGGGCAGACAATCATATTTGTTCTGACAAGGAATAGTGCAGGCATATTGCATAAATCACTTGTTGATTATGGCTATGAGGTTACCACTATTCAAGGTGCTCTTAAACAAGAAGATAGGGACAAAATATTGAAGGAGTTCAAAGATGGATTGACTCAAGTTCTTATATCAACTGATCTTCTCGCCTGGGGTTTTGACCAATCACAGGTGCCCCCCCTCCTCAAAGACAATTTTTCCTGTTTCTTTCCTTATCCCTATTATTGATTATTGATTTGCGAGTTCACTGCTTAAAATGTCTTTATTGTTACATTGTTTGGTTCAATAGGTTTATTTGGTTGTCAATTATGATCTTCCGGTGAAATTTGACTGTCCGTCAGAGCCTGACTATGAGGTGTACTTGCATCAGATTGGGAGGGCAGGACGTTTTGGACGCAAGGGTAAAAATTTTTGATTTCGGTATCCTACTTTTGCTCTCTTGTGGCTCATCTACACTGTTTATTCGTACAACACAGATACATTGGTCAGCCGTTTCTTTCTAGAGATATATGGTTCTTTGAGTTACTCTTTATAATATGATATACCTTTCTAATTGACATGTTAAGTTTTTGTGTTCATATATTTTATGAACACAATATTTATATGTGGTATCTTTTAGCTTGTGAAATTTTAAAATGTCTAGAACTCAAAATTTATGCATGAAGATTTTAGTTGTAGTGAGTAAATTCTTTAATATTACCTGGGAAATTTCAAATTTTTTTTGATTGGTAATAGTGTAATATATAAACAAGGGCCCGAGAAGGCACATAAATACAACAAAAAAAAAAGGACCGACTACAAAAATCAATGCCTAAAATCCTTCCAAAAAATCTATGAGAGTCTAAATACATAGCGTATTTTTCACCCCTCAAAAAATAGAACCCTCAAAAAATAATCCTTAAAATGTCATAATGAAAGTTCAACCCCTTCAAACAATCTTCTACTCCTTTCCCCAAAGACAGCATAAAAGGCACAAAGGGGCCTTCCTTAAAATAATTTTTGTCCTTTCCCATTCTAGAACATCTCCAACCCAAAAGCAAAGCCTTCACTAAAGCCGGAAGCACCCATCTACAGCCAAACAAATTAAAAATCATGTTCCATGAATCCCTTCCTATCTTGCAATGAACTAAAAGATGATCAACCGACTCCTCTGCCTCCTTACACATGTAACGGCGACTTGGAAGTTTGAAACCCCCCTTACGAAGGTTGTCTATGGTCAAAATGGCATCCCAAGCTGCCATCAACACAAGAAAACCGCTTTAATAGGCATTCTAGATCTCTAAATAATCTCCCATGGAAACTCCCCCCGTCCCTCATTTTACCAAACTTCTATAATATGACTTAACAATGAATTTTTTGCAATGCTTCTGGAATCCCACAAGATCAAGGATTCAAGATGCAACTTATCAAAAAAAGGATTCAAGATGTCACCAGCCCTCCCTCAGGCAGCCAAGAACCTCCATTTGACCCACCTACTACTCCGAATGCTTTTAACAAACATGGCATTGACTTCCTCAACCTTCGTCTCTCGCAAACACACAATCGGCGGCTTCCATCTTGACGACACCTCCTTCACCCCAGTCCTTTTATTTGGATCGTTCAATCCTTGGACATTCCAAGAAAGAATCTTCATCATCCATTACCAATAATCATTAACTCCTTCTCAGCCCCATCACCCTTCTTTTTCAACTCCCTCTTCTCATCATACTTAACTGTACAAGTTAGCTTTCTTAATTCCCTCCTTTGCCTTCTAACTGAAATTTCCCCTTTTGACTCCTTCCATCTTGGCTGCAAAACTAATTTTCTGATACCATTGTTGCTCACAATCTCCCCAAACAGCTGCATCAACCTTTCCTCATAGCCCTGGCTAGATACCCCCAAAGATTTACTGACTCCTTCAATGCTTCTCATGGGCCATGCCGGCACCTCCATCATCTGATTCTCTTTTAATTCTGTCTGTGCACTTCCTCCCTCATCTGGATTAATTACAGCTAAAGGTTGACATCCAATAGGTTCTTCTCCCTCCTTCCCCAATACTGCAACCGCCTGTCTCGAATCTGCATAGCCTGTCCCTGAGGCATTTCTCTGAACAAGATCCCTCTCTGTTATTTCCTTCGGAGGCTACCGAACCCCCCGGATACATTCGTCTTCGGTTGAAATAGCCAGGTCATCTACTCCATGCTCCTCTACCAAATCCTTCATCAGATGAGATAGAGGAACAGCCCTATCTACCTCATTATCCTGCACACCATTAATTGGCTGTCATATCTTCTGTGCTCCTCTCCATCCGGCCCTCAGGGAAACCATCGGCTTGCACGTCTTCACCATAATTGTTGTCCAATCCATCCATGTAATGCTCCTGCTCATGTGTCTCTGGGACAATCATTCCATCATCAGAATCTACAGACTCCGTTGTGGCCTCTGATTGATCTCTCCATCTCAGATCCTGGAAACTGTTCTCAACCTCAACTCTGGACATCGGAACCTTGCTCGTCTCCCATCTCTATCTAATCCCTTCTGCATCAATCATTCCACCTGAATAAAAACCCCTCTTCCGATAATCATCAGCCTGCTGTCATCTCCTCTTGTAATCATCTTTGACTGGATTTTTCTCCATTACAGACATATCTTGGGCCACTTTTTTTTAACGGGGCCTCACAGACCCTCCTCAAGTAAGCTTCTTCACTTAATTTGGTCTAGATTTCTATTCTCTCCACGCGTGTCCATTTATATCCTAGCCGATCCCTTCACCCATGCTACGGTCTGCTCCATGGGCCCTTTGCAGAGCATTCATTGTTGTGGCCCATCTGTGTGTGGCCCAACCTCATCATGAACATATTGGTTTTGGATCGGCCTCACAAGCCGTCCATTTAATTTACTAACCCATATGTCTTGCGGCCCAGCCCTGTCACCATTTTTCCCCCGCCCCAGGCCCACATCTAAGCCCAGATTGCTCTGCCAAAAATTTGAATTGCAATCGTTATCCATCTGCTCCACGTGTTGACACTCACATCAGCCCACTCCTACCCATGCTTCTCTCCACCTGCAGTGGCTGATCCGGCCACTCCACCACCTGCAGTGGATGATCTGGCCACTCCACCGCTAAACGACTTTTGGCCTGCTTCCACTTCTCCCTTTGTTGTACAAGCTAAGCCCCTTAATGCCTCGCAGCTCCTCTTGCCACTGACATGGAAAAGTGACCACACTGCAATATGAAGTTCCAATGCTCTAGCAACATTAGCTTCATTATTCAAGGATATTTCCACTGACATGGAAAAGTGACCACACTGCAATATGAAGTTCCAATGCGCTAGCAACATTAGCTTCATTATCGAGTCTGAAGAATTTTTATGCCATTTGTTTCCTTCTTTCTGGTAGAAATTGGATAGACGTAACATATTGGAGGATGCTTTTGATGGGTGCAGCTTTTCCCTCTTTTTCCGCTAATCACAAGTGATCTTATATGATTCTGCAGGAGCTGTATTCAAATTGCTGTGCCATGATAGGGACAAAAGCATTATGTCCAAGATTGAGCAGCACTTTAACATTCAAATAACTGAGGTAACCTTTATTGGCCCTTGGTGACTGACTTATATATTTATCTTTTCTGCAATGCTCCTTGTCTTTAGTTGAGATGCAGTTGGGTAAAGATTTATGGAAAACTAGAGAATCAATCCCAAACCATGTTAGGGTAGGAGTGGCTGTAGTACAAAATGAATATATATATATATATATATATATATATATATATAAATTTGGTGTAAAAAAACTTGTTCTAAGGTAGGCATGCCCTTTGTATGCAGGTGGGCTCGTGGAAGAGTGAGGATGATTTTGAGGATGCTCTTAAGAAAGCAAGTTTGTGTTAGATGTTCATAACTCATATAGGCCTGCAATATATTTTTTTGGCCGTTTCTCTGTATAACATTAGAAAATAGCCAAAATTGTAAAAACAATCCTTCTCTATACCCAAAATGGCATGAGGTGTCTGTACTTCAACCAATTGCCAAGTATTGGTTGTACATCACATCATGATATGATGTTGATGTGATGTACAATCAATATTATACTGCCACATCAGAGTGTAAACTTTTTTGGTAAAAAAATATAGTAAGTATAGTATTATTCTTCTGCAAAAGTACAATGCAGAGTTTGACATTAAAAAAAAAAAACAGAACAAGAATAAGAGGATGGAAATAGAGATGCACGTGTGCAAGTATAATATAAGTTAAAAGTTTGGTTTAAAAAATACATTACATATGACTACATGTTATTTCTTCATTTTTTTACTGTTGTCATTCTTTTTATCATATTTTTAAATATCTTTTTAGTGATTAACCAAATTTAAATACTAAATAAACAAATTCATGTTTCTTGTGAATATAATGTGAGTAAAATATAAATAAAGAGCAAATATGAATCAATGTCCAAGAAACCTCAAAAGATGGAGGGAAAAAAAAGGAATGTATCTAATTTTAGTGTACCGCTATATTAGTGAATAGAGTTGTGCTACAATGATAAAAAGAGAACAGAGTTGTGCACTGCCATCAATTCAGTTCCATTTTTCTCATGTATTTGAGTTCTGTAGGTTTGATAACCCGTGAACTCATAACTAGGAAGAATTACAAATTGCATAATGTAATTCATGATGAAGCACAAACTATTTTTCAGATGATTAAGATTGAAAAAATAAAGGGAAAAAAATTTCACAAAATCATTTATAACAGTCCGGTCAAAAGTTACCAAAAAAAAACTAATACCCAGCAATCCCCATTTGGTACAAATGTCCAATCCTCACTCATGCACACAAATGGGTATGTATATATATATATATATATGTATACACGCTAAAACTTTTGGAAAAAGAAGATTGAAGGGCTGTTGATTTTTATGATGAAATCATCGGCTCCATTGACGATTTACAGAGAGGGGCAACCACCCTTCAAAACATCCCATCTCCTTGTTTGAACCTCATTCTTGATCTAAACCCTAACAACAGATTGAAGAATAAAAAACAAGAGATAATAATGGGCTTTTACCCCGGTCATTGTTGATCAGATCAAACGGGATGATAAGAGCTTCCAACCATGAGAGCGCAGACAATCGAGAAATGAGAGAGAAGGGCGGCCTGTGTGCGTGAGGAGGATTGGATGGGGAACGAGAGAGAAACAAAAGAGAAGGGTGACCTGTGTGCGTGAGTGAGGCTTGGACGGGGAATGAGAGAGAAACAAGAGAGAAGGGCAACCTGTGTGCAGTGTGCGTGAGTGAGGCTTGGATGGGGAATGAGAGAACCCTAGATTCACGGTTATATACCAACCCATTTCTGACCCGCACTCAACCCGTAAAACTGGCAGGTTTACTAAACCCAACCCGTTTTTGACCTGTCTAAAATATAAGGCAATCCAACCCGTTATTTAATGGGAGGATCTGGGCGGGTTGGCGGATCTGGATTATATTTGCCAGGTATTCCGAGCATTTTTAGTATAGAATAATGCTTTATATTTTACTAAAAGTTTTTACCTTTATGAGTTGATAATATTATATTGACTGAATATCATATCATATCATATCATGTGATATTATATATCAAAAGTATTGGCTGAATATTCAATCTTGAAAGTTGAAACATTATTATATATCAAAAGTTCAACCCATCTTCCTTTTTGCCCTAGTTTGCCACCCCAGGAATAAAGCTCAATTTAAGCTTTAGAAATTTCAATCATGGACCCTACTCAACAGTATATAATAATGTATAACACATATATATTAGTTCTAACATTAATCCTTTTAATAAAGTAGATAAACATTTTTTTTAATAATTATACGTATCAAAATTTGACATGTGGAATAAGTAATAGCGTGTGATTATCATAATACGAAACATGTCACATGTCAAAGTTTATTATGCATGACCATGAGACTTCTTGGTAGTACCTTATCCTTGAACCTTATAGTATCATTTGTTGACATTAAAATAATTACTTTTATTATAATTAATAGTTCCCTTTTTCTTGGTAGTTCAATAGTCTATACCATGTTCACATGACCAGGATTCTAACTTGAAATGGGGAAGAAGCTTCTTGTGTATTTTAAGGTGCATGCGGAGAGCATTGGATGCACTTTTTACCCACCAAAAAATAATACAACACCACTAAAAAAAAATGAAAGCATGTGTTACATATATAAGCTGATAATCAGAACATCCAACCCTGTTGACAACTAGCCATCTTTATTATTTCTTACTGGTGTGCCATTGCCCACACGGTTAGTGTGTGTGTATTTGGAGAAACATCCCCAATTACTCACATAACATTAAGTGTGTGTTTGGCACCCCAATAGGATGAAGAAATTATAGTTGCAGGCTTTAATTTTGTCAATAAAATTATTTTAAATTGAGTTTTAAAAAACTCATGATTGAAATGTGATTTTGACTAGATAAATGAGGCGAAATGAACTCTAAATCTTTGCAATGCATGATGATGGATGAAAGGTTCTTACTAAGCTAGCAAAGTTAATTCTCCACCCTTGAATGAATAGGGTAGAGAAGTCGATTATCTCTTATGAATCTCTTCCTCATCATGAATGAAAAGAAAAGGACACATGTGAGGAGAAAGAAAGATGCATTCACATGTCATTATTGTCTTAAATATTTGAAAGAGGGGAATCATAACTTTTGAGCTGTGATTTTCTGAAAAAAATGATGGCATTATGGGTGTTAGAAATTTAGAATGATCCTCGGACTTGTTCCAACTCAAGAATCATTGGAAGTACTATTTTTAAATTTTGATTGATCATTTAAAAAAGTAATTTCAAATGATTTGTCACACGTTCTCTTAAAATTTGAGTTTATTAATTTTTTTTTTAAATTTAAAAAGACTTTCAGTAAGCAATCAAATTTGACTAAAATTATTTTTTGAAACCAAAATGTAAAAAAATAATTTTTTAATATTGTAGCACTGCTGAAATTTAGCCTTACTATGATTAAAATAACTTTTATTATCGGAGTTGCTCTTTCATAGTCATTAATAAGCTTATAAAAATGCAAGAGAGAAAACAAAAAAAAATCGACAGAGACTCTCTGGTGAAATTTAGAATTCTTGAAAATGGTATTGAAGAGTCCTTGTGATTCTTGCTCTTGCAGCTTAAATTTCATAATATATACCTGTGTTATACTGTTCCACATGGGGAAAATGGGACTTTTTTTTTGGGTTCGATTTTAGGAGCAATGATGGATCTAAACCATATACTTAGGAATGACAAAAATTGAAATTTGAGAGGGTTTTTTTTGAAAATATTAAAAAAAATTGAGAGTCCAACTCTTAATTTTTAACAGAAAATAAATGTAAAAAATAAAGTTTTTAAAAGTTTGAGGCAGTCGTAGCCCCCTTGTATCTGACACTATTGTTTGGAAGGCCAACCCCCATCAAGTATCAAGGACAAAAACTTGTGACGGATATAAATTATTGGCATAGGAGAGGCAGAAATATAAAAATTAGAATATAGAACGGTTTCTTATAAAAATATAAAATATTTTACGGGCGATAATTCTTATTTTTTATTTTAATAAAAAAATATGAATATAAAATTATTTTTTAAAATCCTCCCAATATATCTGCCAATTAACACACAAATAAATATGATGTTGGGCATGGACAATAATCATCACACGTTGGGCAGTTGACACGGTCTTGATATTTTATTGAAAACTCTATGAGGTTTAGTATTGTAAATGCTTGTTCACAACATAATTCATTAAATTATTCGGTTATTCGGAATAAAATTGTAAATAGATCGAATTCAGTTTGAATACGAGGCAATTTGAATCAAATCGAGTAATTCAAATCTTATTTATTAAAAAAACTGTTGGATCGGATTTTTTAATTGACACAAATGAATATGATGTTGGATTGATTGTATCGGCAAAATCAGATTGCAAAAGGAAAACAACGAAAAGAATCAGAGAAAATAAAAAGAAAAGGGAAGAAAAGGAGTAAAAGAAAGAGAGAAAGAAAATGAAAGTTAAGGAAAAGAAAAGTAAATGAAAGAAAACAATGAAAAGAAAATAAGGAAAGGAAAGAAAAGAAAATAAGGAGAAGTGTTGGGTGGACCTTGGCATCCAAGGTCCTTGGTGGCCAAAAAAAATGACCCACATGCTGGGATGAGATAAGATTTTATCATAAAGATTTAGCGAAGACTTGGCAGCCAGGTCATGCAACTATATGTGTGTATGTGTGTGTGTGTATATATATATATGGTTATATCTCTCACTAGTCAAAGACACAGGAGAGGAGTTAATAATTCTCCCTCGTAATACATAAATTTTTGTCATTTATGTGAGACAAAAAAAACCTTTGTGTTATAGAATTTGTGTGTTTGCTTGTTTATATTGTGAATGTAGTGAATTTCTACCTCAAGTTATTGGTGATAGATTGAGTAAGGTTCTCAATAAGATAAATCTATTACGTTTCTGTTTATATGTATATAGATATATAATTTTTTCTAACAAAAAAGAAAATAAAGTAAAGAAAAAGAAAATAACAAAAAGGGAAGAAAAAGGAAAACAATGACGGGAATTTTGTATGGAAAACATATGGAAGGTTATTGTAATATATAAGGATATTTTAATTATATTAAAAAATTTGTTATTATAAAATGAAGAACAGAATATGAAAGAGGAAATGACTATTTCATTTAATGAAAAATTACCTTCAATTACATGAACTTCTCTGATATATATAGAGAATAAAGAGAAACTAACTAACTAACTAACTTACTAACCAACTAACAAACTAATCTGCAACAAACTAACTGTAATGACCTGGCTGAATTGATACAAAACAGAAAAAACAGAGAAGAAATTGTAATACTCCCCCTCAAGATGGAGTGTATAGATTATGTACACCCATCTTGGAAAGAAGAGAAAAAAATTGAGGATAACCGAGTGCTTTAGTAAACAAATATGCCAGTTGATGTTGAGAAGAGACGTGGAAGGTACGGATTACACCAACTTGAATCTTCTCACGAACCAAATGACAGTCAATTTCGATATGCTTTGTTCGTTAATGAAATACAGGATTCGTTGCAATGTGGAGAGCAGCTTGGTTGTCACAATAGAGCGCTGCTTCCTGGGGATGTTGAACTTGGAAGTCATGAAGAAAATGTAATAACCAAGTAATGTCACAAATTGTAGAAGCCATGGCTCGATACTCTGCTTCAGCAGATGACCGAGAAACAATTGGTTGTTTCTTCGATTTTCAGGAAACTAAGGAATCACCAAGGAAAATGCAATAACCAGTGACTGATTTGCGAGTGTCAGAGCAAGCAGCCCAATGAGAGTCAGAAAATGCCTTAAGATGAAGAGAAGAATGGGAAGAAAAAAATAATCCTTGACCAGGTGTTGCTTTAATATATTACAAAATGCGATGGGCAGGATTGAGATGAGGTTGTCGTGGTGCATCCATAAACTGGCTGAGACAATGAACTGAATAAACCATGTCTGGTCTAGTGAGTGTAACGTAGATCAAGTGACCAATAAGTCTTCGATAAGTGGTTGGATCGGGGAGAAGAACACCATTAGGTTTTGTTAACTTCAAGCGTTGATACATTGGAGATTTTGCAGGTTTACATCCCATAAAACCACTATCTAAAAGAATTTCTAAAGCATACTTGCGTTGACATAATGAAAGACTTGCCTTGGTTCTGGCAACCTCAAGACCCAGAAAATATTTCAATTGGCCTAGATCTTTTAGCTTGAATTGAGCATGTAAAGAGCTCTTTAGTGTAGTAATAGACTCATAATCGTTACCAGCAATTAGGTTATCGTCCACATACACAAAAAGAGCAATGAATGAAGAGCCTTGGATTCGAGTGAAAAAAGAATAATCAGATTTTGATTGAATAAAGCCATGAGCAAGTAATGCAGAAGAAAATTTTGAGAACCATTGGCTTGAAGCTTGCTTCAAACCATAAAGGGACTTGTTTAGTTTGCAAACTAGAGACTCCCCTTTACTATGAAAACCAGGTGGAAGGGACATATATACTTCTTCAAGTAAATCCCCATGTAAAAAAACGTTGTTGACATCTAATTGAATGAGATGCCAGTTCTTGACAGCAACAATGGCTAACAAACAGCGAACTGTAGTCATTTTAGCTACAGGAGAAAATGTTTCAGAGTAGTCAATACCTTCATTTTGGGTATATCCTTTGGCAACCAATCGAGCCCTATATCTTTCGATAGAACCATCGGATCGATATTTTACACGATAAACTCATTTGTAACCAATAGATTACTTATCAACAGGCAAACTAGTAATAGTCCAGGTATTATTAGCCTCTAAAGCTGCAATCTCCTCTGTCATAGCATTTTTCCAATGAGGGTAACTAATTGCTTTGTGAAAGTGTTGAGGCTCAAAAGTACTGGCTGAATCGGACCATTAGCAGTAGAATCTGATGAAAGGGTAATTGAAGAGGAAGCTAATTAACAATGACAGTCTTGCAAATAACTTGGTTTACGAGGCACTCGAGTAGATTGACAAAGAGACTCAGATGAGGTAGAAACTGTTTCTGGAATACCAGTAGGAACAGTAATAGGAACATTATTAGAAATGTCAGGATATGAAGTTGAAGGAGTAATGGGGTCTGAAACAGGAATAGGAAGAACAATATCTAGAGAAATTTGAGAGGATGAAGAATCAAGAGAATTAGAATTAGAAGAATTAAAAGGAAAAATGTTCTCATGAAAAACTACATCCCAAGATGTAAAAATGGAATAAGTATTGAGATCGAGGAGCTTATAACCTTTGATGCCAAAAGGATTACCAAGAAAAACACATTTTCTAGCACGATGATCAAACTTTGATCGTCCTGCAGTAAGGGTGTTTGCATAACAAAGACATCCAAATACTCTTAAGTGATTATATGAAGGAGAAAAATGAAAAAGAAGTTCATATGGCGATTTATTAGATAGACGTGAAGATGGTATTCGATTAATGAGATAAACTGTTGTTAAAATTGAATCACCCCAAAAGATTAAAGGAAGAGAAGACTGAAAAATGAGTGATCGAGCAACATTAAGGACGTGCTGATGCTTTCTTTCAACAACAGCATTTTGTTGTGGAGTGCCAACGCAACTAAGCTAATGGATAATACCTTTAGAGGCATAGAAAGTTTTCAAATTGAATTCTTTTCCATTGTCACTACGAAATTAATGTTAGTATTGAATTGAGTTTCAATTGTAGCAACATAAGACTGTAACAAGAAGCTAGCATCAGACTTAGAGGTCATCAAATATACCCAAGTGCATCTAGTACAATCATTAACAATAGTCAAAAAATATTTATGATCAGCTATAGTAGCAGTGTTGAAAGGTGATCCCCAGATGTCACAATGAATTAAGTCAAAAGGGAATTGAGATATATGATTACTTGAGGAAAAGGGTAAACGCTTTTGCTTAACCAACGGACAAACAGAATAATGATGAGAATTTCTATATTAGAATTATTAGAATTTCTATATTCGGCACAAGAGAATTAAAAAAATTCATCTTAGAAAAAGAAGGATGTCCTAATCTATAATGCCAGAGATGAGTTTTAGACTCATTAACAAAAGAAACATTTGAAACAAAGGGCGAATTATCAGAAGTGAAGTTTGGTCTTTGCAGAATGTATAAGTCTCTTTTCAATTTACCCACTCCAATCGTCTTCCATTGCATAAGGTCCTGAATGAAGCAAGAATCACTAAGGAAACAAAGAAAACAATTAGTGAAGGTTGTCAACTTACTCACTGAAATCAGATTCAAATTAAAAGAGGGAACACAAAGGACATCAGTCAATATAAGACTTTTGGATAGGTGAACAGTACCAACATGAGTAACAGAAACTGTAACACTATTAGGAAGAGTAACAAATTTGTTCATTACTGACATAAAGTCAGTAAAGCAGGAAGTAGAATGGACCATATGATCAGTAGCACCAGTGTCAATGATCCACATATCATTGGAAAGATGATTAGCATTATCATTTTTGGAAGAAATAAATGAATAAGTATGGATAGGGTTACCTGATAAGTGTTGTGTTGATTGAATGACATTTGCTGTGGAATTATTTGAAGCAGGGACAGATTTGGACATTTGAGAGTTGAGGAGAGCAATTAATTGCTTACATTGTTTTTGAGAGAATGGTAATTGAGGAACAGATGCTACAGGTTCTGTTGATGTAGATGGCTGAAGCTCTGGAATAGAAACTTGATTGGCAGATGAACTATTCTTTTTTCGAAACTTGTAGCCTGGAGGAAAACCATGTAATTTGAAACACTTCTCCACAATGTGGCCAGGTACACCACAATGACCACATATTGGTTTCTTTTTACAATTTGGAGGTTTATTCCCAAAATTTCCTCTAGAATGACTCTCAAATTTGGCTAGAAGAGCAGTAGATTCAACAAGAGGAGGTACAAAAATAATCTCTCTCGGTCGTTCTTCTTGAAGAATTAATGAAAAAACTTTGTTGATGAGTGGTAGAGGATCCATCAACAGAATTTATTCCCAAAATTTCCTCTAGAATGACTCTCAAATTTGGCTAGAAGAGCAATAGATTCAACAAGAGGAGGTACAAAAATAATCTCTCTCTGTTGTTCTTCTTGAAGAATTAATGAAAAAACTTTGTTGATGGGTGGTAGAGGATCCATTAACAGAATTTGTCCTCGAATGTGGGAAAACGAATCATTCAATCCCATAAGGAAATGCATTACATATTCATGTTGTTGATATTCAATCAACGTCTTCAAGGCACCACAGGAACACCATGGAATTGGGCGATGGTAAGTAATTCATCCCATAATCCCTTCAGACGAGTATAATATGTACTCACAGATTTATCTTCTTGAGTGAGAGAAGATATAGCCTTTTGAAGCTGAAAAACTCGAGGGCTATTGCTTTGAAGAAATCGATCATTGAGATCGAGCCAAACTTCCCGAGTAATATTAAGATAGATCACACTTGTTGTAATCTCTTTTGATAGAGAATTCAAGATCCAAGATAGGACCATATTGTTACATCTGATCCAAGCATTAAACAAAGGATCAGAAACAGAAGACGGCTTGTTAATTGTGCCATCGATGAATCCAATCTTACTCTTTGCTGTCAACGACATGGTCATTGATCGATTCCAGGTATTATAATTCTCGCCTGTGAGCAATTGGGACACAAACAGAGTTCCTAGACTGTCACCGTGATGAAGGAAATAAGGGTTGGCTGGATCATTAGAAGAATGAGTAGAAGAAGGCGCCATTGATGGAAGCTTAGAGAAGCTCTGATACCATATTACAAAATGAAGAATAGAATATGAAAGAGGAAATGGCTATTTCATTCAATAAAAAATTAGCTTCAATTAGATGAACTTTTCTGATATATATAGAGAAGAAAGAGAAACTAACTAACTAACTAACTTACTAACCAACTAACAAACTGATCTACAACAAACCTACAACAACTAACTGTAATGACCTGGCTGAACTGATACAAAACAGAAAAAACGGAAAAGAAATTCTAATATTTGTTGAAACCCTAGTTTTTATCATCACTATCAATGACGAAATTTTGTAAGGAAGAGATATCTAGATATTGTCAGTATAATTGAGGACAAATGGGTGCTTATTTTTAAACCTGAAAATCATATACAACTAAAAAATGAAATTTTAAATATTTTTTTATGTTAGTAAAATCATAAAATAAAATAATTAAGGAGCATTCAGTAATAAGTTATTCACAAAGCGATTAATTGGATTAAAGTCCAACTCAAAATATTGTAACTCAAGAAGTTTCACTACTTTGTTGATAAACAGGTCCTTCTTATAAAAGCACGTTTAAAATTAAAATTAAATAACTTGCAATATATATTCATTCATTTTTTTATAAAATTATATATTTAGACTCTAAAAATCGAGATCTATCTAACTATATTCATATTACATATAAAATTCTTTTCTTTTTTTTTTTAAAGATTTTGTATATTTCAATTGGCCCTAAACAGATAATTTTTTGACGAGTTTAAACAAAGAAAAATCACACGTCAAAATTTGATTTATAGTTTTATATTTTCTTCCTATTGAAATCTGGTATGGGAAAAAGAAAAAAACAACAAACCTAGCCACTACTTCCCAAAACAATAATGGCAATCAAATTGCTAACTTCTCTTATCAATCATCCCACTACACTATTGTTATTAGTCACCGTGTCCACCACCTTCCTCAATCTTAGCCAAAGACAAAACAAGCACCAATTCATTGTGGCAATAGAGAGATTTTCCCTTATTAAAGCTCCTAAAAATCTCCGTCCCAAACACTCTTCACTGAAGCCTTAAAAATCTTCGTCACATACTTCCATCACAGAACACAATCAGTAGATCTCTGTAGGCAAGCAGTAGCAGGTACTCTCTCTCTCTGTCTCCTTCTCTTCTTCGTTGCTACCATAGCGGAACGATTTGGTACTCTCCTTGTTCTTCTTCTTCTCTATCCTGTTCTTCTCTTTTCTTCGCTGTCGTGTATCTGCCACTTTTTTGAGTTTGACATACGATGGCGCTTTGTGTTCATTTGGTAGAACATAACACAAATTACTCTTCATTTGTACACATCAAACCTTGTTTTGTAATTTCTAGTTGATTGCCTCGTATTTATGTGTGCGTGCTTAATGCCATAGTTATCTTTAATATTCCCAATTTCTGTTAAGACTTTTAACTTTCTATATGCAAACTCTACACAGATTTTACTGAAAATTACAGTTCTGCAACGATCGTTGTCGCCGTCTTTGCCAACGATCGTCGTTGGACAACAAAGACTGACGGTTGGTTCCCGCCAGGTCTGTTTTCCTTTTCCTGATTTTCTTTTCATTAATATAACAATGTCAATTTGAGTGCTTTTGAATCTCAACTTGGACAAATTAAAAATTTAAAGACTTTTTTAAATTATAATATTTTGTTTTAAATCTTAATTTCTAAATACTTATTATCGTGTAGCTAATAATAATTAATTCGATAATTGATAGTTTTTGAATCACAATTTCAACGCTATTTAAGCTTCTGCCTCCTGCCTCCGCCTTCACCGCCTTGCCGGAGATCAAACAGCCGGAAAATCAAAGGCCGTTGGGGCGACGTAGTTGATGAAGTCCCTAATGAACTAGAGGTTCCTTCGACCTCTGACGACAAAACCACATCAGAGATCAGACTTGACTCTCTAGCTATCGATGAGAATAAAAAGGTCAACAAGTTTCTCGACAAAACTGAAGACTAGAACATCAAAGTCATACTCACTATGAGTATATATATACATGCACCAAGCATGTGTTTAGAAGGAAAAGATAGGAGTTGGGATATTTAGAATAGAAACAAAAGAAGAAGGAAGGAGAAATAGAAAGAAAAGTGTGAGAATTTACTATATATTTCAAGTTTCGAATTTGGTGGCTTTTTTGTAGAATTGCTTAAAGCTTAAAAAGAGTTACATGGTTTTAAAGAGCATGAAAAATGGTAAATTCAGGAAGAAGCCGTAGTTCATTTGGTGAAGAAACAAGTGAGAAAAACCTAATTTAAAGTTTGAAGAAAATTTCGGGTCATTGGATTTTTGAGTGATTTAGCTTGTTTTATGAATTGGAAATTGTTGTCCATAAGTGCAGCAACTTGTAGGTAAAATTTGGGCTCAAAATAATGGCTAAAAAGCCATGAAAAATTCAGTTCGTCGAAAAATTGGGACAGCTCGCCGGAGTTGAATGCAACTCCATTTTTCGAGGCCTTCCGGTGATGCAAACTGAATTTCGAGGGTAGATATGAAATCCCATGAGGAGTAGAAGAGGACCCAAGTGGTCAGGACTGTCAAAGCGTCACTAGGAAAATGGCTGCCATCGCGGGAGAAGGTGACCGGCGCACGGCTGTGCGTGCTGCGTGCGTGCTAGGCTTTTGTGTTTTTGGGCCATGGGTCAGGTTGGGTTGACCCTGCCAAGCCACCCATGGGTTAGATACAAATATGTGATGATTTTTAAAAGTTCAAAAATATGAATTTGGGGACTAGTTCGGATGCAAAAATAGTAGATATAAATTAAATTGAAAATGAGAACAAAGATAGTTATCCAAAGTTTAGGAGACATCCATTGTTTGGATTCCAAATTGGAATAGGACTTTATGATAATTAGACATTGACCCAGAATGTTGGATAATTATATTTTGACCCCAAGTAATAAAATAATATTAATTTAAAGGAGAAATTACTAAAATGCTCTTAAGTCAAAAAGTAGTCAAATGGACTCCGATTAAAGTAAACGAATAGTGAATTTTTATTATTTCGAGTATTCTGAACTCAACCGTGGAGTCTAATTTGCAAAAAGTGGTCTCAAGAAGTAAGAACTCGTAAAAGTACAAAATGACCGTTTTGCCCTTTTTAGTACAGAAGTCCAAATTGAGTTCCGCGAAAGCCTAAACCAATTTTGTTCGACGTTCCGAATTCAATAGTAGAGTCTATTTTAGTAAAAGAGATACCAATAGTAAAGAGGCATAAAATTTGATGAATAACATAGTTCATGTAACTATAAACTGAGATTAAATTTCCTGAATCATAGGAACGCAAGAGGAAATGAGAAGGTGGTTTAACCTTCTAGATAGATACAGTAAGAGGACTGCATTCACACCGATTGGTTCGACTGCACAGCTGACAAAACTCCCTAGGGTTGAGAAAAATCTTTTCAGGTATGATATTTTGCTAAGGAATATGATTAAGTTTAGGAGTGATTTACATGTTGATTGAATGATTCATACGTTTATTTGATGCTAGAAAATCACTTACGATATAGTTGCTATGAAAAACTTAGAGTTGATATTTAAACATTTTTTACGGAAAAAAATCAAGTCTATATGCATACAAAGAAGAAAGAATATAGAAAAACTAGGATATTCATTAAGGCCCAAAAATTCACTGGTCCATTTACAAGAATATTGTAGTGATCATTCTGTATCATATTTAGCCATTTTTGTCATTCCAGTTCTCGTGGCTTCATTTTCTACCCCCCGTCCATTGTCCTTGTCCTTTAGATTTCTTCTCTTTAATACTCCCCTTTCTTAACTTAGGAAGAGAAAAAGTAGCATATTTGATTTTAATTCTAGTGAGCTGTGACTTGCTATGGAGTCAGTAACTTATCCTTTGTTTCAATTCTTCTTTGTTAGATGAATTTAAGTTTATTATACACAATTCTTCTTCGTCTTTCTATCATTTTATCATGCTGTAGCTGCTGTGTGTGTATTAAATATGTTATTTCATATTTGAAGGCATTACTAATCATCCTCAGCCAGCACTATCTTATGAGATCAAAAAATGGGATTAGATGTGTATCCGTGTATGACTCATTGAATCTTATACCTATCCCTTCGGGGATAGCTTGTAGGAGATACCATTCAAGCTAACATATGTTTTTTTTAATATATTTTAAATATGCAATAAAGTTGACCTGGCATGCACACAGATGATACTTGCACATCCCAGATATTATACTCAAATGATTGTTTGTTTGGAATTTTATTGCCCTAGAATTTTGTTACATTACACTAGTGGGACCATGAGGTTGACTTATTTTTACTCTCTTCCCCCCCCCTCCCCAACTACAAAAACAAATCATCGCCAGGTGCTTCTATTTTCAGCCACTTTTGATGATGGTGTCAGGGCTTTTGTATCAAAGATTGTTAAAGATCTCTTCGTAAAAGATTACAATCAAATATTTGTGAGCAAAGAAGAACTGTCCTTGGAGTCTGTGAAGCAGTACAAGGTGAATTGCCCTGAGGAACTTTCAAAGATAATGGTGATTAACGACAAAATTTTTGAACTGGGACAAAAGTTGGGGCAAACAATCATATTTGTTCGTACAAGGAATAGTGCAGGCATGTTGCATAAATCACTTGTTAATTATGGCTATGAGGTTACTACTATTCAAAGGTGCTCTTAAGTAAGAAGATAGGGACAAAATAGTGAAGGAGTTCAAAGATGGATTAAGTCAAGTTCTTATATAAACTGATCTTCTCGCCCGGGGTTTTGACCAATCACAGGTGCCCCCCCTCCTCAAAGACAAATTTTCCTGTTTCTTTCCTTCTTTTCCCTATTATTGATTATTGATTTGCGAGTTCGCTGCTTAGAATGTCTTTATTGTTACATTGTTTGGTTCAATAGGTTAATTTGGTTGTCAATTATGATCTTCCGGTGAAATTTGACAGTCCGTCAGAGCCAAACTATGAGGTGTACTTGCATCGGATTGGGAGGGCAGGACGTTTTGGCCGCAAGGGTAAAAAAATTTTATTTTAGTATCCTCTTTTTGCTCTCTTATGGCTCATCTACACTGTTTATTCATACGACATAGATACATTGGTTAGCCTTTTCTTTCTAGAGATATATGGTTCTTTGAATTACTCTATATAATATGATATACCTTTCTAATTGACGTGTTAAGTTTTTGTGTTCATATATTTTATGAACACAATATTTATATGGGGTACCTTTTAGCTTGTGAAATTTTAAAATGTCTAGAACTCAAAATTTATGCATGAAGATTTTAGTTGTTGTAGTGAGTAAATTCTTTAATATTACTTGGGAAAGTTCAAATTTTTTTTGATTGGTAATAATGTAATATATAAACAAGGGCCCGAGAAGGCACACATAAATACAAAAAAAAAAAAAAGGATCGACTACAAAAATCAATGCCTAAAATCCTTCCAAAAAATCTATAAGAGTCTAAATACATAGCATATTTTTCACCCCAAAAAAATAGAACCCCCAAAATACAAACCTTAAAATGTCATAATGAAAGTTCAACCCCTTCGAACAATCTTCTACTCCTTTCTCCAAAGACAACATAAAAGGCACAATGGGGCCTTCCTTTAAATAATTCTTTTGTCCTTGACCATTCTAGAACATCTCCAACCTAAAAGCAAAGCCTTCACTAAAGCCGGAAGACCTATCTACAACCAAACAAATTAAAAATCATGTTCCATGAATCCCTTCTTGTCTTGCAATGAACTAAAAGTTGATCAACCAACTCCTCTGCCTCGTTACACATGTAACGACGACTTGGAAGTTGGAAACCCCCTTTACGAAGGTTGTCCATGGTCAGAATGGCATCCCAAACTGCCATCAACACAAGAAAACCGCTTTAATAGGCACTCTAGATTTCTAAATAATCTCCCATGGAAACTCCCCCCGTCCCTCATTTTACCAAACTTCTATAATATGACTTAACAATGAATTTTTTGCAATGCTTCTGGAATCCCACAAGATCAAGGATTCAAGATGCAACTTATCAAAAAAAGGATTCAAGATGCCACCAGCCCTCCCTCAGGCAGCCAAGAACCTCCATTTGACCCACCTACTACTCCGAATGCTTTTAACAAACATGGCATTGACTTCCTCAACCTTCGTCTCTCGCAAACACACAATCGGTGGCTTCCATCTTGATGACACCTCCTTCACCCCAGTCCTTTTATTTGGATCGTTCAATCCTTGGACATTCCAAGAAAGAATCTTTGTCATCCATTACCAATAATCATTAACTCCTTCTGTAATACCCCGACCCGAGCTTTGTGGGACCGACCCGAGTTAGCCGGTACCCGACCCGGTAAACCCGGGCTCTGGCATATAAACCTGTAATTAAAATAAACAAATAAACAAAAATAATAATAATAATAATAATAATAATAATAATAATAATAAAAATAAAAGTAATAAACAAACAAATAAATAAATAATAATGATAATAAGAATAAATAAATAGAAATATATATATATATATATGTACAAATATATGTATGTATATAGCAGTATATATGTATATATAATTAGATATATATATATATATATATATGTATACGTGTGTGCTCGTGTGTGAAACGTGGCAGTTTGGTATCATGCATGGAACAGGTGGCAAAAGCCACCGACTCAAGGTCGAGTTGAAGAGATAAAGAAATTTGGAGAAAGGGAGTGATAGAACCGAAGCATAGGTAGAGAGAGAGAGAAGTGATTTTGGAGAATTTGGAAAGCAGAAATCGGGTAAACAGGTATGGATTTACGTTTAAGTTCTTTAAGTTTTTCCTATCTTAGATGCATGTTAGAAATTATTTGAACTCAGAAAAAAAAATAGAGAACCGAAGCTATTACGTTTGGCCAACTATGGTGAAATTTTATCCATTAAACCAATCTTGATTTTGAAACTAGAATTTAGTAGATCAGCTCATCAGGAATCTAACGCAATTTGAATGATAGGAAATGGTATAAAAATGGCTATGGAATGGCCAATTATTCCCTCACCGGTGCAACGCCAGAAAATGGGAAGTGGGTGTCGGAGAATGAGTATGTTAGGGGCTAAGATTAGTTTAAAAGAATTCCTTAATGTTCTAGGATTCATTTGATGTAAAAATGTAAAAATTTGGATGTCAAAATGAAGAAAAATGAGGGCTACCGCGTTTTTCCGGTGACCGGTGCCGGCGAGATGGCCGGAGAAGACAACCGGAATTGCGTGGGGAAGAAGAAGGAAAGTGGGTTGACCTTGGGCTGGGGCACGACTAGGCTGGGGTTGGGCGCAGTGACAGGCTGCTGTTGGGCTGTACCGTTTGGGCTCCTTCATAAATTGATTCAATTTAATTAAGAAAAATTTGGAAGAAGTTGCGGCTGCTAGGTTTCGAACCTGGAAGCCGTGACATGGAAAGGGGCACACTCACCACTGTGCCATGCCAACTACATGTACACATATGTGAAAATAATACATATTTAATATATGATTAATTAATTTAATCAGTTATATATTAAAGTGATTCTCGATGTCCAAATTGGACAAGTAATTGGTGTTTTCTCTATGTAAGGAACATTCTGAGACCAATGGAGGGGTCCATTTTAAGAGACGAGGTCCCGAAAAATAAAATACACATAAAAGTGCAAAATGACCATTTTGCCCTTTTGATACAAAAGTCCAAATTGAGTAAACCAATAGTGCATTTTGACTATTTTGGGCGTTCTAAACCCAATGGTGGGGTCTGTTTAACGAGACGAAACTCTGAAAAAATAAGACACGTTAGAGTGTAAATTACCAAATTACCCTTAATGTCCCTAAAACCAAATGGAAGTCAGAGGGAGTCCAACTTGACTTTCTTCGACGTTCCGGACTCAATGGTGAGGTCCATATTATGAAATAATGTACAGAAAAATATGACACGTAAATGTATAAGGTAATATAAATCAAACTTTAAAACTTAAAGAAGCTACCTATGAAATGTAACTAAAATAGGAAAAGAATTAATGATATTTAAATCAGAGTAAAATTATGGAATGTGATCAGACTTTGAAATGTGATTTTAGGGAACTTCAAAGGAAGGATTTTGGAGTTAAGTCTTTGGAATTCAGGTGAGTGTTTCATACCATATTGAGGTAGAAACTTTCATTATAAATATAAATATTGAACTCTTTTATGATTTATCGAACTATACTGTATACGTTTTGAATGATCTATTGACAACTATATTGTCTTCTTTGACTTCAGAAAATGTGTTCGAAAAATACTCAAATGTTTTACGATATTCTTATAAATGTTTGAACTGGTTGAACTAAATGTCAAATAAAGAACTTTGATTTGAGTAATTGAACTGCTATTGATGATTATTGATTTTGGATATGATTTGGATATGATTTTGATGCTTTGAATAGAACACTCTTCTATGATTGGTCACTATCGAATAGGTTGTGATTTATCAAACCCATCCCACAGGGTATATTGTGGTGAGCCGGTGTTGATACGGCATATCGAACTAGCTAGCCTATGATCTTAGTCAGCGAGGGTTAATTTGCTGACCATAGAAGTGGAATATATCATTGAATATGAATATTGAAAATCGAACCATGAATCTGAATTATTGAACTATGAATTTGAGATATTGAACTATTATTTATTGAACTATGAATTTGGGCTACTGAACCATGAATCTGAATTATTGAACTATGAATTTGGGAATCGAACCATGATATTGAACTGTGATTTTGATTTATTGAACTATGTTATTGATTATCGATTTATGATTTTCGTTATATTGAGAATTATTGGAAGTAAATTTGATACCGTTATCTTATATTATAAATTAAGATGACATATGATATTTGATCATAGACATTTATATATTGAATTATATAGTAGTTTTGAAACTCCTGGTATGTTATGGAATGCTTACGAGCTGTGATACTCACGAGCTGTTGAGCTCATAGAATATTTTTATCCTATTTCAGGTGATGATTTCGGACAGGAAATAGCAGGTTCAGTCAAACTAGTTGGAAGCTTGTAAAGCTATGAACCCTTTTTGTAATAGGATTTTGTTAGTCATGATGTAGTTACTTTTGGAAACATTGGACTATATATCGAATATGACATCAGTAGGTTTTGGAAAAATTACATCATGTACTTTTGTAATTATTATGGAATGTATAAATAGATGACTGAAGTTGACTTGTGTATTGATTAGCGCTTCCGCAATAGAAAAAGAAAAATTTATTCCGCTGCGTTTGATTAAAGGTAATTATGATTATTGGCAAAAAGGCCTCGGTGGCCGATCAAGGACCCTCGATCCGCATGGACCGGATTTGGGGTCGTGACACCTTCTCAGCCCCATCACCCTTCTTTTTCAACTCCCTCTTTATTAGAGAATATTGTAACTACCTATTGGTGTAACTTATCTTTAGGAATAACTTTTGAATTTGTATTTTAGGTTACAGTTGTACACTTATCTTTAGGGTTAGCTTTCTAATCTTTTGTATATATATCTGCTAATGAATGAGAAGCAGTGTGGCATATTATTTTCCCTTTATTCTTCTCTGTTTTCTTTTTATTATTCCATATGGTATCAGAGCTTTAATGAAGCCCTAAATCAGATTCTGCCGACATCTAAGGAAGTTGCGCCTCCCTAACTAACCACTCTGTTTTTTTTTTCTCTTTACCGCCACCAACCCCTCTTTCCAACCGCAGCAGGTTCCATTGGTCAGCCACTGCCATCATCAAAAAAAAAACCCCACCGCCATCTTCAATTAACCCCACCTTCTCTGTCAATCTCTCCCTCTAAAGAACCCACGTCTCTCCATCAACAATCCCCTCTTCGCCTAAACAGGTTCTACACCGTAGAACAACAGCAATATCGTTCGGTTTTGGCTAGATCAACGGCACGGTTCTTGCCCAGACCACTCTGTTCCGATTAGATCAGCAATTTGCTGTCTGATTTTTTTTTTCTTTTCTTTCCCCTCTTTCCCCTCTCCGTAGGATTTCTCCATTGCCGATTCTTGCCCAGACCACTCTGTTCCGATCAGCTCAGCAATTTGCTGTCTGATTTTTTTTTTTTTTTTTTTCTTTCCCCTCTCCACTCCAGCCACCGGTCCCATGACAACACCAAATATTCCCAACCCAAATGAACCAAACCCCTCTCTCATCTCTATCAATGTCTCTGCCCAAGCCCCACTCAAACTCACCACCACCAATTACATCTCCTGGAAACTTCAATTTCACACTTTATTTATCGGATATGACCTCTTAGGCTATATAGATGGATCCAAACCTTGTCCACCTTCCACTATCACTCACAACAACACCACTGTACCAAATCCTGCTCACGCCACCTGGGTCAGACAAGACCAACTGATTCTTAATGCTATAGTTGGCTCTCTGTCTCCCACCATTATCCCTTTCATTGCTAGAGCCAAAACATCAGAGGAAGCTTGGTTGATCCTGGCAAACACATATGCCAAGCCATCTCGCGGGCGCATCAAGCATATCAAGAATCAAATTAAAAATCTCACCAAGGGGTCTCAATCTGTTACAGAGTTTCTTCAATCCGTTAAGTGTCGGGCTGATGAACTTGCTATTCTTGGTGCACCAATGGATGAAGATGACCTCACTGACAAAATTCTTGATGGTCTGGGGGATGACTATAAAGAACTTATACGTGCAGTTCAAGCCTGTGATACCATGATCATGTTCGATGAGCTCCACGAAAAGCTTCTAAATTTTGAAGCTTTTCTTCAAGGTGCCAAATCTGAACCTTCTCACTTTCCAGCCTCAGCAAATCCTGCAAACTGCAATCCTACCAGTTGGCGTCCTTCTTTCAACTCTGGTAACACCGACAATAATTGGCGTCCATCAACCACTGGTAACAACAGTACAGGTTGGCGTCCTTCACCCAATACCAACAATCGCTCTCCTGCGTTTCCTCCCGCTGGACGACACTCCTCTCGCAGCCACCGCCTTCCTTCTCGCCCTTATCTTGGATATTGCCAAATCTGTGGAATACAGGGACACACTGCCAAGAGATGTCCCTCCTTTCGCTTGGTGCCACTTCAACCCAATACCACTCCAGTTGCCCCAGTGAACCGCACTCCAATACCATGGCAAACTCGCGCTCATTTTGCAGCCACCACTACTCCCACCGCTCCGCAATGGCTACTGGACAGTGGTGCATCTCATCATGTCACTGCCGAATTGAGTAATCTATCCCTCCATACACCTTAAATGGTTCCGATGACATTATGATTGGCGATGGATCGGGTCTTCTTATAACTCACACTGGTTCTACATCTTTTACCACTCATAACACATCATTTAAATTAGACAATGTTTTGTGTGTTCCTAGCATGAAAAAGAATCTCATTTCCATTTCTCAATTTTGTACATCCAACCATGTTTCTGTTGAATTCTTACCATCTTCTTTTCCTGTGAAGGAACTTCGCACGGGGGCAATCCTTTTGACGGGTCACACGAAGGATGGGGTGTATGAATGGCCGGTTTCCTCTTCCACCACATCTCCATTAGTCGCCTTTTCCAGTGTCAAAACTTCTTCCTCTGAGTGGCATCATAGATTAAGCCATCCTGCATTTCCCATTTTACAACACATTATTTCATATTATCAATTAGATTTATCTTCCTCTCTCCGCTCTGATTTTTTGTGTAATGCTTGTCACTGCAATAAAAGTCATAAATTACCTTTCTCTACATCTATTGTTGTCTCCTCTCAACCACTTGAAATTATTTTCTCTGATGTGTGGACTTCCCCTGTTCTCTCCCATGATGGTTTTAAATATTATATCATATTTGTTGATCACTTCATTAAATACATTTGGTTTTATCCCCTTAAACAAAAATCTGACGTTAAAGACGTGTTCATAAGATTTAAAGCCATTGTGGAAACACACTTTCAAAATAAAATTCATACACTTTATTCCGATAATGGTGGTGAATACTTGACTCTTCGAACTTTTCTTGCCACTCATGGGATCACTCACTTTACTACTCCACCTCACACTCCTGAACACAATGGGTACTCTGAACGACGTCATCGTCACATTGTCGAAACCGGTCTCACTGTCCTCTCTCATGCTTCACTTCCTTTAACCTTTTGGCCTCATGCTTTTGCCACTGCTGTTTACCTCATAAATCGAATGCCCACTCCCACACTCAATCTATCATCTCCCTATGAAACCATTTTTGGCTGTCCCCCAAACTACTCTAAACTACGGATTTTTGGTTGTTTGTGCTACCCCTGGTTACGTCCTTATTCCTCTCACAAACTTGAGTCTCGTTCTAAGCCTTGCATTTTTCTAGGCTATTCTCTCACTCAAAGTGCTTATCTGTGCTATCATCCTCCCACATCTCGCATGTATGTCTCCCGTCATGTCAAATTTGTTGAATCCATCTTCCCTTCTCTTACTTTATCCCTGCCCTCTGCTCGTCCACAACCCGACCCTGTCACCTCATGGATTCCTCCTATCATCACCATTCCAACCAACCAAGTTTCCACCGGGCCATTAAACACACCATCTGCAGTTCACCCTCAAGGACCGCCCTCAGGTGATGCTTCATTCCTTTCTACCAGCACAACCCCCCATATACCACCTGAGTCTAACATCCAACCGCCCATCTCCATGCCTACACCTGACATCCCACCAATCACCTCTATTCCTTCACCCGACACCCACTCACACCCCTCTATCCCCGTCCCTGCCACAACTTCACAGTCACCCCCCCACCATTCCATGACCACTCGAGCCAAAAACAACATTCGAAAACCAATTCAGAAACTTAATCTCTCCACCCAACTCTCTCACCCTTGTGATGCCGAACCAACCACTGTGACTCAAGCCCTTCAAGACCCAAAATGGCGTCGGGCCATGTTTGACGAATATGATGCTCTTGTTCGAAATGGGACATGGGAGCTTGTCCCCTCAGCTCCTAGTCATAATATAGTTGGATGTAAGTGGATTTTTCGTACTAAACGTCATTCTGATGGTTCTATTGACAGGCACAAAGCACGTTTGGTTGCAAAAGGTTTTCATCAACGCCCAGGAATTGACTATCATGACACATTTAGTCCTGTGGTAAAGCCTACTACAGTCTGTTTAGTCCTTAGCCTTGCTGTGAGTCGTGGCTGGTCTCTACGACAATTGGATGTCAACAATGCCTTTTTGCAAGGTCATCTCTCTAACGATGTTTATATGTCTCAACCTCCCGGCTTTGTTGATTTAGATCATCCAACTCATGTTTGCAAGCTTCGGAAAGTAATTTATGGGCTTAAACAAGCTCCCCGAGCATGGTACCATGAGCTTCGCAAATTTCTTATAGCTTCGGGTTTTCACAACTCTCATGCCGATACATTTCTTTTTGTGCTAAATACTGGCGGTAACCTTCTCTATCTTCTGGTTTATGTGGATGACATTATTCTTACCGGTAATGATGATACTGTGGTTTACAAGTTTATGCAACTACTTTCTCACCAATTTGCTCTAAAGGACCTGGGCCACCTATCATACTTTCTTGGTGTGGAAGTTATTCCAAATGATCGCGGTATCCTGCTCTCTCAACGACGTTACATTGTTGATCTTTTTACTCGCACCAAAATGATAGATGCTAAACCAGTACATACTCCATTACCTACCAGTCCGCCTATCACATTGCACTCCGGTTCTCCTCTCAAGGATCCCACAGAGTATAGAACAATTGTTGGCAGCCTACAATACTTACTGATCACACGGCCCGACATAGCCTTTACTGTTAACAAGCTTTCTCAGTTCATGCATCAGCCGACTACAGAACATTGGACTCTTATGAAACACCTCTTGCGTTATTTGTGTGGTTCCTCTAGTGATGGCATTCAGCTTTACCATGATACCCCACTCTCTTTACATGCCTTTGCTGATGCAAACCTGCTTTCCCTCCATGCCTTTTCCGATTTTGATTGGGCTGGCAACAAGGATGATTTCACATCTACTAGTGCCTATGTTGTTTACATCGGTCGTAATCCTATCTCCTGGAGTTCCAAGAAGCAAAGAACAGTTGCTAGATCCTCTACAGAGGCTGAATATAGGTCCGTAGCTGCCACAGCTGCAGAGCTTAATTGGGTCTGTTCTCTCTTGACAGAACTTGGTGTGGTTCTTCCTCAATCTCCTGTGATTTATTGTGACAATATCGGGGCAACCAAATTGTACTCAAACCCAGTTTTTCACTCCAGGATGAAGCATGTTGCCCTTGATTTTCATTTCATTCGTGAGCAAGTTCAAAATGGCACTTTACGTGTTTCTCATGTTTCAAGTGATGATCAACTTGCTGATGCCCTTACAAAACCTCTTCCCCGGTCTCGGTTCCTTTCACTTAAATCCAAGATTGGTCTCGTCACCCGACCCCAATCTTGAGGGGGCATATTAGAGAATATTGTAACTATCTATTGGTGTAACTTATCTTTAGGAATAACTTTTGAATTTGTATTTTAGGTTACAGCTGTACACTTATCTTTAGGGTTAGCTTTCTAATCTTCTGTATATATATCTGCTAATGAATGAGAAGCAGTGTGGCATATTATTTTCCCGTTATTCTTCTCTGTTTTCTTCTTATTATTCCATACTCTTCTCATCATACTTAACTGTACCAGTTAGCTTTCTTAATTCCCTCATTTGCTTTCTAACTGAAATTTCCCCTTTTGACTTCTTCCATCTTGGCTGCAAAATTAATTTTCCGATACCATTGTTGCTCACAATCTCCCCAAACAGCTGCATCAACCTTTCCTCATATCCCTGGCTAGATACCCCTAAAGATTTACTGACTCCTTCAATGCTTCTCATGGGCCATGCCAGCACCTCCATCATCTGATTCTCTTTTAATTCTGTCTCTGCACTTCCTCACTCATCTGGATTAATTACAGCTAAAGGTTGACATCCAATAAGTTCTTCTCCCTCCTTCCCCAATACTGCAACCACCTGTCTCGAATCTGCATAGCTTGTCCCTGAGGCATTTCTCTGAACAAGATCCCTCTCTGGTATTTCCTTCGGAGGCTACCGACCCCCCCGGCTACATTCCTCTTCGGTTGAAATAGCCAGGTCTGCTACTCCATGCTCCTCTACCAAATCCATCATCAGATGAGATAGAGGAACAGGCCTATCTACCTCATTATCCTGCACACCATTAATTGGCTGTCATATCTTCTGTGCTCCTCTCCATCCGGCCCTCAGGGAAACCGTCGCCTTCCACGTCTTCACCGTAATTGTTGTCCAATGCATCCATGTAATGCTCCTGCTCATGTGTCTCTGGGACAATCGTTCCATCATCCGAATCTACAGACTCCGTTGTGGCCTCTGATTGATCTCTCCATCTTAGATTCTGGAAACTGTTCTCAACCTCAACTCTGGACATCGGAACCTTGCCCGTCTCCCGTCTCTATCTAATCCCTTCCGCGTCAATCATTCCACCCGAATAAAAATCCCTCTTCCGATAATCATCAGCCTGCTGTCATCTCCTCTTGCAATCATCTTTGACTGGATTTTTCTCCATTACAAACATATCTTGGGCCACCATTTTTTAACTGGGCCTCCCAGACCCTCCTCAAGTAAGCTTCTTCACTTAATTTGGTCTAGATTTCTATTCTCTCCACGTGCGTCCATTTATATCCTAGCCCATCCCTCCACGCATGCTACAGTCTGCTCCATAGGCCCTTTGCAAAGCATTCATTGTTGTGGCCCATCTGTATGGCCCAACCTCATCACGAACATATTGGTTTTGGATCGGCCTCACAAGCCGTGCATTTAATTTACTAACCCATATGTCTTGCGGCCCAGCCCCATCACCATTTTTCCCCCGCCCCAGGCCCACATCTAAGCCCAGATTGCTCTGCCAAAAATTTGAATTGCAATCGTTATCCATCTGCTCCACGTGTTGACACTCACATCAGCCCACTCCCTACCCATGCTTCTCTCCACCTGCAGTGGCTGATCCGGCCACTCCACCACCCGTAGTGGATGATCCAGCCACTCCACCACCGCTAAACTACTTTTGGCCTGCTTCCACTTCTCCTTTTGTTGTACAAGCTAAGCCCCTTAATGCCTTCGCAGCTCCTATTTCCACTGACATGGAAAAGTGACCACACTGCAATATGAAGTTCCAATGCTCTAGCAACATTAGCTTCATTATTGAGTCTGAAGAATTTTTATGCCATTTGTTTCCTTCTTTCTGGTAGAAATTGGATAGACATAACTTATTGGAGGATGCTTTTGATGGGTGCGGCTTTTCCCTCTTTTTCCACTAATCACAAGTGATCTTATATGATTCTGCAGGAGCTGTATTCAACTTGCTGTGCCATGATAGGGACAAAAGCATTATGTCCAAGATTGAGCATTACTTTAACATTCAAATAGCTGAGGTAACCTTTTATTGGCCCTTGGTGACTGATTTATATATTTATCTTTTCTGCAATGCTCATTGTCTTTATTTGAGATGCAGTTGGGTAAAGATTTATGGAAAACTAGAGAATCATTCCCAAACCATGTTAGGGTAGGAGTAGCTGTAGTACAAAATGAATATATATATATATATATATATATAAATATGGTGTAAAAAAACTTGTTCTAAGGTAGACATGCCCTTTGTATGCAGGTGGGCTCTTTGAAGGGTGAGGAGGATTTTGAGGATGCTTTTAAGAAATCTGGTTTGCTTTAAATGTTCATTGTGATCTCCTGGCATTTTTAGTACAGAGTATTATTCCATAATATATTAGCCATCAATTTATTATTTTTTCCCTTCTTTTTTTCTCAAGCAGTTTTTAAGGCTTATGTTATTGAATAATATGCCAATGCACAAAGAGTACAACTATTAAGGTTCACAAACTGTGAAATTTTATACTTTCGAAGGTAGTGTGAAATTTTACAGTTTCGAGACAGTGTGAAATTTTACACTTTCACAATTAGTGAGTTTTTTAATTACATGTACTTTAATGTTTTTTATTTTTTTTACAATTTTTAACAATCTTAAAAGTCAATTTTGAACATCCAACATTGGCCAAAGAACTTTCTCAAATTTTTTATAAAATTGTGAAATTGTATAGTTGCGACTAAGTTTTTTTACTGCGAAAGTGTAAAATTTACACTTTCATTAACGAAATTTTACATTTTTTGAATGATTTTTTTTCTTCAGATTTTCATATTGAATATGGGTCTTATTTGATAGATCTCGATGTTTAGAATTTAAATATATAATTTTTATTAAAAAAGGATTTATAAATTTAAAGTTATTGAATTTTAAAGTTTTGAATATATTTTTTGCAACTGTTCCTTATTTTACAAAATTTGGTGTTAAAGTCACGTACTTGTCTTTTGAAAAATGAATTGATTTGAGAATGTAAGGGTATTTTGGTCCTTGAATGTTAGAATGACCTAATGGGTTATTAAGTTTAGACTAGGAATTGATGATAATTTTTATATTTTTAATGAACTTGTCACTAAACGAGCCTAATAGAATTAATTATTGATGTGAGTTATGATAAATTACACTTAGATTTCTAATAATTATATTGATTATTTTTTTTTGAGATTTTTAAAATTATACTAATTTTTTTTATTTTATCTGGTAAGATATATTTTTATAGACAATTTTTCCTTTCAAAATTATAAAACTATTCTTTTCATGTTTTTTTTTTAATTTTTTAAATTTTCACCATTTTTTTTCGTTTTCAAATTAATATTGACAAAACCTTAGATTTATATTTATATAAAATAAAAATAAATTATTTACCTGAAAATTATTTTTAAGGTAAATAATAAACAATCTCTAAAAAGAGTTTAAAAAATTTTCAATATTAAAAAATGTAAAAAATAAATAAATAAAATGAGTTATTTTGTCACTTTGAATAAAAAATTGACTTAAATGGTATATTTGTATATTATCAAGTAAAGAATGAGAGGACGGTATAATTTCAGAAATCTCAGAGAAAATCAATGTAATTTGTCCTATGAGTTATTGCTATTAACACTAGCAACCATTCGATTTTCTCCATCCGATTATTCATATATTTTGTGTAAATAAATAATGTAAAATGCATAAATTATTAAAGGATAATGTTATTTATTGAATTTTATTTATTTCAATTTTTTTAACTCTTAAATCTTCAATTGAAAAATCATGTATTATATGAATTTGAAATTTAGCCCCCTAAAAAATTTTCCTCTTTAATTTTTGGAAAAAATACTAAAAAGTTCCTATAATAAAATTTTCAATCTAAAAAATTCATAATTATTTTTTTTCTATCTAAAATCCCAATAAAAAACTTATATTTCAAAAAAGTTCAGTTGTTAACTTCTATCTTAACATTATTAAAAAACTTATTGATTAGACTAAAATAACCTTCAAAATATATTTTAAAAAATACTAAAAAAATATAAAATAAATCATTCAATTAAAAAATATCATAATATTTTGTGAAGTGAAAATTTATTTTTTATGCCTTCTAGATAAATAAAAAAATGTTATGTGTTATTTTAGATTGAAGAATTTATTTTATAAATTATTTAGTATTTTTTAAAAGTTTACAATTGAATTTTTTTGTAGTAATTCTTTTTTTCTTTTAGATAGAAAAAATTAATGATGGACTTTTGAATTGAAAATTTTATTTTAAAAACTTTTTAGTATTTTTCCCAAAAACAATTATAGCCCTCCCAAAAAAAAATTATTGCTCCACCCTTGCTCATTGCTCATAATTGATTATTATTTTTGGAATTCTACATAGTAATAGAGTTTCTACCTATACTATATGTTTTTTATTCAAATTTTTAAAAGTTAAATTTTAATGTATTTAGAAAGAATAGAATTCCCTTGTTATAGACTTAGTGATAGAGATAGATTTACTCTTTTGACACAAAATAATTAATTTGATATATACAATTATTTGGAAAGGCATGCCATGGGCCTATTTCAAACAGGTCTGGACAGAGTTTCCTTGATTCATTCCTGTGTTTGGAGATGGAATTGTGTTTCCTTCCTCATCGGCTTAATAGAGCCAAAATGAAATTTTGGAATGAGATATCATATAGAATATCCATACATATCCACATTATATTCAAACTTGAAAGTTGAAACATTATTATATATCAAAAGTTCAACCCATCTTCCTTTTTGCGCTAGTTTGCCACCCCAGGAATAAACCTCAATTTAAGCTTTAGAAATTTCAATCATGGACCCTGCTCAAAAGTATATAATAATGTATAACACATATATATTGGTTCTAACATTAATCCTTTTAATAAAGTAGATACAATCTTTTTTTAATAATTACACTGACTGTTCTTATTAGAATTATCGAAAGACAGACATTAAAAAGTATGAATGTTTAATTTTGTCTTTAGCACCGACCTCTTCTATAATATCTTATAATTACAAGAACCTCGCTTGTGATCTCTGAAAAAGATAGGGAAAGTCGGTAGTTGGGCATTGGATCTCTTTGGACTTGGAGAACGTATGGCACTGGGTCGGAGTTTGGTGAACCAACTGGTCACTCCGCTAGTTGAAGTATCGGGCCCCTTTTGATATATAATTGTATTTTAATCATATAAAAAAATAGTAAAAATTTTAACATCATTAATAACATATTTTTTACAAAGAGATAATATGTATATTATCAGTACAACAGAGGGAAGGTTAGTAGAATTTCAAAAAATAGAAGAAAAATTCTTGTAATTATTAGGTAATTTGGGGGAGTTCAATGTAATTAACCTTTTTTTTACAAGGAATCTTGGTTGTACTTTTGTATGATGACAAACCCAACAATGATGTGCAATTAGTAGACATCGGATAAATTTGAGTACTTTAGTGCTCATTAAAATCAAATTTAAGACGCTCAAATTAGATGTGGAATACCAAAAAAATATAGTGATAAGATAATACCAAAAAAATTCATAGTTATACGTATTAAAATTTGACACGTGAAATAATTGATAATATCATGTGTTTATCGTAATACGAAACATATGTCATATGTCGAAGTTTATTGTGCATGACCATGAGACTTCTCGGTACTACCTTATCCTTGAACCTCATAGTATCATTTGTTGACATTAAAATAATTACTTTTATTATAATTAATAGTTCCTTTTTTCTTTGTAGTTCAATAGTCTATACCATGTTCACATTACCTGGATTCCAACTTGAAATGGGGAAGAAGCTTCTTGTGTATTTTAAGGTGCATGCAGAGAGCATTGGATGCATTTTTTATCCACCAAAAAAATAATACAACGCCACTAAAAAAAATGAAAGCATGTGTTACATATATAAGCTGATAACCAGAACATCCAGCCCTGTTGACAACTTAGCCATCTTTATTGTTTCTTACTGGTGTGCCATTGCCCACACAGTTAGTGTGTGTGTGTGTTTTTGTATTTGGAGAAACATCCCCAAGTACCCACATAACATTAAGTGTGTATTTGGCACCCCGATTGGATGAAGAAATTATAGTGGTAGGTTTTAATTTTGTCAATGAAATTATTTTAGATCAAATTTTAAAAAATTCACAATTGAAATCGTGATTTTGACTAGATAAATGAGACGAAACGAACTCTAAATCTTTGCAATGCATGATGGTGGATGAAAGGTTATTACTAAGCAAGCAAATTCAATTCTCCACCCTGAATGAATAAGGTAGAGAAGTCAATTATCTCTTATGAATGTCTTCCTCATCATGAATGAAAAGAAAAGGACACGTGAGGAGAAAGAAAGGTGCATTCACATGTCACTATTAAATATTTGAAAGAGTGGAATCAGAACTTTTGATCTGTGATTTCACAAAAAAAATGATGGCATTGGGGGAGTTAGAAATTTAGAATGTTCCTCGAACTTCTTCCAACTCAAGAGTCAATGGAAATACTATTTTTAAATTTTGATTGGTCATTTAAAAAAGTAACTTCAAGTGATTTGTCAAACGTTTTATCAAAATTTGAAGTTATTAATTTTTTTTTTCAAATTTAAAAGGACTAAACGACACAGATTTTTTTAATTCAATAATTTAAATTTGACCAAAGTTATTTCTTAAAACAAAAATATAAAAAAATAGTTTTTTTAGTGTTATAGTACTGCTAAAATTTAACTTTAATATGACTAAACTAACTTTTACTATTAGAATTGTTCTTACATAATCATTAATAGGCTTATGAAAATACAAGAGAGAAAAAATAAAATCAACAGAGACCCTTTGGTGAAATTTAGAATTCTTGAAAATGGTATTGAAGAGTCTTTGTGATTCTTGCTCTTGCAACTTAAATTTCATAATATATACCTGTTAATTAGCCAAATGTTATACTGTTCTACATGGGAAAATTGGACTTTTTTCTGGGTTCAATTTAGAAGCAATGATGGATCTAAACCATGTACTTAGGAATGACAAAAACTAAAATTTAAGAGGGTTTTTTTTGAAAATATTAAAAAAATTAAGAGGCCAACTCTAATTTCTAATATTTTTTTAATAGAAAATAAATGTAGAAAATAAAATTTTTAAAAATTGAGGAGGTCGTAGCCCCCTTATATCTGACACTACTGTTTGAGAGGCCAACCCCTATCGAGTATCAATAAATATTTCTGGACAAAACCTTATGACGGATATAAATTATGGGCATAGGAGAGGCAGAAATATAAAAATTAGAATGTAGAGCGGTTTTCTTATAAAAATATAAAATATTTTAGGGGCCATAATTTTTATTTTTTATTTTGATAAAAAATATGAAAACAAAATTATTTTTTAAACTTCCCCCAATATATCCGCATGTTAACACACAAATAAATATGATGTTCGACATGGACTCCAATCATCACATGATATAAAGAAAGAGATTGTATGATTGGCAGTTGGCAGTTGACACGGTCATGACATGTTATTGGAAACTCTATAAGGCCTAGCATTGCAAATGCCGGTTCACAACATAATTCATTAAATTATTTGGAATAAAACTGTAAACAAATCAGATTCGAAATGAATGAGAGGTAATTCAGATCAAATCAAGTAATTCGTATTTTATTTATTAAAAAAATTGTTGGATCGGATTTTTTCATTGACACAAATGAATATGATGTTGGATTGATTGTGTATCGGCAAAATCAATATTGCAAAAGGAAAACAATGAAAAAAATGAGAGAAAATAAAAAGAAAAGGAATAAAAGAAAGAAAGAAAGAAAATGAAAGTTAAGGAAAATGAAAGTAAATGAAAGAAAACAAAGAAAAGAAAATAAGGAGAAGTGTTGACTTGGGTGGACCTTGGCAACCAAGGTCCTTGGTGGCCAAGAAAAATGACCCACATGCTGGGATGAGATAAGATTTTATCATAAAGATAAAGTGAAGACTTGGCAGCCAAGTCAAGCGACTATATGTGTGTGTGTATGTATATGTAGTTATATCTCTCACTAGTCAAAGACATAGGAGAGAAGAGTTAATAATTTTCCCTCGTAATACTAATATTTTTTTGTCATTTATGTGAGACAAAAAAAAACCTTTGTATTATAGAATTTGTGTGTTGTGCTTGTTTATATTGTCAATTTACTGAGCAAGTTAATGGTGATACATTGAGTAAGGTTCTCAATAGGATAAATTTATTACATTTCTGCTTATGTGTGTGTGTGTATATATATATATATATACACGTATAATTTTTTCTAACAAAAAGGAAAATAACAAAAAGGGAAAAAAAGGAAAACAATAACGGAATTTTGTATGGAAAACACATGGAAGGTTATTGCAATATATAATAATATTTTAATTATACTAAAAAATTTGTTGAAACCCTAATTTTTACCATCACTATTAATGATGAAATTTTGTACGAAAGAGGATATTCGTGTATTGTCAGTATAATTGAGGAGGAGTCAGTATAATTTTAAATAATATAAGAAAGATTCTTATCATTATTAGATAACTAAGAAAATGTTGTTGTAATCATCCTTCCTTATTTTTATTTTTTTGATAAGTAAGAAGTATATATTAAGAAGCTCGAGAATGGCAAAAGGGCAAAACCCAAGAAGAATTACATCGATCTTAAAGACTCCAAAAAGTAAACAAAAGAAGTAGCATTTACAAGAAAAGCCTATTTGGCCCAAAAGAATAATAAACGCAAAAAGGCGTCTTTAAGGTAGGGAGTAGGAAGCTCTCGATCCTCAAAAACACGATTGTTTCTTTCTTTCTATAGACACCACAATAGGCAGATGGGGGCTAGTGTCCAGATTCTCTTAATTTCTTTAGAAAAGATGTACCCTTCCCATACTAACAAAAGATCTTTGACGGATTCTAGCATGAACCCATGTGACTCCAAAAATGGTAAGAACTAGGTTTCAGCAGCTCTAGGGGACGTGACAGTGCATGAGAGCGTGATCCACTTTTTCTTCTTCATTCATACAAAACTAGCATCTACTAGCCATCAGGAAACCTCTCTTTATCATGTTTTTCCGTGGTTAAAATGGCATTCCAAGAAGCTTTTCAAGCGAAGAAGGAGGCTTTGGAGGGAGGGGGCTTTTGAATGCCAAGTGAGCTTCTAAGGAAAGAGAGTGCTTTCGGAAGGAAACAAACTCTTGTAGAAATTAGCTTCACAGAAAATGATGACTTATTCGGAATCCCTCCTTATTTTTATCCATACAATTGAATAAAATTCATCAAATATTAGTTCTTAGTAATAAAAGAAGATTAAGAACTTTCTCTTAACTTAAATTGAAAATATAGCTGCATTTTTTTTTAATGATAAGGCTTATTAGTATGTGTGCCTATTTTTAAACCTGAAAATCATATATAACTGAAAAATAAATTTTTAAATATTTTTTATGTTAGTAAAATCACTGAAATAAAATAATGAAGGAGTATTTAGTAATAAGTCGAATCACAAATCGATTAATTGGATTAAAGTCGAACTCAAAATATTTTCTTCCTATTGAAATCTAGTATGGGAAAAAGAAAAAAAACAACAAAGCTGGCTACTACTTCCCAAAACAATAATGGCAATCAAATTACTAATTTCTTTTTTCAACAACCCCACTACACTACTGGTATTAGTCACCATGTCCACCACCTTCCTCAATCTTAGCCAAACACAAAACAAGCACTCCTCGGATTATACTACAACCTTTATGTACCAGTTCATTGTGGCAATAGAGAAATTTCCCCTTATACTCTTCAGACAACTCTAGCTCGAGTGTGGCCTCCCTCACTTTTAGGTCTTATGCAACTCAATCAATAAGTTTTCAAATTGTCGAGTCAGAGTTGTAGACCGAACCACAACCCTAGAAAAGAACGAGACGAAATTTTCAAATCTTTTATTCATCAAGAATCAAACGTCTCTTAATTAATATTCATTCCAATTGATATATAGCATGACTATTATTTATTGGCTGGTTGTGATGGTAGGAAAGCAGTTAAATAGATTTGACAAGGAAGAAAATCAATGGAAAGAGAGAGATGTTGGTACAACGAAGCTTCTAAAATATAGAAAAAATCAGTAAAGTTGTAAAGCGAAAGATTTCTTCATAAATATTGTCACGCCTCGAATCCTAGCGAACCTGAGGCACGACTGACGAGACAAAAAGGAAATAAAATAATAAGGAAATAAAGGACAATCAAGTACAGATCAATACTAATTTAATCCATCATTCTGATACAATGCATGAAGTCTGGTCCCTTAGTTCATAACATACAATGACAGGAAATAGTGTAGGGCTTTTGCCCTTGTATAATATTCAAATACGCCCCGCGAGCCAAATATAATCCTCAAATCAAAGCATCTCTAAGTCTCGCACAGCTGGAGTGTCATCTGAAATGTTTGTCCCACAAATGGGTCAGCTCAACTGCTGGTACAATATAATGCTAATGCAAGAAACAAAATTAAGGGCGTGGCATATGCAAGTGTACAATTATATCTATATAGGCATTCAATATCATTAAGGTAGTACATGAACAGTATGCAATATATGAGCAGTATGCGTGACACACCCATGCAACTCTATGCCCACCCATGTCTCGCTTTACGGACCTTCCCCGATGGCCTGCAAAGTACCATGTATGTCTCGCTTCACGGTCCAGATCCCGTTAGGTATGCAAGTACCTAATGGTCGATTTTGGGTTTGTCACCATAGGATCTACACCCTCATAATGCACAGCACCACGTGCTCAACTCACACCATGTCCAAGGAATCACACTATGCCAATATGCTCTGATTCTATATACCACAATGTAATCTCAATAATGCATCTCAGCCATACATGAAGCATGCTTTAAATCACAGCATTTCATAGTCTTAACAATTCTCAAAGGATACAATCCACACATTATACTAACATATGCAATATACACATAATCATGATCCACATTATCACCCAACTTTCAGCAAGATAGCATGAAGCACATAAGCATGTGAACAATCAAACAAACATGTGAATCATCAAGTCAACATGGTAGTTATTCCTAAACTCAATTCTATTTCTTACTTAGCATAATATATCGTACCTAATAGGGTCAATCTCAACTCAGGAAAGTGTACCTGTAGTATAGCAGAACCACAGTAAGAATACAGAAGGTCAGACCACCTTCTCCTTGCCTTTCCGTGTCCTCTAAAATCATAACATGTGACTCAGTCCAGTTGTTACTTGAATTATGTTATTCATCAAATTTTATGTCTTTATTTTATAAGTTTCTATTTTGCTAAATTAAACCCTACTATTGAGTCCGGAACGTCGAAGAAAATAAGTTTAGGCTTTCGTAGAATTCAATTCAAACATCCAAGTTAAAAAGGGGCAAAATGGTCATTTTGTACTTTTACTGGTCCTTACATCTCGAGACCTCTTTTCGTAAATTGGACTCTACAGTTGAGTCCGAAATGGTCGAGATAACAAAATTTCACTATTTGCTTACTTAATTTGGAGTTCGTTTGACTGTGTTTCAATTCAGGGGTATTTTGGTAATTTTAAATGTTATTATTGTTTTTTTATTTTTTGGGATCTCGTCTCGTAAAACGGACCTCACCGTTGGTCTCATAATGGTCGAGATAGTCAAAATACACTAATGACTTGTCCCATTTGGACTCCGAATTATTTTGGAATATTTAAATAATTAATTAATTAATTAATTAATTAAATTAATATTTTATTCTGGTGGGTCAGTTCGTAATTTCTCAAAATTTTACGGGTCAAAGTGAAATTTTTCAAAGTGTTGGGGTCAAACTCAATTTTCAAAAAATTCGGGGGTAAATTTGTAAATTCTAAATCTCTTATTCTTAATTCGGATAGCCAAACAGTGGCTAATCCAAAATAGGGATAAGATATCCCTGTTTTCCAATTTAATTCTAATTTCTAATTTTATAACCCTATAGCCAAACAACCCCTAACCTATTTTTAATTTAAAACACAAGGCCGACACGTGGCAAGAGTGGGTCGGTTTTGGCCCGACCCAAACCCGGACCCGACCCGAGATCCGAACCGGACTCGAGTGCACAGTACCTTCTTCCCCGTTTTTTCGGTAGGGTTTCGACGAGGTTCCGGCGCCGGCGACGATTTTTCCGATGGATTTTCACCGTTTCAAAAATGCAATTCCCTTCATTTTCTCCCAAGGATTTCATATATAGGCTCGGTTTTGGATTTAGCCTATTGGATCATCACAAATAGAGGGTCAAACCTCTTGGTCAACTCTCCGGCCGACCCTTCTTCTTCATTTTCGTGACTTGTTGGTCACTGTTTGGACTCCCTTCTTACCCTAATGTGATTTTGCACTAATGGGGATTATTTTCCAAACATTATAATAAGGTTTTAAACAAATTTTTACCTCGCCAACCGATTATTCACCCTCACCTGCAACTCACTATTTCTACTTCATTTCCTCATCATTTTGGTTGGTTTCTTTTGCAAAATGATCCATATTTTGTACACTATAAGGCCCTAGAATTAAACCAATTTAATGTGCAAGGAAATGAAAAATCAGAAATGAACCACTTACTACTTTTCTGGGTTTCTCTCTCTAGCCGCGTGTCTTTTTCACCTTCCTGGCCCCAAGCTTGATTCAAGTTCCAAGATCTCTTTCCTCCTTTCTAGAACTCCCTCTCTCGCTCTCTGTCTTTCTTTTCTTTCTTTCTTTCCAACTGGCCGATGTATATACATATACACATAGCCACTCTCTCACGTAACCACCTGCACAGCCCCACTATTCTGACCTTTTTTCCCCTGTTCAAGCCACCCTATTTTCCTACAAGTCAGCTTTGTATAATGCAAAGTTGACCTATACATACATATTTATATATATTTTTGATGCTGCACTTTTTGACTCGCAACACGTGAGGGCTCCGTGACCTGTAGAACACTCAGAGAGATAATCAGAGGACCACCGGATTGGCTCCGGCGGTAGCCGCTTCGATGCTTAAGTAAGTAAGAGAATTGAAAGACTGTATTGAAAGCCAAAGAATGAGCATGAAAGTAAAAGCGTACCTCTAGGGTTTAATATATAAGCCGTGGCTTTCCTAAGTTAATTAGGATTCGATGCCATGAATATAGGGATATGATCATCGGAGATTGTAGTTACCTTCTGGATCCTTGAGTCGTAGATGGAGATAACAATAAATAGTAGTTTCCGCATTGAAGACCGTTTCCTTATTCCCCGCTTGACAGTTGTTAAGGAAACCATAAGATTGGATCCATATGAAGTGTTGAACAAATATTGTCCAGAACGGAAGGTCTGGAAGATGTTTATATGAGAATGTCTTGAAGGCTTCATCTGCATTGTATGACCGAGTTTATCGGCTCTGAATGATATATAAATAAGAATGCCCTGAAGGCTTATGGCTGCTCTGTATGATAGACATATATGAGAATACCCTGAAGGCTTGTGGCTGTTCTGTATGATCGAAATAGTCAGCTCTGTAAGATCGAGATTTGTTAACTCAGTGGGCACACGTGTCTCAAAGTGATTGGTGTGTCTGTTTGTGGTATATCAATTTTCACTCATATACATACACCCGTAGACACACACACACACACACACTCACTTGCACGCTTACACAAGGCTGACATATATACATTTATATATATATATATACACACATATATTAAAATGTATAAATTACATACATACATGTACACATATTTACACATAACCTACATACATATTTACACAATACATAATCACATAATTCATGCATACATGCACCATTGAATTAAATAGTAATAATGATAATAATAATAATAACTAAAAAATTTTATATAATTTTTTTTTTTTAGGTTATTACAAATATAATACTAAAGTGGAGAGAAGAGGGACAATTTCGAGATTAGAAAAATATAGCAACTGTCACTTTTAAGTGCTTTTGAACATGAACTTGGACAAATTAAAAATTAATTTTTTTTAAATTATAATATTTTGTTTTAGATCTTAATTTCTAAATAGTTATTATGGTGTAACTAATAATAATTAATTGAATAATTGAAAATTTTTGAATCACAATTTCAACGCTATTTTAGCTTCGAATGACACCGTTTTATTCCTTCAAATCGAAGTAACGACTACAGCAGCAATTTCAATTTTCAACCCAAAAAATAGGGGCAATTTTGACATTTGAACGAAAGCTGCGTCCTCCTAAAGCTAAAACCACCTAATAGAAGCGAAGTATATATAAATGGACTCTCGATTCTGGAAGACTCGAACACAGTCTCTCCCGCTGCCAAGTTTACTGCGAGTATTTCGATTTACCAGTACCTTTTCCACAGCAAACACTCCTCATTGATCGTTGCTCCTACAAGTCTCTCCCTACATCCGATGGCCGATACCCCCACCGCCGCAGCCGCTGCCGCGCCGGAGATCAAAAAGCAGGAAATCAAAGGCCGTTGGGGCGACTTAGCCGACGAAGTCCCCGATGAACTAGAGGTTCCATTCGACCTCCGACGATAAAACCACATCAGAGATCAAACTTGACTCTCTAGCTATCGATGAGAACAAAAAGGTCAACAAGTTTCTCGACGAACCTGAAGACTCGAAAATCAAAGCCGTATGCTTTCTCTCCACATATATCTCCTTATTATAGGGTTTTAATTTCGAGCTTGATTAATTTAGGGTTTAATTGGATTTTAGGTTACATCTGGCGATACAATGTATTCTTCTGCGAAGACATTTGAGGACTTGAATCTGTCGTCAGAGTTGTTGAAGGGTTTATACGTGGAGATGAAATTTGAAAGGCCTAGTAAGATCCAAGCCATCAGTTTGCCCATGATTTTGACCCCTCCGTACAAGAATTTGATCGCTCAGGCACATAATGGTTCTGGTAAGACCACCTGTTTCGTCCTGGGCATGTTGAGCCGTGTCGATCCGGAGCTCAGTGCTCCTCAGGCTCTTTGCATCTGCCCTACCAGAGAATTGGCCATCCAGGTTTGATTATATGCATATTTATTTATATTTATTGTTGTTTATATTATGTTTATACTTATATATTTGAACCTTGCTTGTTTTTAACTGCTTGTAAGTTTAGTGATTAATTAATGGTACTCTTTGGGGTGTAACTTTAGAGATTAGTGGTATTTATATGTGTGTATATTCAGTTCAGTTCTGCTTTAAGGTCCAATTAATGGTAGTTACTATATTGTTATTCGGTGCATTTGTGATTTTGGGCTTAACTGATGGTCTTCTTTAAGGTAGTAACTTAGTAAGTTTAATTTTAAAGCAATGGTAGTGAGTGGATGCGCGCACACAGTTTAGGTTTAAATGACGGTGAATCTTTCTCTGAGGTGTTTGTGAGTTTAGGCCCTAGGGTTTTCTTGATGGCATTCTTCGAGGTAAGAGTTCAGAGTTCAATTAGATGTAGTGTATCCATTTGTTGTATACATGTTCAGTTCTGTTGTATATTTGGATTTTTTTTTTTATTTCTATTATATATATATTATGAAATTAAGGCTCAGTTAATGGTAGATGGGTTTTTGGTGGGTTTGTGAGAGTAGGTTTTAAGTGTGGTGCTCTTTAACGTGTGAGCTTAGGGTTTATTAGTGCTACCTAATTGATGATTGGCGTGTGTATTTGAGTAAGTGTGTGTATTTAATTCTGCTTGTTCTTTGAAGTTTTTGAGTTGGGGTTTAATTAATGGCTGAAAGTGGATGATGGTGCAGAATATGGAAGTTCTTCTGAAGATGGGGAAGTATACTGGGATTACTGCAGAATGTGCTGTGCCAATGGATAGCTCTAATTATATTCCAATTTCGAAGCGAGCACCAGTGACGGCCCAAGTAGTGATTGGCACACCTGGTACGATAAATAAATGGGTGACGGCAAAGAAATTGGGCATGAGCTATATGAAGATTCTTGTTTTTGATGAAGCTGACCACATGTTGGCGGAGGTACCTTTTTCTTTTTAATTTGTTTTCTATCATTTTATGTTTATGCTTATGGTCAAACCCAAATATTTGTGGGCATATATTTATAATTTGTTCCATGGTTTTCTTTACTATGTTGTTTTGTCAGTGATTATACTGAACTAAAATGTGTGAAGTTCTATATATGGACATCAAGATCTAATAATTCGTAATTAACACATATCTCATACCATAGATTGTCTGCTAGTCAGATTGTGTATTTTTTTTTATTATTAAATGAGATATTTGTAATCTCTAGATGTTAATTTACATCAATTCACTGGCAATGTGAATGCTGAGTTCTATAGTGATTTGTTGCAACAAACTGGTGGATGACTCAATATATTGTTATGAAGTCAAACAAGGACTATGAATAATAAGATATTACTTTCTGTTTTGTATAAATATGGCATTCTCTCTGATGATGTTCTTGAAGTTTCTAACATCTATCCTTCCTATTCACTCTTGTAGATGTTTCTCATATTGTCAGTTTTTTTTTTTTTAAATATTTTTTTGAGTTCCTTGTTTTAATTTTCTACATTATCATAATCCAAATTGTTTTACACCATTGTTTGCTTGCAACTAAGATTTCCTTCCTAGTGCATTATCACAATAGGATCGTTTTATGCATTCCCATTACTGTCTTCATCATTTTGGTCGTAGTCCCTCTGTGATAGTCACCCTAGATCCAACATTGGTCATTTTTAGTTGGTCATCACCTCATCTTTTTTTTTTTGTCGGTCATCACCATCATCTTTCTCTATCTTTTGTTCTTGATAGAGTGAGTTAATCAAAACCTCTTTGAAGTTGATACAAATTCTTAATCCTTAGTTATTTTATTGAAGTAAGCCCACAACTCAATATAGAAAAAAATATGCTAGTACATTGGAACAAGGATCAAAATATCGTTTCGATGTAGAGTTTCGGTCTGTCCGGAAACGGAAATGTTTCGGAAACGTTTCGAAAACATAATGGAAACGGAGAAAAAATTGAAAACATGTAGAAACATAACTTAAAATTTATTTATTTATACAAATAAGTCTATTTATTGAATATTTGTGCATGTTTCAGGCATATACCTCATATTCATGATAAATGACATAATAGATACATACTATGTAATATCCACGAATTAGATAATTTGACACAAGTTCTATATAAAATTAAAAGTAAAACAAATAGCAATTTAAACCTATTATAATTAGTAACTTAGTATTAAAATAGTTGTTTTTCTACACTTTATTTCCCCTACTACTTTTCTATTATTTTAGGAAAAATAATAGAAATATATTTTTTTGTAATTTTGAGTCTTAATCTTTGAAAAATAAATGGATATTATTTTTTACTAACTTCTAGAATTATCGTTGATATAAAAGAAATGTTTCTTCTGATTCGGTATGTTTTTACTAGTTTCGGTATGTTTCCACGAAAATAATTTTGTTTCTATGGAAACATGTGAATTTCAAATATTATACTAGTGTCGTTTCGGTTCCTAGGAAACGGAAACGTTTCGGCCATTTCGGATGGAAAAGAAACGAAACTTTGATCCTTGCATTGGAAGGCCCCATAATATGATTACAATAGTCTTATTCATGGGATCATTGTATTTAATTTTTATTTTTTTTATTTTGATAGGTAATTCATAACACCACCTTTGTCTCAATTAGGGCTTGAACCGTAACCTCCTCTTTAGGGGGTGGAGGAAATACCACTCAAGATAGTGCTTGGTACTAAAATCATTGTAGTCTCAATCTTAAATTTGCAAATTGTCAAATCATTGTTATTAGAAAACGCTAATATCTTAGCTATTTCTATTTTGGTATGGTGTCCAAAATAGGAAATACTTTATTTTCCAATACACTAAAATTAGTGATCTTAAATTTCTTTCTAAGTTCATTTTCTTAATGTTTATTTTATGAAAAAAACTAGCACAAATCAAAAGATCGACATAAATAGGTATGCTTAGTTTAATGCTTTTACATATTTGATTCCTAATATACTAAATTTTTAGTAATTATATGGACAACTTGTACACTTTAGTAATACCAAGTGCTTGTTGGATGAGCGGTGAAAAAGTGCTGGTTTGAAAAAGTGCAGTTTGAGTTAAGTTAGTGAGTGTTTAGATGAATGAATTTAAAACGGGTTTAAATGATATTGTAGTATTTGGATGAACTGTTAAAAGTACTGAATGTGTTATATAGATAAAAAAGCGGGCGTTTGTAAAAAGCTCCTCAGTGGCATTTTTTCAAAATAGGTGTTTGGATTTGGAAACGCTCAAACGGGTGTTTCGAAAACGTCAAAACAAACATTCAAATATATAAAAAAAAGGGCCCGATTTGAACTTCCAAGACACCTGTTTCGAAAATGCCACCGCCCATCCAAACATGCCCTAATTCTCATGATTTATCTTTTGGCGAAAAGAAGAAAATACTTACAATTAGACTTACCCCAACGCATATCACTTATTTTATCTACGTAAGCTTACCCTCAATCATACCATATTTAGAATATGTAGTGTATTGTGTTCCCGTTCCTATTCCACATACGATAATAATCTGTGTTTTAGGCAACATTGAGTCAATCTCCTTGTTTCATTCGTGGGGATTAGGGTTCATCCAAGTTCCGGTCAGGATGGAATCCTCTCTCGTTTTTTTGTTAGGTGTGGGATCAATTTGCTATTACAACAGCAAATGTAAAATACACACCCAAGCCCTACATTATTATTTTAATGTACTTGTCGATTATTTTCAAGGCTACAAGATGGTATAAAAAAAACTTAAAAACATATGCAATTGTGAAATTTGTCATTTTTTTTTTATGAAGACAGGCTAGTAGTCAATGGATAGTTTATGCACTTTATGAATATTGAAGTTTACCATTAGAGAGCAATGCATGAGAGTTTTGAAGATATTGTTTCTTGGATTACTGAGATGGGCATGCAGGATCTAGAATAGGAATATGGCATACATACTTCATAGGTCTCAGTCTTATTCTCAGTGGTGCTGGACTTTTCTCTTGGATATCTGTTTAGCATTGTATCTTGGATGCTGTGTAAATTGCATTAGTTATATCTGAGGCTTCGAAGAGAAACTATGTGGTAAATTTAAAATGCTCCGGGATGGAAACAAGGGAATGTCTATAATAGAGTTTGGTAGATGCAATTTGAAAAAAATTGTACGTTCATTGATCGGGGCTTGACGGAAGAACTTCATAAAGTTTCAAAATTGAATTTCACTTATGTGGAAACAAAACAATTGATAGAACTGTTGATAAAAGAAAGAGATGTTGTGAATAAATCACTCACATATTCTTCTGAATTATATGTATCCACTAGATTAATTTGGAAAACCTGTAGGGTTGAGTAATCGTAGATGACAAAGAAGGCTTGGATTTTTTTAAACTGTGGAGTTGAATTTGTTGCTTTTGGATACAAAGATATCGAATGGGCTACATTGAATTGGCATGCTCAATAATGCATGTGTGGTATTTGAAACATCTTCCTAGTTATATTGTGAATCTTTTAGATAAACCTGTTAAAGAATTAGAAGGCCAGTATACTTTTTTTTGGCTCATTAAATGAAAAGTATATTCATTAAGGTGCTTGAGAGGGGTGAACTAATATTTACAAAAAGGCCAAGCCCACAAAAATAAAAGCATCTTGTTCCCTAAAAATCTATAAAATTGTCTAAATACAGAGTAGCCTCCTTAAGCCCAAAAAAATAGCATACGCAAAAAATAGTTCTTACTGATTCGCAATGAGAAATCGTCATCCCAGTTCAATCCAATTGGGTTGCCCTAGATTTGATATGTCTCTTGGGAAGGAGTAAGATGAAGCTTATAATTATGGGTGAATACTTAATAGTTAAGATTCCAGTAGTGTGTTGAATTCCTGTCCATGTACAATTTCTGTTATGTAAGTTCGCTTAGCTCAGAGGTTAATTTGTAGCTCCTATAGTGTATAATTCTAATGTCTGGCAAAGGTTACCTAGCTACTTGTGAGATGTGTTGCTTTATGGTTCTGGAGGATGGCATTGTGTAGATGTAGGTGAGAGAAGAAAAGTGTAATGTGTATTTAACACTTGAATGAACTTTCAATCAGCTATATTAAGGTTACAATGTAATTTGGTTTGCCTACCATTAGTTGCTTGATGGAGTTAATCTGCTTTTACATTGATGAACATTTATGTAAGTAACGGTGCATTTTTTAAATAAGTTATATATGTATTCTTTTTTCTTTTTTGTCTTCTTAAATAGCTTCTTATGCCAGAAATCTTACATTTTGACAATTTAATACCTTTATGATTTGACTAGTTCAGCTATAATTTATATATATGTACACACATATATATCTTTTGATTCCTCATTAAGATTATTTTGGTGCAGAGTGGCTTTAAAGATGATTCACTAAGGATAATGAAGGCAATTGTTAGATCCAATAGGTGACTGCCAGGTTTGTTGCACTTACATGTTATTGCTTTCATACTTTTAAAGCAGGGGGTTTATAAATAAGCATGCCTTTTGCACTTCGTTCTTCACATTTGTGAAATTGGGAACATAGGAACAAAAGTAAAGAGCAGGAAACCTTATTACACCAAAATGACTAAACTACTCTTAATGAATATAATAAATACATATAAGAACTACACTCTTACCAGGGAAAAAGGGTTAAATGACCTTTAAAGGGGTTCTTTTGTTTGGTTGTTACTTTCCCTTCATTAAAATCAAAACCTTTAGATAAAGTCACGTGTTTCTTGATTGGGGAAATATTTCTAGGCATGACAAATACTTTAGAATTGCTAAGCTCTTGTCTTTCGACCTAATGTGGTGGTCGTCACTGCCGATTGCTCAAATCGGCTCCAAATCTTACAATATTGAGGAATCAATAGGGTGGTGGCAGACAAATTATTCAGATTATTGAGAGAATCCCTGTTGTTGTTTGGTGATTGTGGCTAAGACGCAAAGAGCTAGTTTGGCTTTGCAAAAGCCTAGAAAGGAGCAATATTGAGAATGGTCAGAGGGGTTTCGCAAAGGAGTTAAGAGGGATGGCAAAAAAGGTTGAGAATATGGAGCAGAGTGATTGAGAAAAAAAGGGGGGGGGGGGTTCTAAAAGTTGAATCAGCGGTGGGGGGAGAATCGCATGATCCATTTTTATTCCAGCGGTGGGCATGAGAAGCTGATTGGGCTTTGGTGGCAAAAGCCATATGAAGGTTTTGTAATGTTGAAGATCTCTCGCCGAATATGGAGGTTAAGTCGTTCTGTGAAGTTGCTACCATCCAAGGCTGGCTGGCATCTTCGCTGGAGGTGGAGTATGGAGTAGCTCAAAAATGGGAAGACATAGAAGTGGGTCTAAACTCCTGTAGAGGGAGACTTGAATTTCTGGAAAGGTGCTTAGTGGGGTGGATGGGGGCAGGTGAATGCTCTAGTTCCAGCGTGGGAGAAGGTTCTGCAGTGGGTTGACCTTAGGTGGGGTGTAATGGTGGGGGTGCACGTAGTGGACATGCACGGGGCTCTCTTCCTTTTTGAGCTACCTTCCAAGGAGGTGGCTGATCAAATTTTGCATGAGGAGGGACTGGATGCTTGTTAATTGGAATGCTGCAGGTTGCTTTCTCCTAGAAGGGAAAGAGCTGAAAGGAGAGTGGGTCAGATTGATGAGGTGCCAGGAGGTTTTCTGTAGAGTTGGGGACTATTTGGGTGTTTTTTTTAAAGTCGTAAGAAAAGTCTCCATTAAATCAGTAGTCTAGGCTAAAGAAAATAACTTATCACATTGCCCCATTGCATTCCGATGAGTCTATTGGTGCTTAACTGCATGAAGAAAACTAGCTATATCTAATTGCTGACGGGCCTAATTTTGAGTATCGCACCCACGCGACCCTTCAGTACTCATCACCTTCATCATCTTCACGTTCAACACTGTCTACCTCAGCTGCTTCATAATCCTTCTCCAAAGCAGCCAAGTTCTTACAAGCTTATGAGAACTCCCCTTCTTCAATTCCCTCGCCAACATACCAATGCACAAAAGCACGTTTTGCATACATGAGGTCAAACTTGCGATCAATTCAGGGAAAAGACTTCATCAACAGAATTGGAGATCATCCAAACTGCCCTCTGAACCTTGGCCAAATCCCCACCAGGAACAACCGCCGGTGGTTGGTAGTTAATAGAACCCAGTTGTGGAACTGGATGGTTCTCTTTGTTTTAATTGTGGCCACTGCTGCATTCACATTCTTCGGCACCATGTCCCCACTGTACATCAGGCAGCATGCCATGTACTTTTCCATGTTGAGGGTCATATTTTGCCATCATGGACAATGGTTCAAAAGCACTGTTGGTTAATTCTGCCACATAGAGCTGCTCTTGGTATGCCTTCTCTGCTGATATAACAGGGGCATAGGAGGATAGGATGAAATGGATTTGAGATAAGGGACTAAATTGGTCTGGAATTCAGTGACATCCGCATTAAGAGTACCATCAAAGCGGAGAGAGGCTGTTAAAGAGGCAATAACCTGTGACACCACTTGAGATTCGTACAATTAGGCCTTTCAATGTCCATCGATCTTTGGAAAATGCTGTAAGTGGTCTTATTGTCGAGAAGAACAGCAACATCAGTGTGCTTGAGGAGAGAATGAGTGGACAGAACACTGTTGTAAGGGGAGGTTGAGACCTGAGGAGAGGGTAAACTGTAAGGCCAAATTTTGATTTCTTGCCATAGTCCACGGAAAGCCTTTCAAGGAGTGAAGAGCCAAGACCAGAAATAGTTCCACCACCAACAGCATGGAAAACTAAGAATCCCTGCAGGCCAGTGTATTTTTCTGCAAGCTTCCTAGTGCAGTCTAGGCATTGAACAACAATCTCTTCCAATGGTGTAATGGCTTCGAGTGAAGTAATTGGCTGCGTTTTCTTTGCCGCTGATGAGTTGCTCTGGATGGAACAATATATACCGATGCCAGTCTTGCTGAAAAACGTATTGAAGGCATCGTTTCCTTCACCTAAAGTTTTGTCACTTGGAATTTGTCCATCAGGCATTTTCATGGCAATAAAACTCCCAACAGGCATTTCCAACCTGAATACTGGCGTGACCAATTTGGATTAATCTGCATTCCTTCATTTCGTCTTGTCAGTGTTTCTAAGCAGTGTGTTTTAGAGAGAGAGAGAGAGACTAGAGAGATCCACTGTTTGGGTGGTTTCTTGATGATTGACGAAGATACTGCAATTAGGTCACATGTTTTTTGGGCGAGGTTGCTTGTGAAATGGTCTTATCATCGCATTTCGTCGACAGTGAGGTTTCGAGTGGGATCGTGGAGATTTGAAGTTCCAATTTGGCAGGAAAGTGGGCCTCATTTTACAATGGCGTAAGTGGTTGTGTCATCGGATGGAACCAGGATAATGGCTACTTGAGTTGCAGAGAGGAGATTGAAGGGGGTGACGGAAGATATACACGGTTGGCGCGTGAGGGGAGATTGGGCAAAAATCTTGTGAGGAAAGGAAACACATGGTGACATGCAGAGACCCACCATATCTCATTGGGGTGTGGATTTGAATTTTATCTAAGAAGGTAGATACCGCAGCTTGACATATGGGAGGCTTCAAGAAGTGAGCTGAAGGAGTGAAGGTTTGTAAATTTTTTGGGGGAGTTGTGGCTTAATTTTTTGGGTTGGACCTTGTTTTGTATATATGGGTTTGCCCCCTTCCGGAAATATTAATGGCAATTACACTTGTCCAAAAAAATAAAAAACTTTAGAATTGCTTAAAAAAATGTTCTTTGTAAATTTTATATATTACAAGAAGTTATGAATTTCTGTCCGCATTTTTGTTGTACTCCCTTCATTCTCTTTGTGTATAGCCTATCTCCTTCCCTCGACCCTTCAGTAGCATTAGGATGTTAATAGGGGAAGATAACCTATACGTGCACTTTAAGCCATAGTAGTCTTGCCTAATCTATTTTTTTTTTTGAAAGGATAGTGATATCACGAGTTCCACATGTCTTGGTAATTTAGGTGATCATGTGTGTTCCATGCTGTCAATTCTTCTTGTTTGGCACTGCTTAACTGGTATTATCTATGGAGAGGCAGGGTGAGGTCTTAAAATGTGATTCCTTGCCTTTATATTTCACTCTAATTTCAAAAATACCATGAATATGTATACATGTTTAGACTTTTGGTGATACTATATTTTTTTTTTTCTTAGATGTTTTGTGTCATCTCAGCCATCTGACTAATTAATTGTGGTGTAGTTTAGGCTTTTAGTAAGACTAGTGAAAAGATTTTTTCCCCCCCCCCCAAAAACACGCTGTTGAAAATGTACTAGGTGGGGGCAAGGACGGGGTGGGGCCATATAAATGGGGTCGGCGAGGGGTGTGTAGCCCTTGGTGGGGCAGGGATAGGGGAGGTTTTTCTAAACCCTGCCCCTGCCACTGCCCCATTCGCATCCCTACCTGCAACACATCCTCTAGCATGTAACTTTTTATGGAATCAAGTGCTTGGCTGCCGCTGTCAAGAATTTTTTATCCCAGATTTTTTTTAAATTTTTTTTAAAGTTATTCTTCTTCCTTCTCCTCTCAATACTCTATAGAAAGGTCAAAGTTGTCCACTACTACTCCTGATACCCGATCTTTTGTTTTTTCTTGCTAATATTAGTGTTCCCAATGTGAAGGGATATTCTCAACCGTTTGATGTCTAACCTGATAAAAGTGAACACTAATATTAGCAATGTCTATTACCAGTGTCCAAATTAGAAATGCCACCTTCATGGGAGTCATGGTTGCCCCTTGTTGAAAAATTTCTCTCCCTCCAAAGCTAACTACTATGAAGGCTTTGTTGAGTTAAGTTAAAGTATAGGAAATGAAATTATATAACTGTGTATATGATGGGGGTGGTCTTGATTCCGCTATATTAGTTTTAATGTGAATGAGTTTATCTAAAAATTCCCAAGTTAGTATGACTAGAATCAGAGCAGTTCCATTTCTCTATTCAGAAGCTGCCTAGACTTTAAATTTCAAGTTTTGCAAATCAATATGATCCAAAACAAAACAGAAGTCTTGCAAATTAATTATGTTAGAGAAGGACAACTTATTTCCATTGGGAGGCTACTTCTGCAGTGGATCTCAAAATTAGAAATTCCACATAGTGAATATTCAACTTACTATTTTTTTTTTTTTAGAGGATTTAGAAAATGCCCAAATGGCCTCTCCGTTTCATTTGTCATTTGACGGGAAAAAATCAAGTCTATATGCATACAAAGCAGAAAGAAAATAGAAAAACTAGGATATTTATTAAGGCCCAAAAATTCAGTGGTCCATTTACAAGAATATTGTAGTGATCAATCTGTATCATATTTAGACATTTTTGTCATTCCAGTTCTCGTGGCTTCATTTTCTAACCCCCCCACCCAATGTCCTTGTCCTTTACATTTCTTCACTTTAGTACTCCCCTTTCTTATCTTAGGAAGAGAAAAAATAGCATACTTGATTTTGATTCCAGTGAGTTCTGACTTCTTATGGAGTCAGTAACTTGTCCTTTGTTTCAGTTCTTCTTTGTTAAATGAATTTAAGTTTATTATACACAATTCTTCTTCATCTTCCTATTATTTCATCATGCTATAGCTGCCGTGTGTGTATTAAATATGCTATTTCATATATGAAGGCATTACTAATCATCCTCGGCCAGCATTATCCTATGAGCCCAAAAAATGGGATTAGATGTGTGTCAGTGTATGACTCATTGAATCCTATACCCCTATGCCCTATCCCTTCGGTGACAGCTTGTAGGAGATACCATTCAAGCTAACATATGTTATTTTTTAATATATTTTAAATATGCGATAAAGTTGACCTGGCATGCACACAGATGATACTTGCACATCCTAGATATTATTCTCAAATGATTGTTTGTTTGGAATTTTGTTGCCCTAGAATTTTGTTACATTACACTAGTGGGACCATGCGGTTGACTTATTTTTACTCTCTTCCAGGTGCTTCTATTTTCAGCCACTTTTGATGATGGTGTCAGGGCTTTTGTATCAAAGATTGTTAAAGATCTCTTCGTAAAAGAGTACAATCAAATGTTTGTGAGCAAGGAAGAATTATCCTTGGAGTCTGTGAAGCAATACAAGGTGAATTGTCCTGATGAACTTTCAAAGATAATGGTGATTAAAGACAAAATCTTTGAACTGGGACAGAAGTTGGGGCAGACAATTATATTTGTTCGTACAAGGAATAGTGCAGGCATGTTGCATAAATCACTTGTTGATTATGGCTATGAGGTTACTACTATTCAAGGGGCTCTTAAGCAAGAAGATAGGGACAAAATAGTGAAGGAGTTCAAAGATGGATTGACTCAAGTTCTTATATCAACTGATCTTCTCGCCCGGGGTTTTGACCAATCACAGGTGCCCCCCCCCTCCTCAAAGACAAATTTTCCTGCTTCTTGCCTTCTTTTCCCTATTATTGATTATTGATTTGCGAGTTCGCTGCTTAAAATGTCTTTATTGTTACATTGTTTGGTTCAATAGGTTAATTTGGTTGTCAATTATGATCTTCCGGTGAAATTTGACAGTCCGTCAGAGCCTGACTATGAGGTGTACTTGCATCGGATTGGGAGGGCAGGACGTTTTGGCCGCAAGGGTAAAAATTTTTGATTTCAGTATCCTACTTTTGCTCTCTTGTGGCTCATCTACACTGTTTATTCATATGACACAGATACATTGGTCAGCCGTTTTTTTCTAGAGATATATGGTTCTTTGAGTTACTCTATATAATATGATATACCTTTCTAATTGACGTGTTTAAGTTTTTGTGTTCATATATTTTATGAACACAATATTTATATATGGTACCTTTCAGCTTGTGAAATTTTAAAATGTCTAGAACTCAAAATTTATGCATGAAGATTTTAGTTGTTGTAGTGAGTAAATTCTTTAATATTACCTGGGAAATTTCAAATTTTTTTGATTGGTAATAGTGTAATATATACACAAGGGCCCAAGAAGGCACATAAATATACAAAAAAAAGGGACCGACTACAAAAATCAATGCCTAAAATCCCCCCAAAAAATTTATGATAGAGTCTAAATGCATAGCGTATTTTTCACCCCGAAAAAATAGAACCCTCAAAAAACAATCCTTAAAATGTCATAAAGAAAGTTCAACCCCTTCAAACAATCTTCTACTCCTTTCTCCAAAGACAACATAAAAGGCACAAAGGGGCCTTCCTTCAAATAACTCTTTTGTCCTTTCCCATTCTAGAACATCTCCAACCCAAAAGCAAAGCCTTCACTAAAGCCAGAAGCACCCATCTACAACCAAACAATTTAAAAATCATGTTCCATGAATCCCTTCCTATCTTGCAATGAACTAAAAGATGATCAACCAACTCCTCTGCCCTCTTACACATGTAACGACGACTTGGAAGTTGGAAACCCCCTTTACGAAGGTTGTCCATGGTCAAAATGGCATCCCAAGCTGCCATCCACACAAAACAACCGCTTTAACAGGCACTCTAGATCTCTAAATAATCTCCCATGGAAACTCCCCCCGGTCCCTCATTTTACCAAACTTCTATAATATGACTTAACAATGAATTTTTTGTAATGCTTCTGGAATCCCTCAAGATCAAGATGCAACTTATCAAAAAACGGATTCAAGATGCCACCAGCCCTCCCTCAGGCAGCCAAGAACCTCCATTTGACCCACCTACTACTCCGAATGCTTTTAACAAACATGGCATTGACTTCCTCAACCTTCGTCTCTCGCAAACACACAACCGGCGGCTTCCATCTTCCATCTTGATGACACCTCCTTCACCCCCGTCCTTTTATTTGGATCGTTCAATCCTTGCACATTCCAAGAAAGAATCTTTGTCATCAATTACCAATAATCATTAACTCCTCAGCCCCATCACCCTTCTTTCTCAACTCCCTCTTCTCATCATACTTAACTGTACAAGTTAGCTTTCTTGATTCCCTCCTTTGCCTTCTAGCTGAAATTTCTGCTTTTGACTCCTTCCTCCTTGGCTGCCAAATTAATTTTCCGATACCATTGTTGCTCACAATCTCCCCAAACAGCTGCATCAACCTCTCCTCATAGCCCTGGCTAGATACCCCCAAAGATTTACTCACTCCTTTAATGCTTCTCATGGGCCATGCCGGCACCTCCATCTTCTGATGCTCTTTTAATTCTGTCTGTGCACTTCCTCCCTCATCTGGATTAATTACAGCTAAAGGTTGACATCCAATAAGTTCTTCTCCCTCCTCCCCCAATACTGCAACCACCTGTCTCGAATCTGCATAGCTTGTCCCTGAGGCATTTCTCTGAACAAGATTCCTCTCTGTTATTTCCTTCGGACACTACCCCCCTGGCACTACATTCCTCTTCAGTTGAAATAACCAGGTCTGCTACTGCATACTCCTCTACCAAATCCTTCATCAGATGAGATAGAGGAACAGCCCTATCTACCTCATTATCCTGCACACCATTAATTGGCTGTGTCATATCTTCCGTGCTCCTCTCCATCCGGCCCTCAGGGAAACCATCGGCTTCCACGTCTTCACTGTAATTGTTGTCCAATCCATCCATGTAATCCTCCTGCTCATGTGTCTCTGGGACAATCGTTCCATCATCAGAATCTACAGACTCCGTTGTGGCCTCTGATTGATCTCTCCATCTCAGATTCTGGAAACTTCTCAACCTCAACTCTGGACATCGGAACCTTTGTCGTCTCCTGTCTCTATCTAATCCCTTCTGCGTCAATCATTCCACCCGAATAAAAATCCCTCTTCCGATCATCATCACCCTGCTCTCGTCTCCTCTTGCAATCATCTTTGACTGGATTTTTCTCCATTACAGACATATCTTGGGCCACCATTTTTTAACTGGGCCTCGCGGACCCTCCTCAAGTAAGCTCTTCACTTAATTTGGTCTAGATTTCTATTCCCTTCACGCGCATCCATTTATCTCCTAGCCCATCCCTCCACGCATGCTACAGTCTGCTCCATAGGCCCTTTGCAAAGCATTCATTGTTGTGGCCCATCTGTGTGTGACCCAACCTCATCACTAACATATTGGTTTTGGATCGGCCTCACAAGCCGTCCATTTAATTTACTAACCCATACTTCTTGCGGCCCAGCCCCATCACCATTTTTTCCCTGCCCCAGGCCGACATCCAAGCCCAGATTGCTTTGCCAAAAACTTGAATTGCAATCGTTATCCATCTGCTCCACGTGTTGACACTCATATCAGCCCACTCCCTACCCATCCTCCTCTCCACCAGCATTGGCTGATCTGGCCACTCCACCACTGCTACATCTAGCCACTCCACCACCCGCAGTGGATGGTCTGGCCACTCCACCACCACTAAACGACTTTTGGCCTGCTTCCACTTCTCCCTTTGTTGTACAAGCTAAGCCCCTTATAGATCCATTATTGTATCTCTCCATTTGATTCCTCCACCTTAACGAAGGCACCATCTCTGTTAGAGCTTCTCATCACCCTGAAACTCCGACACTGCCCATGGAGAATCCTCTCAGAGCTTCTTCCATCTCTTCGTTTCTCCATGTCCTCCAACCGGTTGCACAGCCACCTGAAGCCTCCATCCTCAGACTTCGTACAGATCCATTTGTCCTCTCCGTGATTTGAAGAAGCTTCCCTATTTGGTCTTCCACCTCTTCAACTTTGAATGTTCTCTTACCCCACTGTGCATAGCGTGCAGCCCTCATCTCACCCTTGTGTAACTACAGGTGGCCCAATTATTTAGTTTCCAAAAACCATTAATCAAAAGAAAATTAGAAATCATTCCTGCTAGAGAACATAAAAATCTAGAACTGTGTTGATGAAATAATCATGTATGTTCCTTCTTGTTAGAGTTTTAATTGTGTCAACTTGGTCATTTTTGGGCCTGTAGTTCTTGGAGTGTGGCAACTCTTCTGATAGATGTTCCTACTATTATACATTAACTAGAGATCAGAATAATCAATGCAGTGAACCAGTAGTTATGATCATGGTTGAACATTGTTTTTTGGTGACGATTTCCAATTTCTTGCAGTATAGTGGTTTGGTGAGTGAGATATTTTCCTATTGTAATAGCTTAACTCGGAAATCAGAATTATCATTGTACTGAACCAGCAGCTATAATCACAGTAGAACACTTCTTTTCTGGTTTATATTTTTTTTAGGTGTTTCAACTTGCATCTATGACTGGGATTCTCCAAAAGGAACTTCATGGGTCACTTAGATTTATATTTGTACTTTGGTTTCTGATCAACTGAGTGGTGGGCCCAATTTGGCCAGGAGTCGAATTTGGGTCATTTTTTTGACCGTTAGATCTTGGAATTGCGGTGTTGATATTACTAACTGTTAATTTTTCTCTGGCTTGCGGACAACAAAACTATATAAAGTAAGCTGTCTGACCTCAAATGAAAATGAAACTCGTTCAAAGCTTGTTCAAGATTATTGTGAGAACAATAAGCCAACACAATCTTTGTTCAAAGAAAGTAAATTTTCTAAACCTAGCTTGAGCATGCTTTTACTTGGCTTTGTTCATAATGATATTCAATCAGTATTCTATGAAGGCTATCTATTTACATTAGGGTGTGGTTGCACTTTGTAGTTTGTGTTCCCACATATGTTACTCCCTGGATGTATCATTCTGGCTTGTGTAGTGCCTGAGTTCGATTGCATTTTGCATTGTTGTATCATGGGTTGCTTTCTGGAATGCCTAAGATTTTTGGATTCTGACATTCTATTATCTCATCTTAGATATGATCTTTTATACGCTCTAGACTCTAGTTGGGTCCCATTTTTGTTTAAACTAAATTAAAATTTTACATTTAGTTGTTGAAGACACGTTGCTGTACACATTTCTGTGCTTGAAACTGATATTTGATTGTTGTTACCAATAAGATCTTCATAAACACCATAGCAGTTTTTTTAATAATTTTTGGATGTCTCTTTTGGGATTTCTGGATGTAAAAGACAGACTTTGACTATATAATTGAGTGCTTCCACAGGTAGTCATCCTATATTAGAAGTGATTTGTAGCATCATCATTTACCTTTTTTTCTCTTCACTATTATAACATGGAAAGTTGTCAGTGTTTACAAGTATTTCATGTGCCTGGATTTAGTTTTAATAACTATAATCTAAAACTACTTATCAAAAGCACTATAATGTAAAACTTGAAACCTTAAGGCTATTTCCACTGACTGGAAAAGTGACCACACTGCAATATGAAATTCCAATGCTCTAGCAACATTAGCTTCATTATTGATTAAATGAGTCTGAAGAATTTTTATGCCATTTGTTTCCTTCTTTCTGGTAGAAATTGGAAAGACATAACTTATTGGAGGATGCTTTTGATGGGTGCAGCTTTTCCCTCTTTTTCCACTAATCACAAGTGATCTTATATGATTCTGCAGGAGCTGTATTCAACTTGCTGTGCAATGATAGGGACAAAAGCATTATGTCCAAGATTGAGCAGCACTTTAACATTCAAATAGCTGAGGTAACCTTTTATTGGCCTTTGGTGACTGATTCATATATTTATCTTTTCTGCAATGCTCCTTGTCTTTAGTTGAGATGCAGTTGGGTAAAGATTTATGGAAAACTAGAGAATCAATCCCAAACCATGTTAGGGTAGGAGTAGCTATAGTACAAAATGAATATATATATATATATATATATATATAAATTTGGTGTAAAAAAACTTGTTCTAAGGTAGGCATGCCCTTTGTATGCAGGTGGGCTCGTGGAAGAGTGAGGAGGATTTTGAGGATGCTCTTAAGAAAGCTGGTTTGCTTTAAATGTTCATTGTGATCTCCTGGCATTTTTAGTACATCAGATCCATGGATATGCTCATATATTTTACCCCCATGCAAAACTATAGAAGAAAGCACGCTACCTCAACATTTACACAGAAGAAAAATACGAAGTGGTGGTTCTTTTATGTTTCGAATATAAAATGTTATTTTTCTTCTTTCAATTGTGTATTTTGAAATGATGGTGATGCAAGGCTAGTTTGTGGTGGCTGTGCATTCTTGGTTTTGTAGATGGATTTTGTTTTTGAATTACCATCTTTTGTGCCATTTGTTTGTGGCGATTAATCTGTGTACCCCATGCTTTAGTGGCTAATGCTGCTTGTGGATTTGTTGAATGTTGCTCTTGGTCCCATGATCAATAATAATGTTTGGAGAAAATATGGATCCCGGAATTCTATTTCAGCATTTTCTGTGAAGGTCTTTAAACACAGTTCAGTCCAAAAGAAAAACAAAATAGAAACCAAGTATTTGAATGACATCAGGAAGGTGCATTTTAGTCAAGCGGCTGTGGTAAGGCAGGGGAAGATTTGATGATGGCGGTGGCAGTCTTCTACAACCGTGGCACTCCCAGTGTGGAGTTGGCCACTGCAACAAAACATCTGACCTGAAAATGATCCTGCAGAACAAAGAAGATGCCATTTCAAATGGATGGACTGGACTGATGATCTTCTGGGAGTGTTGCCTTTATTAAGTATGATAGTCTGTTATGATAAAAGGGCAAACGTAATGTACCAGGCTCTTGGAGGAGGTTTTCTTGACTCAAAACTTGTGACTTTCAGGTCATAATGTTTCAAACTTACTGTTGTACCAAAAAACAGTCCCTTGCATTTCTTCAACCAAATAGGAAAATAATTGAAGTTTCTCTTGTGTACTATTGATTTTATCCCTGCTTTCTTTTCCATTAGAAGAAAAGAAAAAAATCCTTGCATCTCTCCTTGTTGGGCTCCTTTTTTTCCCCTTCTTAGGCAAGACGAAACCCACAAATCATGCCCTAATCCCATTCATACCAACTAATTAGGTTGAGGTTGAATGCTGTGGGAAACAATTGGATTGCAAAGAAGTATTTTGTCAAAGCAAAAGATTTGCATAAATATCAAAGGAAGTAAAAATTCTTCGAAACTCCATTTTTCACTACAACAAACCCTACACGCATCCAGAACTACAAGAAAGGAAAACAAGTTACAGTTCCATCTCGTCAAGATCAGGCAATGGAAACCTCAGAATTGCAGCGATTCCGGTCAACTGGGCGAGCTGCTCCCCCGACACATGCATTGAGGAAAACACCAACGCCTTCCCTCCGGCATTCTTCACCGACTGAACAAAATTGATATACTTCTTCCTTGTTTCAATCTCTGCACTCCTGAATAGATCATCCGTGATCATTAGGGTTTCGATCGCCATCAACTCATGTGCTGCCTCAACGCTCTTCGGACCATAGCATGCGCGATCTGAATTGCTCGATAGCATGTCTGTAAGCTCCTTCATTGCCTTCATCTCAATCGCCACCTTCGTATCCTTGATCAGACTCATAACCGTCATATCATTCAAAACCTCCTTCAAGCTGTTCTTATGCCCCGAACTCGTATTCGCTAAAACTATACGCGATTTGTTACTTTCTATAGATTTTAATTTCAGTTTTTGTGCTTCGGAAAGCAAGAAACCTCGAAATTCGTCCTTTATTGATCCGGGGCTTCCGATCACGACGCAACGTACTGTGTTGAATTCAACATGCTTTATGAAAGCACGAAAAATGCTTTCGAAAAACTTGTTTGACCCTGTTTTATGGCCTGAAGATCCCTCAATCTTTGCACAAAGCGTTGTAACATTTTTACCGACCAAATATAGGTGAGCCAAGCTTTCGTGCATCAAAACAACCGCCAAATCGGCGCCTCCGCCGCGATCGCAACCGTCCGTCAACGCGTCGATGGCTCGTGCATCCCAAACTTCTTTCTTCAGATCAAATTCTTTGTTTTTCTCGAGTTCTAACGTGTGAAATGCCCCGGAATTGAGGTGTTCGTTGCTTACCACGTTCCGGCCACGAACGCGGAGGGCTGACGAGTCTTTGTCGTAATCGACGGCGGTGACCTTGATTTCTAGCTTGACTCTGACTCTTGACGGGTTCTTGCTGGCGCCGGAATCAGAATTCTGGTGAACTTTACGGGTGGTTACTGTGGCAATAACGTCGCCGGTGGAGATGAGATTGTACACGAGCCATAGATCATCAGATTCTTCAGGGATGATCTTGACCGTTCCTGGTTGGTTGAGACTAATCCTCTTTCCTAACAGCTTCATTGTTGTGATTTTCGATATTCGATCGTGACTAGAGGTATAAGAAAATTTCAGTGAGGCGTTTGTGTTGCTTTGGTCTATATATATATACACACACACACACACATAGTGACACACACACAGAGATATATATATATATATATGTATATACCGGTTTATGTTGTTTTTTTTTTCTCTCTCTCTCTCTCTCTTTATAGAGATATATATATATATATTAATATATATGCGCATGTAGGGTTTATGGGTCAGTGGCCGATCCAATTCCTTTGCTGATTATGATTCATTTTCCAGTTCTATTTGGTATTTCCTTTGCTGTTACAATCGAATCCCAGTTCTTGACGACGTCAGATATGTACAGTTTATTACAAATTTAAGGATAATGTTTTTTTTTTTTATTTATAGAAAATTATATAAATTACTCTCAAGTTGAAAAATGTACACTTAAAATTAAATCAACAATTCATTTTGTGTTAGTACATAATCAACTGATGATAACATATAAATAAACGATTGCACACAGTAAATTCTAGTAGCATATTAATTCAAGTGTAAATATTTTTTTTTCCTGTTTTAAGTTAAATACAGTTTTTAAAAATTATTAAACCTATTTATAATTTGTTTAAAAGTTTATGTTAATTTTCGTTTAAAAATTATTTTTCTAAAAATAAATAACACCTCTCTTTTAGTCTTTATTAAAAACTCACTCATAAATTTTGTAAAGAAAAACCCTATAAGAAGGTTTCAAAATATGATTTTTCAAAAACTTGCATAAATTCACTAGCACTAACTTTGTCTAAGAATATACTATACAAAACTAAATTGTACCAAAAAATTTATACATAATAATGTGATGTGATACTTTTTATTTACAATAATAAATTAATCAATTGCAAAATAAAAGATTTTGATTGTCAAAAGTAATGTTATATTATTTAAAATTTGATCTAGAAAAATGCTGCCTAAATAATGTAACTATATCACTGATATATATATATATATATATATATATAAGTCAAATCTAATAATACTATTCATATAATTGACGTAAATTTAATTTTTATTTTTTTTTATCAATTAGGATAAATAAAATATATCAAAAAAGAAGCGAGTTAATACATGGATCAGATTAGAGGTATGGAGGTTGAGCCGATCTATCTAGTTCACTTGAACCCTGGATCCAAGCCCACTTGAAGAAAGGTCCTTGAGAAGCTCAAGCCCGCGGACCAGATCCCAGTCAATGCTCCAATTCTGAAGTCCAATGAGAGGCGGACATCTGACGCGCTGACACCCGATCTAGAATGCGCCACGTCAAACGGAGGTCCAAGCGTGAGTCGGCGATGCTGTCTCCGATGTAAGATTTACGAAGCCGTAGGCCCAAACGGCCACCAAATTCATAACCGAAAGATCTCTTCCATCCATGGCTGCTCGCGTTGCGAGAACGATCGCATCATATTCATCGGTAGCATCAACACCGTTGATTAAGAAATCAACGGCGAATGAAGCCTCGTCGCTGATCGTGATCGTGGGCCATGGCGTGTGCAAACCAAGGTGGGCGTCGTCTTCGTCCCCTAGGTCTCCGAAGCCCAAGAAGAAGATCAGCGACCGTCTCTCCGCTGTTATAGACGCCGTCAACGACAGTAAACTCCCTCCCGAACTCCGTGGCCAACGCGAGGCCTACCGGTAATTCTATTGATTTTCCAATTGCTCTCCGTTTTGGTTACCGAGAAAAATTCCAGGAAAAATGTATGGGAAATAGAGATCACAATAATAATTCGAAAAATGTGCAGGAAATAGAGATTACATTAATAATTTTCAGTTTTTGGCTCTTTTGTTTTATTTTTATTTTTCTCCTGTTTATCAGCAATCAATTGTAGTCTGTTTTGTGTTGGTACATTATTGATTTATCCTTAATTACCATATGATGAATGTCAGACTCGTGTTGTTTCCTCTGTATTAGGTATTCATCATCATCATCCCACACAAACACGCATGATTTTTTTTTTTTTTCTATTCACTTTGTATTATATTTTTTACAGTACTAGAAATGGTCTTATTGGTTTATTCTATCCCTCAATTCAGTTGTTGCTTTCCTTCCTTTTTCACATTGCCAAGTAGCTATGTATTTAGTAAACCAGACCTGTTTGTCTGACAAAAGATGGTCTTTGTCTTAATAGGATAGAATCGATTTGAAATTGCCTTTTATTTTTGTTTCTGTTGTTAGACAAATCCAGCAATGCGAGCCATTTTGGCTAGGTATTTTAGTTAAAAACGCTTCACTTCTGTTTTAGCCAGATCACTTCTATTTTAGCTAATCATCTTTTGAAAATCAACTTCAACAATATTCTCTAATTTAACTAGATATGTTTTTGAATTTAATTTTTTAATTCAAAATATTCTAATAATCAAGTTTCAATAGTCATATTTCAACCGTCATTTTTAGCAGTTAAATTCTAAGGGTCAATTTTTAATAGTCACTTTTAACAGTCATGTTTTTTTTCCGAATAAAACACAATAAAATAATTTAAAACAATCATAAATATAATTAATACTGTCCTAAAATGTGTTGGAAGTATAATAATCTAAGAAAATGTCCTAAACCATTAACATATGTACATTTTAACTATTTATATAATATATATTAATATAATAAGAAATAGCTAGCAAGAAAGCTAGCATCTACTCTAGTATGATGGCTAGCCCAATGTTACCTGGAACGTAGATCATTATAGGTACGCTGGAATGGGAACATAAATTCTCACTTGTTATACAACATGGTACTTTAGGAATAGGCTTCTTCGAATTGTTTTGTTGGAAAGAAATATGTTTATTTTGAACTTAATATGTTTTTGTATTATATTTGTAACAATATTCATATGTATATATATACACTAGAAAAATTTTAACAAATTTAAGTCATTATAAAATAAAATTTCAATAATGTGTGTGTATTTTCTTGTATGTTGTTTGTTTTTTTGGAACTTTTGATATTTTAGATTGAAACGTTAAATCTTGCGTTTCAAATCGCTAGTGATCCATTTTTTGGATCGTGCGATCTTAATTTACAATTCGCTAGGGGGGTAGAGAATTGTGGTAACTATGGGCTAGCCTATTGGAGAGACTTTTTTTGGAGAGAGATAACTGTTATGGCTAAAAGGAAGAGATAACTAGGCTCTTGGAGATGGGCTTAATTGGAGAGACCATTCTTGTTAGCTATGTATCTGTTATAGTTTATGTTTTAGTTGTCACCTAAAAAGAAAGTGGAGCTGTAATCCCTTTTACTTAATTATCAAACACCTCATGATTATGGGCTCAACTTCAGTCCTTTGGTCTTGTCAATCACCTTCTCCGACTACGGACAGCAAGTTAATTTAATAACATTTAAAGTGTTAAAAGAATTACTTTTTTAACCACTTATTGTCCAAGTGGCTGAAAGTAGTTGGAGAATCTGATGCACAGGACCAATGAACATGTAATGAAGTTGAGTCATATGATTATTCTAGTTAGTTGATGAGGATTTGTCAAGCGTAATTTTTATTTTGTGTTCTGTTTTTGTACATTTACCAGCTATACAATTAGCTCTGCAGGTCCACCCAGATTAAAATCTTACACTATCTGTTCATTCAAAAATGTTGTAGAATTAGCTCTGCTGTAAGTTCCTCAACTCATAGTCAAGTTAATTTTCAAAGCCTTCAGTTCACATTCTTCCTGGTCTCCCATAGCAACAACATGCTCTGCTATTCAGTCTGCACTCCCATCATATAAAAAATGAAGTTTAAAAAAGGAAATGTTAACTCTTCCTGAACTCAATCAGAGACCGTATGATATCTGTAGAACTCTTCGTGTATCACCAGCTGTAGATAATGGGTACCTCAATCCATTTCCTACGCTAATATTAGCATCTCCAGTTAATTTGCTCCTATTTGTATTTTTTTCCATCCTTTTCTTCCATCATCATCATCTTCTGCTTTTTACTGATTTTCTTATCCTCTTTCAGTTTTTAATGTGTTGTTCTACTTATATTACTCTATATTTTCTATTTTTCATGGTGCATTGGTGTTGTGCTTTTGGGGGTAGGTAATTGATCTCTGGTGGCCTGTCTATATGTGTGGGCACTTGTGTTGCAGAAAGAAAGAAAAGGAGGAATGACATGATAGGACTAGAAGGCATCAGGACTGCTAACCTTCCCAGATTGAATCTGTCAAAAAAGTTTTGGATGATGTAGGCGTACCCAATTCCTTGTTTTTTGATCTGCCTTTGGGGATGATAAAAGCTCAGTTGCCAACTTACCATGATTGAGCCTCTTACTTGATGTTTCATTTTCCCTACCTAGTGCGAGGGATTCTTTACCATGCTTACCCCATTGGTGCTTAGTGTAGATAAGAATTGCAAATGATGGGTGGGTTTGTTGGGGCAACCCCTATCCCAATTCCCCGGAACAGGGAAGGCCCTCCCAGAGCTGGGTAAGCAGAATGAAAGAAAAAAATTAGAGTGAGCCCTGTTGGGTCTTGTGAGAGATTGAAAAGAAGAAAGTTGTGTTGGCAGGAAGAAAAGTTTCCATGTTGATTTTAGAAGGCCATGGTGGTTCTAAATGGTCTTAAAGAGCGAGAAGGAGTCGCAGGTGTGGGTGATTTTGCCTTTGGGGAGGAGTGGTACTGTTCGGCTAATGCACTGGTGGTTTTGGCCTTTACGTGGTCATGGCGATGGCAGCCAAGAGAGGTGGTGGTGGCAGGGGCTGTGAGAATGGGGACTTTGAGTTGGATCTCCCGTTTTGGTCTTGAAGGAGATCATGATGTAGGAGGAGAAAGGGAAGAGAAAGAAGGGAGATTAGAGACGAAAGTAGCAGAGACTAGAGAGAGGAGAAACCAAGAAGGAAGAGAAGAAGAAAGAGAGAGGGAGAAGAGAGAAATCCGAGAGAGAGAGGGAGGGAGAGAACTAGTGAGATATTACAATCTCAATATCAATAATCAACGTCTACCAGTCTCATAACATTGACGGCTTATAAATAAGCAAACCTTAATCAAACTTGTCAAAATAAGAATAAGTCCAAAATAAAATAAATAAAGCCTAAAAATAAGAAAATATGAAATAATCATAAATATATTCTGAATCCTAATATATAATCCACATTGTTATCTAATTCCTTTGCATTTCCCATCAGATCAACTCCCCAGAACAAATACATTAGAAAACCACTTGCTGCAACACCACCTCTCTAAATTTTTTTACTATGAAAAGCCCCACAAGAATTTAATTATTTCAATTAAACAGTAGTTTTGTGGCCCTTTAAAAATTATATGAATATATTTTGAGAGACGCAATTTAACGGTTAGTTATCAAATGTTCCTGTAATATATGAATTTGTAACATATATGAGGTTTGGGGAAATATGAGCCAGATCTGTCCCTGCTCCAAACAACAAGGTTCTCCACATTTAGTGTCTTATGCCTGTAGGAAAATTTTCTTGATCTTGCACTCTAATAAGAATCACTGATGTGATCTCGGGTTGGCATTTGTGCAGGTCAGAAATTGATATTGTCAATATTGCTGAGCACAAGATATGGCAGTCCATGGAAGAAGGCCAATTTGAGAACTTACCAGGGAAGGGCAAACCCTTGGACCTGGGTTCTAATCCCCATGCAGACCCAGCTGAAGACACCTTGTATAGAATTCTCTCAAGAAACGGATGTCCACCAGAGTGGGTTGAACTGAACAAAGAGATACGGAATAATGTTGCTGAATGGAGACTAGCCCTGAAGAAATCATGGGTACATAAAGGCAATGGAAATCATTCCAAATGGAATGAATGTTCTGAGGCTCTCAAAATGCAATTGCGTCATATCAATGATAAGGTGATCCTGGGGGCCTTCATGTTTTTTTTTTTTTTTTCCCCTTTTTAATGTGTGCAGTGTGCTCCTTCACCAATTTTGCTTTCCCTACGTGCTTTCATCATACATGAGACAAATCTTACTAATTCAAGCGTGAAACTACCCCCAGGGGGAAACGACTTGATATCCAGAACCGGTCGTTTCTTTTGGGGAATGTTTGTGAACATATATGAAGCCAGCGTGTTCAATTTCTAAGATGAATCCCACATAAAAAAAATCTTCACAAAAAAAAAAGAAAATAAAATAAAATAAAATCCAAGTTGAAGGAGCATAGATGATGGAATTTGTTTAGTTCCTATTGAACTTGTCCTGGATTATTGTGCTAGGGTGTGATTCAAGTTTATGCAGTTAACTGCTGCAATATATTCATTTCAATTGTAGACTGAATTGATTTTATGAACTGCAGGTGTTCCGGCACAACCTCATTGTTCCTTTTGGCCGCCAGATGTTTGGACTGAAGTGGGAGAAAGAATTAGATCGTTTAGAAGAATTAGAGAACTAAATCCCTTAGAAGAATGTCTCTCTCTCTCTCTCTCTCTCTCTCTCTCACACACACACACACACACACACACACACACACACACCCACCAGTGCATGTCCGAAAGAGTAGTGGTGTTTAGTTGCCAAATCCGTCATTTTCCCCTCGTATGTTTTTCTCTATGTTTTCCCCCCCTTTTGCTTTTCAAGTTAGGGACCTTTTTTTACCCCTTGGAGATAATTTGTATATTTGTTGATTCATGTTGATAAATATCCCAATATACTTGTACTAAATTTGTCTAGTTTAACTTTGATGGGGGTCCTTCACGTTGGCAAGAAATTTTGATGATATGGATAATAGCAACCTTTCAAGTAAAATGGCTCTTGTGTGAACTTTTAATATGGCATTAAAACATACGCCGATCTTGAACTCATTCTCTGCTTTATGGTACACTTTATGCTAAGGTTTGTATTTGTATCCTTGCGTAATGAACTCATTCATTTTACTTCAAACAACACCTATCCCTGTATTCTACTACTATTTCTATGGGATCTCCTGTTTTGCCCAAAAAAATCAAAGAAGCAAATTTTGGCCACAATTTTTGGATTTTTATTTGAATCTAAATTTTGAATGTGTACAGCTGCGATGGTTGGCTCGGAATAATATTATCTTGAAAAATAGCACCCAAAACTGTAACAAGTGCACAAACAATACATTTAGATAGTTATAACGGCAATACAATTATACCAATCTGATAGTTACACACCGGAATAAGTTTTCACTTTTCAGCATTAACATATACATCTTACCATGCTCTGCTCACCCAGTAAAAGATGTCTTGGCTGCAAGATGGGTGAGGGCACGTCTGTGGTAAGTGTTACGAAGCTTCTTGTACTTCTGCACAAAAACCCCAATGTCACTCTCTCTGTTAAGAAGCTGCCCATGGAGGATTTCAGATTCATCGTCTGTCTTATCCATTGCCTCTGCGAACAACAAACACAGCATCCAGATCAAAATTCAACTGAAAGCCTTTCCATGTCCTTAATGAAATCAATCTTGAGCAATCAAAGATGAATTATCAACTGTGGCCAATGGCAAGGCAAGTAATGGTAGAAATAGTAGTAGTTGCTAACATTGTTATAGTTATTATTATTATTCATTTTTTTCTTTTGATGATTTTCCCACCAACCCAGTCCAGAAGCCAGGCAATCTCTTGCCCATGAGGGGGCTTGAACCCTGTCCATCCCCAGGCACCACTGGGCTAGATTGCTGTTAGACATAAATGTTGTTATTGTTATCTTATTATTGTCGTCGTTATAATAATTTACCTTGAAGCCTACGGAGGAGGGATGCTGGGGAGTGAAAGTTCAAGGTCTCTGCCTTTTGCCTCTCTAGCTCATTGAACTTCTCTTGCGCTGCAGCCAATTCAGTTGTCCTAATTATCCTACACTGTACAATCAGAAAAAAGCTTTTACAATCAGAACTCCAGTGTTAAGCTTTCAGTTAGAGAATATGGAAGAAGAGCTTAAAAATTTCACCTGATTCCTCAGCTCCATTATACATGGTTCTTTTTCCAAGTTCTCCCCTGCATAAAACGACTATTTAGAAACTGTTTCTGTATATGTATCAACTGTCTACGAGATGAGAAAAAACACACACACACACATACATAAAGTATTAATACGGAAGAGATGATAACATATCACAAACAAAATAAGCCAAGAACTTACCGGCAAGCTGCAGAGTTTCCTTCCGAAGTTCATCTTTTAGCTGATGTTTGTCATACAAAAAAGGGGGTAAAAGTCAATTCAGAAACAAGGTGTCAAAAAAATAAGTCTATATTACATGTAGAAGACACGACACACCACATTAGTAGACTGGTAATCTGGCATCAGTTCATGCAAGTCACATGAGGAAGAACAAAGGTCACCGCCAATCTTCCTTTGCGATCAATTTTGATTTAGGATAATTTCAGAGGTCAAGTAAGTATTTCAAAGGAGCCATTCAACACCCTCCATGAACAACTGCGCTTCCTAATTGTCCATTATGTAGTAGCAATTCGGAGTCTCCTAAAACCACTCCCTCCAGTTGTAAATGAACATATATATATCTTAGAGCAGGATAAGCTACACCCCCCCCCCCCCCCCAACTCCCCCCCCCCCCCCACCACAAGATCTCCTAAAACCACTCCCCCTCCAGGTTGAAAGGAACATAGATTATATCTAGAGCAGGAATACCCCTCCCACCGGGACTCCATGTGCAGTGGTTTGTGGATCAGTGAAAGTAAATGGAGGATCATCCATTTAACACCCCCCCCCCCCCCCCCCCCCACAGCACGAGTCCTGTCCATGTGAGTTTCTATATATGTGAGACCCACCTAAAAAAACATGGTGTATAGGTTCTTACACAAGTGCCATTCACTAGAAAACATGGTGGGTTTCCATATGTATGGATCGTTGTGATGGACTGAAAGTTAAACAGAGGATCCTCCATTTACCCCAAACCAAATCCCGAAGGGCAGAAATCAATTCCATTACCAATTGTTGGTCCCACTTAGGAGGGGTGGATTGGATAAAAACATAGTGAACCATGTAAAAATGAAATGTGTGTGTGTATAATCCTCAATGGACTCTGTAAAAATTATCACAAGCATATCATGTCAGCACTACTTTCCAACGCAATGGAAGGCCAGAATTTAGTGTTCCAGAAATAGTGAACCATCTATCATGAACTACGACATAGAGGAAACTGAAGCAAACAATAGACAAGCTATAAGTATGAAATATGGATAAAAGCATAAAAAGCAACAACTGCAACTTACATTGTTCTGTACTTTCACTTGATCAAGTGAAAGTAAGAATTGCTGGTATGCGCCCTTGTCCTGACAAAAGCTTTCTTAACTCATCAACACTAAGAATTAAAGAAATAAACAAGAAAACGATCAGAAACAAAAACTAAGAAAAACTTAAAAGACTTTAGCATTCTAAATTACTGTTTGGAACCCTAAAATCCAATAAATTGGTCCCATAAGTTCCACTGCTAACAAGGAAAAGAGAGAGAGAGAGAAAAAAGAACACCATTGCAGCCTGCCTGTACAGTGCACGGACCATATCCTTTTGGCTCCCTGATGTCATCTATGTCGTTCTCTGGCATTGGTAGAGGTTGTTATGTGACTGTTTTGGGGGTTTTTTTTTTTATAGCAATTTCCTATGCCAAAAACCCTAATTTTGTGTAATTCGATTTCACAATTTTTTGAGTTGTAAATTGGTTCTCTAAAATCGGTTAGCGTATTTAACTTTGTGAAGTTGGTATGATTGTGTGGAGACATTAGTTGGGTATATTCTGTACTTTGTTTTATGAGTTCAATTTATCTATATTGTGGGATTAATTAGTGGCTGATTTTGGTTGATGTTAAGGTTGTTTGTAGGCAGTTGGTTTATTCTTTTTGTTTAGCACATCACTATGGCTGATTCTAATTCCAGCAAAAATTCCGCACAATTGCAGCCCTTGATCAAGCCGGAATGCAGATTACATCTGTCAAATTAAATTGTACAAATAATTTGTAATGGAAAAAAACCTTTAGGGTTGCATTGGGTGCTAGAAAAAAATAAAATTCATCTCGTCTAGTTCTCCAGATAAATATAAGGAGTTTAATGAATGGAAATCCAATAATTGTCTTGTTATGACCAGGTTGTGTAATAGTGTGGAGCCATCAATTAGTTCTAATGTTTTGTTCTTGAGATGCTATCCGTGAGATATTTTCAGTGTGGAGGAATATTTCTAGGGCGTATGAGTTATTTGAAAACAAGTTCCTTCTCCAGCAATGGGATAAGTCATTGGGGGATTACTACAGTACCTTCAAAGGGATGAAGTGATGGCTGCTTTAAATCAAAATAATACTTGGTACTTACAAATAATAATAATAATAATAATAATACTAGTGAACAAATTACTTTGCTTCCTGGGAAGTAGATGGTTTTCATTGGGTGTATGCCATTAAGAATCATCCTAATGGTACTATGGGGCGACTAAAAGCTCAATTGGTTGGTAAAGGATATTCTCAAATGTTTGTGGATGGTGGCGGATGGAGGGGAAAAAAGGGTTTTTTTTTTTTTGTTGGGGGGGGGGGGGGGGGGAGCTCAATTGGTTGCTAAAGGGTATTCTCAAATGTTTGTGGTTAGTGGCAGATGGAGGGAAAAAAAGGAGGGGGGGGGGGTATGGGAGACCCAAAAATTTTGAAATTGTATTTTTTATCCCTTCGTTTGTTAGAATTTTTTAAAAACATTAAAAGACTCCCCCCACCCCCCCAAAAAAAAAAAATTTAAACATATTCATAAGAACCCTTCCTATTTTTTTTTTGATCAGTAAAAGAGTAATATATAAACACAATGCCCGAGGGAGGAGAACACATGTACAAAAAAAGCCTTAGCTCCCCTACAAAAGAAATAAAAGTTTCTAAATACAAGTGATATTCCTCCTTAAACCAAAAGAAAAACATCCTTAAAAAGTAATCTTTGAATATTCACATTGATGTCTCCTTGTCCTCAAAAGCCCTCCTATTTCTCTCACGCCAGACACATCATAGGAGACAAAGAGGGGCAATCTTCCAAGCAAACTTCAGCTCCTTACGGATATGGATGCATCTCCATCCATGTAACATATCTGAACTTTCTTTGGCATCACCCAACTAATGCCAAAAATAGAGAACACCATGTTCCGAATACCCTTGGCCACTCTACAATTAAGGAGAAGATGATCCACTGTTTACTCCACCTCCTTGCACGTAACAAAGGCCAGGGAGATGGAAACCTCTCCTCCACAAATTGTTTGCTGTAAGAATCACTCCCCATGCAACCAAACAACAAAAAATAGGCAACCTTTCGAAGGTTCTTAGATTTCCATATCAATTGCCATGGAAAAGAACCCTTCCTAAATTTTAATACCTATATTTTAATATCGAGCTTAAAGGGGAGTGTTAACTGTGTAAATATTTACACAAGGGGCAATAATTTTTTTTATTTTATTTTAATACAATAATATAATAGAGAAGCTGGCCCATTGTGAGTTTAGCTCTCTCAATCGTTTTCCTCTCTCTCTCTCTCTCTCTCTCTACTCCTCTTGCATACACGCACAACAGAACAAACTGAAATGCTCTAATGATATACCTTCTTCCACAAGTGATAAAAGATGACTTTTCCTATCTTCCTAAAGGGTCTAAATAGGATGAAGAATCTATTATGTTTAATACACTACACCCTATATATCATTGGTGTGCCAATCATTTTTCAGCACCTATACCTCTTCACATGTTCCAATACTTACATAAGGCTCCACAATTTTTAGTTATTTACTTCAAAAATGAGCAGAGGAATCTTTTATTCCTTCAGTCATAATGCATTGATGTCAAAGAATAAAATTGATGTCAACGGTCTATATTCTTTTATTCATTATATGACTAGTATTATGACCATCAAAGACAATTATGCAAAATTCATCTACACAAGCACAAAATCAAATATGCACAAATGCAACCACACACATGCCAAATAGCACAGATATATAGCCATACCCCATGAGTAAATTTTGGGGAGTTTCTGAGTTCATCATCTCTATTCATGTCAAAAAGCAAAATATTGTACCCACACACAAAAAACCATTGCCAAAAACAAATTTCTGAACTAAAAGATCAGCTAATATGTTATAAATATCATAGCCACTTGTACAAATTTTAAAAAGGATAAGGAGCTCACCAACATCCAAATGTCCCAACTACAAAATCAGAGGTGCATCACATATTAGTCCGAGAGACAAACATGCTTTTAAAAAAGCTTTTGCCTCTGGAGAAATTGTAAAAATAAGAACATCTTAATCAAATGGGCGCAATATAATTACTATGTCTAGGGTCTAACACCACCAGGTCTTTATTTAAACATCTAGAAATTGTTAATGAGTCTGGCCAGTGAGACTGAATGGATAATGGCAATTGGCAAATTATCTGAAGTTCACAACCTCATAAAATGGAAAATTTTCTTGAAATAATAAAATAAAATGGTCACAAAGAAATAAATAATGTCATTAAAAACCTTCTAAAGACAACCAAATTTCAAAAGGCAAAGAATCGTAGTGAAAATGAAATTTTACCAATATGATAGCAATGGAGTCGAGATACCAGGAACCTTACCTCTTGTCCTTTAATAGAACAATAATGCCTGCAGCTTCCGCAGGCGAAACATGAGATGGAGACTGGGGCCGATCTGTAGTCCTTTGATTAAAGCTGCTACTAGGTGTTGAGGGGCGGGAAGAACTCGGTGAGCTAACAACAGATGAAGGATACCATGATTCTGTAGGTATCTCCTGAGGGTGTGGCTGAGCCTGTTCCTCTAGAGAACCCCTATAAGTAAACAAAGCAAGAACTTAGTGTACAATGGTATGCATATATTGTAAAGTTTATAAGAGTAGTGTAGACAAAAAGCTAATTACTGCACTTGCAGTGACTCACTTAGTACAGGTACATAGTATTTATATGACGGCATTGGCATGTCACACGTAGCCTTAAAGGAAACATCAATTTAAACGAAACATCAATTAGATCCTTCCTCATCCATTACAAGGAACATAAGACTTAAGGGAAACATCAATTTAATCAGAAAACAACATTATAAGGAACCTGTAATGATTTGGAATAAATATCTAACGCTTTAAATAGAAAAAAAGAGAGTTAAGATGATATGTCAATACACATGCACATGTGTGCTATAAGGAGAGAGAGAGAGAGAGAGAGAGAGAGAGAGAGAGAGGGTTGGGAATCACCACTACATACAAGTGAGATATTATACTAGCAAAAAGAGGACTAATGCCATGAAGGTAGAAGCAGCAAAACAAAAAATCTCGGCGCATAAGAAATGGCGATATAATGGAGATGCCAACGGTGATGTCATTACTGGTAAAACAACTCAAATTTAATATGCCAAGCTTGACATTACTGGTGTCTCGGGGTTCAATATCTCTTTCAAATTTAATAATCACGAAGGCAACAACTATCCAACTTTTTACCACAAATAATGAGTTCTCATGGACTCAGACAACCACTTCATGGCCTATTAAAGCGAGTCCAGTGACCACTCCGTTCAATTGTGAATGACAAAACCATTTTAGTTAATGGTGTCTCTCTTTCACTCACTTCTTGTGTTCTTGTGATACATTCATGTGTGAATATTGTTATAACACTACCACATGCCTGCTTTGCAAATTGTGAGTACGTGAATGTCAGATGCATCCATTAAAATTTATTAGGTACCACAGGCTAATATTAGGTCCCAGGCCTCATCAAAATTCCATTGTTATGTTAAGCAGTATACTCAACTCTGTATTGCTGCATTGCTGAAAAGAAAAGCCACTCAAATCTATATGGACCAGCTAAACAATATGTAACAGCAGTTAAAAAGCCCAAACAACTGCTCAACCCATACCAAGCATTTACTCAACTCAACAAAGCCTTATTCCAACTATTTGAGATTGACTAAGTGAATCCTGTCTTGCCATTCTGCTATTCTCTTTAATGAATAAGAATCGGAAAACTATGAATCTAATATACTAAGAAAAAAAAGTTAATGAAATTTGCCAATAACACTATAAAGCAATTCACAATTCAAAAAATCAGTTTATTAATTACTTAAATTTCAGAACTTATAGAACACACAACCAAAACCTAGTAAATACAATCAGAGACGCATAATAACAAGCTATAAAACCTATAATTTACGTATAAACCTAAAGCCCTAAATTGAAGTTTAGAAAAGAACAAGTAACTGACTTGTTCAATAATTAGAATACCAATTGGCCAACACGTCATGGAAGATTTAACTAAGAATGCATTAACATAAGAGAGACGATTACCAGAACGACTTGAACATGACTTTAGAGGTCGTCGATCGAGCGAATCACTAAAAAAAAAAACACAGAATCGAAAGCCAAAAGAGGTCGTTGATCGCTCGATACGAAACGGAGATATGCAGAGAGCGCGGAGACGAAATATCAGAGTCCCCTCTCCTCTCTACTTTCTCTCTCTAAAATGGAGATTTTCGTTCACGTCTTGGATCTTTGTTGCAACAAGGAGCGTAACGCTTCATCAATTTCTCTAGTACGCGTGGCATTAAGTTATTGGATAAAGACAGATGATTACGAGCAGCGTATAGCGAGAAGAAACAAGGGGCGTTGAATCAAGAAATGCAGTTTTCTTTATTTTATGTTATTTTTTTCTTTTTCACATAAAAATTGTTTTAAAAACTAAGCTCCCTTTACTTTTGTTTTTGTTTGATCATTTGATTAAAAATTTTAAATTATTTTTATATTAATTTTAAATTTTAGCATTTTTATTTTAGCATTTGAAATATAATAGCTTAGTATTTGTTTGAAAAATTTTCAAATTATGAAAATTTGATTATGAAAAAGTGATTATGATAGAATCAGTTTCTTAAATGAATATTTGATAAAAAAAATATTTAAAAATAATTATGAACTATGAATTTTTTTTATTCTTTAATTAATAATATGAGTTAATTACACTTTAGTGTCCAAAAGTTTTATTTCGATTTTAAATAAAGTCATCGATTATTAATTGTAACAATTTAATTTTTTATTTTTTAATTTAATTTTATTTAAAGTTAATTGCAAATGACCGTTAACAATCATCTCAAATTCTTAACGACGATTGATTATGCTTTAAAATTATAGTGTTTCATTTGAAATCTGTGTAAAATTATAGAGTTTTATTTGAAACTCGTTTATAATTACAAGATACTATTTTGAAACTCATATGAAATTATAAGATATTAAAATGTAATCAATTTGAAACGACTGTTAACGGTCATTTGTAATTGGCTTTAATTGAAATGAAATTAAAAATTAAGAGATTGAATTGTTATAATTAATAATCAAAAATTTTATTTGAAATTGAAATAAAATTAAGTATAATTATTTTTAACAATATTTTTAAAATTAATGTTAGAATTCCGTACCATTTATCCCTATAAATTATTCATACACTCACTCACATAATCACATAGGTGGAGCCCATGGTGTGTGAGTGTGTGGATAATTTGAATGGATAATTAGTAAGTAACTCTAAGCATTACTCTATTTTTAAATATATATATATATATATAATATTATACAATTTGAATAATAAAATGTATGATAATAAATATATAAAACTTAATATATATAACTTATTAACTTGATATAATTATATATGTGATCACATTGTTGCACAATCGTTTATATATATATATATATAAAAAATTATTTCTTTCCTTAAATTTTTAGGTGCTAATAATTATAATGTTTATAAAGATTACAATTATCTCAATCATTTTATTTCTAATTTTTAGATGGTCTATTAAAACAACTTATTTAATATAAATTGGAATTTATAATAATATTGTATTTTTTATTATTACAAAAAAAAAAAAAGAAAGAAAAAACTTGGATGAATATTTGCTTGGCGGAGTTCCCTGCAGTACTTGTCAACTTGATGAATTTTGCTTGGTGGAGTTCCTGGCAGTACTTCTCTGTCATTTATAATTTATAATGATCAATTTGCTGGTGATCGAGTAATGCTGCCAACCATTTGTAGAGAAACACATGGCTGATCTACAGGAACCTGCACATATGATAACAAGAAACAGATGAAAATTTGAATTCCTGAGGCTTTGTTTGCATTAATGAACACTCAGAAGTTATGGAAAACTAAACTGTCAAAAGCTGTTTGAATTGTTTACTTGTTCACTTATCTCAAACAAGTTTCTATTTGAGCGGATCACAATTAGTATTTTTTTTTTTTTTGTTTATGTGATAGAATTAGACTACTTATTAATTTATTAAGCTGAGTTAACGGTTTCAAAATATGTTTAACTCGTTTATTTCATGAGTCAATTTCAAACGAGTCTTTAACTAATCCAAATTTGAATAATTTGGTTTGTTTTACGGTCCTAAATTTATCTTTCTAGCCCTAAAGCTTCCAGTCATAATTATCAAAATCAAAACGATAAAAGAGTTAGTTCATGATTTACTGGTTCAATTAATAGTGTAACCAGTTTTATAATTAATATATTTAAAAATATATTATATTAATTATTTACTATTTTACTTTATTATATATTAATATTTTTTTAATAGAAGTTACCATAATTAAGCTGTGGCTAGGTGTTCAAAGAATGTTAGTTTCTACCCATCAAACGATCCTAATTAAAATATCAAACTGACTGGAGATCTGGTTTGAATGAACCGGCCGGTTCTAATAACTATGTCCCCAACCATGTTTATTTACAAAGCAGCTGTAGTTGAGGTTTGTGTTACTATTTGTTTGGAAGGAACAAAAATACAAAACTCCAAATGTGTGACCCTGTTTAATTTAGACAAATAATGGGCCCTTACACTGCCTAAAACATGGAACATGTTTGTTGTTTGTACATTTGGTTGTTTTGACCTCAAATTTGTAATTCTTAATGCATATAGACTATGGTATTAATTGATAAACCAGCAATGGTGTGTTTGGTGATGAGGAGAGACAATAGTATTACTTACAAAGTGGCCAGCTCCAAGAATCCAATAGAAGAAGAGGTTTTTGTAGGACCTCATGAACCCTTTTGTAGTTGTATCATCTTCTCCACAGTACAAAGGACTTCTGTCTAAGCTCAAATAATATCCCAAACCATCCCACCTAAAAAAAATGACTGATTCTCTTTAAAATTGACATTTTCTGGTGAATTTAACTTGAAATGTAATGAGAGAAAGTGTTACTTTAGTTTGTCCACCCATGCTTCTGCTCCCTTGGTTGAGCATATGAGATCTACCTGTCATATGTAACCATCAGATCATGCAAATCAGTCAATAGGAGAAAATGAAGAAAATGAATTCTGGGACACCCAACAAGCTGGGACGAAGCCAAGAACTTACTCTTAGGAGGAATAAATTTTTGGTTAAATGTTCCCGATCATAAATTTAAAAACTTAATATTGATCAAAAATATTTTTGATAAGTAATTAAGTTCATTGATATAAAAAAACTTACAAAATAGACAAGAAGTATAATCAAAGAAAGAGATATTTGATTTTTTGTGGTAAAATATTTAAAAAATCAAATAAAAAAATTTAAGGGGAGGGGGCAGTTGCCCCCGGGCCTTGGCTCCTTCCGTCCTTGCCAACAGGCCAACACTATTACAAGTCATTCTACGAAAAGAACTTAACAAAGTCTTATTCTAACTATTAGGAGTTAATTATATGAATAGTGTCACTTCTTAGGGTTCATGTTTATATAGATATGACAAAATTTTAGGTTATGAGTTACCTAATGGAATCCTCCTTCTTTTCCAGACTTGCGCCGGCTGTGACACTAAACAAGATCCTAATCTCCTTGGCAACTCTGTGCTTAATTGTGTTGTGTTGTTAATCCAAAAATAAGATTTTATCACCATGAATACAGTATACTCATTACCCTTTTCACAGTTTTAGCCATATCCTTCGAAAATAGTAGATATTCATACCTGTCCATTGTATATTGTCACATTTATGCCTTTGGCTAGGAGCTCATCAACCTGGAAGAATATTATATAGGTCAAATTCTCATGGACAAACAAAAAAACAAACAACTTCAGCTCTTAATGGAATGAAAATTTTAAACATAATAGATTTTTTCACTCCTACCTACAAGGTGATGGACCCATATATATTTATTATTGTAGGTTCATCATCTTGTGTCTAAGAATGAGAAAATCTATTATGTATAATATTTCTCTAATTGAATAAAGAACATATGAGAGGGAAAAAAAAAAGAATTACTTGTTGGATGATTATTATGAATTCACTCAAATTCTTAATTACTCGTTTGCGACTCAAAATTTTTTGACCCGTTTTTGGTTTCGAAACCATTTTGTATATTATATTGTAACTTACTTATATAAGGGTATTATCTTTTAAAATTTTGACTTATGAGAAAATAGTAGTCATTGGGATAAAAGGGAGGTTTCAGGTGTTGTGAGTTTTTACTTTTATAATCTCTTTGATACATAATAGATTGATAATTGTTATCCATAGACATAAATATTTTGTCGAACTACATAAATCTTGTATTTTTTCAGTGCGTTTTATTTAATTTATTTGTTTGAAATTGATTTATTGTTTGTTTGATAGTTTGGCACAACATTAACACCCGTCTAAACCTTGATGTCTGCCTAATACTGTTTCATCTTCTGCTACTACATTCTGTTTCTATGTCGAAGTAAGATTCGAAATTTAGGAGGTCACAGTTACCTCTTTGATTCTTGGCTTCATGAAATCACCAGCCATGGCAGGAAACACAATGCCACTCTGCCCTCCCCATCTAGTGACCATAAAGACATTATAAGCCATCTTTTATTCATTACTATAAAACAACATTAACAAATGTAAATGGTCATTTTTTTTTATTTCTTCACACACACACACACACACACACACACACACATATATATATATATATATGAAGATACAAAATACCCATATGTTATTTGTTGTATTAGTTTGCAAGAACTTACAAGACATTGTTGGGAATAATCTTTAGCTTGGCTTTAATAGGTCCATTCATCAAGCTATCGAAGTCACCACTGGCACCATTAGCAGATGCAAAAATCTTTTTGCTAAAATATGTTAAGTACCTTTCTCCCAATACTCCCTTCACTTCCTTTGTTGATGAAATGACTGGGTCATTACCATAATCCAACATGAAGTTATAGAAATCCTGCAACTCCAACACAACTAATTCAATATTCTCTCTCTCTCACACACACACACATATATACAGGACTAAAAACATCACCATCGTTAAATCGTGACATGTGGTTGTTAAAGTACACACTGCCCTAATTACAAATTTAAAGCTATTGAGTTATGTGCTTTTAGGTCTGAATAATGGATCTCTAATCTAGTTCGGTAATTACATGGAAAGTTCTTTTTCTCTGCCTATCTGGCCACTTATAGAACACCCGAGCTCGATTTGAAGTTCTTAATTCTGTAATATAGTTACGGATTCTAATATGAAAACTGACACTTCGAGTTTTCATATTGATATGGAAGATGCCTGATTCACTCCCAAAAGAAGTTTATCAAGAATAGAATTAATTCATTATAAAAGGCTAAAGTATGTACCAAAAAATTCTAAGTCCAATGTTTTCTCTCATAAACTTTTCTCCTCATTTAACTTGATCGTAAGAGATCATCACCGGACCTTCTGGTCATCTCTGTCGTTTTGATTGATCTTACAAGGGTCTCACCAGCCCTTCTCAGCCGTTTATTTATTAGGACCAGTTTTTTTTCATCACATCGTGTGTGTGTGTGTATATAGAGAGAGAGAGAGAGAGAGAGAGAGAGAGAGAGAGAGAGGATACCACATCATTGCTGCTGGCCGAAATGACATTCTCCAGCTCATTCCATGTTTCTGTAGCATCTGTGAACTTTCCTGTTGCAAGCTGCTGCCGAATCTTTAGAGCTAAGCTGTTTTTTGACAAAATGAGTTTACATTAGTATATTCAAATTCTCTTTCTTTAACCTAAGTTTTGGAAAGTGGAACTTTTCAAAACCTGTTTGATCTGTTTAGACCATTGCTGTCAATTCTTGACATGTCCTTCAGAATTGGCCCCCAAGAAAACTGCATTTCAATTCATGAATCTATATGATATGAAACCAGAAATTTGTCCAAATTAATTTAACTGCAGAAAAAAAGGAGAAAACAGAAAGAAAGAAAGAAATTTTTGGTACCAAACACTTAGTCACAGAAGCAACATACCACAAAATCTTCAGGAGAAATCCAACTGTCTCCCAAAGCAACTCCTATACTTGGACACATAATAGCAAGTTTAGAAGAAAAGTTGTATTTGGAAGTTAATTACAGATAAACCAAATAAGTATGCTCCCTTTTTTTCTTTTTTTTTTTGAGAGAGAGAGTTGAGACAACAGGAGAAATTATTTGGTGTAACCATTATCATCATTATCAGATGTAGATGTGCTGTGATTCCTCCTCACAAAATCAACTATTTTCCTATTTTTATGCAAAGATGTTTTATCTACATTTAAATAATGATGTAGAATGATCGTTACATTGAATAACTTTTCAGACAGTCGATACTATAACTATTAGAACCTTATCGAACAATGAACTGGTGAATGATTAGTTTACGATTTATTGATTCTAAGTGTTGGTTCAACTGATTTTATAATTAATATATTTAATATATATAGATATACTAAAATTTTTAAAATAGCTAAGTTAAAGTACTAACTAGAGCTAAAATCTAAAATGAACTAATTTCAAGTGTTAATTTCTAACAATCAACAAATAAAATTATGTAAGAGATGCGAAAAAATTATTTAATAATTTTAAAAATATAGCTTTCACTTTCAAAATTACCAATTCTTTCGGTTCAAGAAAAACTCAGTTGGTTGGACCGGCTTTTTTTCCCGTTCTCCAGCATATTTGGTATTTTAGTTGAACTAGATTGATTTATAACCTGGTTGAACCAGATGATTTGATCCGATCCAATCCGGTCTGCTTTTGATAACTATAATTGGTTAAAAACATGAAAAATACATCCAAACAATAAACTAAGAGATGCCTTAATGGTACCGCAACAGTAAAATATATATATTACCTCCAAGTTGAAGCTTTAGCTCCCCTGCTTCAATTGCTTTAAGAGCTGATACCCCAAGGGTAATGGCAAATTTACCCCCATATGACTCTGCAAAAATGAAGAGAGGACTTTTTTGGAGGGTCTCATTTCCATTGAAAAGTTCCTTCAACAATGTAGTTAAATCAGTTGCTGACTCTTCATCAGTCTTAACTGCCAAACTTTCATCTTCCACATAACTAAAACCTGTTCCAACTGGGCTATCCTGAAATTACATGACAAAGAAAAAGCAAAAATAATTAAAGATCCATTTTGTTTTTGAAGTTAAGTTCATATTACGTACAAAAATAGGCATGCAAAATAATAATAATAAGGTTAGCTCATCACAGGAGGCTCCCGATACTGTGGGATATGGGAAGGGTTAGATGAACGCAGTCTTACTTCCATAAGCAGAGAGACTGTTTTTACGACTCAACCTGTCACTTATAATAGAGCAATTTTACTGTTGCGCCAAAACCCATCCTAAGAAAAAAAGGGCATACAAGCACACAAAATTTTACCACAAATAGAAGATCAGCCTTCAAGAGCCAAGTTGAATTCCGGGGCTTCAAATTTGCATCCAATGGACCTATTTCTAAGAAATTTCCAAACCCAACACCAGAACCCCCCTGAATTCACAAACCAGAACTTGAATTAGATGAATAATATATATATATATATATATATATACATATATATATATATATAGTGTGTGTGTGTGTGCGCGCACTTTTCTTTGTGTTTTACAATTGCTACTCACAGGGCCTCCTTGGAGCCATAGAAGGATTGGCCATGGTTTGGATGGATCTTCAACTCTATTAGGACTTCTATAAAGCCACCAAAACATGTGTGCCTCTACATTACACAACAATAGACAGGTTTAAAAAAACACTAGAGATAAGAATTATGGTATTGACAATAACAATCCCAAGATTAAAGTTAACCACCACTTGGTTGGCTTAGTGGTAAGGAGAATTCTGGGATGAGTTAAAAAACTCAAACATCTTAGGCTTGAATCCCACAGGAGCTTATGTCCTGGGTGACTACCTTCCCCCGCAAGTGCAAGTTTATGCAGAATTACTGCGATAGAGATTTGTTAAAGTTTACCTGTTCAAGACGCAAGCCACCTTCGAGATTCCTCTTCATTAATAAAAAAATAAAAAAATAAATCATAATAAATTTAGACTCACTAGGTCGAACTTCAACATATCCCCATTGTTCAGACCCATCATCAGTCCCTGCAGCAACACTAAAATTTGCATGAACCAAGGAAAGAGAAACTAATGCAGAGAGAAATAGAAGAAGAAAGACATTATTCATGGGAGCCATTTAGGATACAAGTGAAATGACAAGAACAAGAGTTATATATATATATATATATATAGCATAATATGTGGCATAAGAAGCTTCACCTCTCTGTCTTTATATACTTTCAAATAGAACATCATAAGAAAAACATATTTAGATGATAAATCCAAGGAAGAGCATGTAATTATGTATATGTCTATGCATGGGAACATAGTCAAATTAATAATCTAAATTAATTATTTGAGGTGCATTGGTCTCAGACAAAAGGGAGAGGAACACGGGAAAACCTTGAATACAAAGTTATATATCTTTTGCTCAGCTTTTGTCCCATCTATTGGCTGCCTAGGCCTGCAGGGAAGATATCTCAACAATAATGATGCATTCAATTTCTGTTCAAATGGAAGAGGGTTCTAATTAATTTAGAAATAGCAAGGGCATGATCAATTGTAGCTTATGATGTAGAATAAGAGACTGAAGAGTTTTTAGAACAATAAAATGTAAAAAGTTCAAATTGAAGCCAAATTATCTTATGAAAGTGGTTGAAAATGTTTTTAAAAAGCATGTTGAAACTGGTGACTCAACATACTTATACCCAAAACTACCATATTTTGATCCGAAATAGCCTAACAAACTCAACTCACGGCTACATCTAGGAGCGACTCATGCTAAATTTTGGCCAAATTTACTTGTTTAAGCTTTCAATTAAATGTAATTAGATTTTTTTTTACTATTTATGTTAAGTTTTAAATTGTCAATACTTTGCATAAGAAATTCGAAATGGAGTGTCATTTGTAACTATCTTTTTCTTATTTTATCTAATTTTCAATTTTACAAAAATTCTAATTTTAATTTATTTTGAATCTATCTATTTTTTTTATTTCTCTAGTTTCCTAATTCTATTAGCGCTAGTACAAAAATTAAAAATTTTCTATTCAAAGTTGTAGTTTTCTAATATATATATATATATATATATATGGTATAGTAGGTATTTATTATTCAGTTTTTATCAATAATATACAATTTCAAATTTAGAGAATTATTCTCTCGCTTGGATTAATAACTTTTGTCGTTATTTCAACACAGAAAATTCAGCGTGCACAATTCATATCACGTCTTGTGACATGCTGCGTCAATAAAGAGCAACAACAATGTCAGTCAAACCATGTGACATGCCTGCCCCAGACCTTAGTTGTGATGGGTTTCAAACAGAACCTTGTTGAAGGTCAACATTTTGTTTACTTTTCTTGCTTCCAAGAAGAGGGTAAAATAAATGAAAGAAATGCCTTTAACTAATGATTTGGTAAAGCTTTGTTAGAAGAGGTAGATAGCTGAATTGTGATTAATGGAGATTGAAAATCTATCTTCAGAAAAGAAGGACCCATTTAATTTTGTTTGCATTTCCTAGTAAATCATCCAGCTGAGAATCTTGGGCCGGACAGAGGTCACAAATATGGGACAGATGATGAGTATTTTTATATTGATATATCATTATTAATCTTTGATTACCAAACTGACATGTGTCTTTGTAGGTTTAGAGATTACATCTCAAGATGTTTTGAAGTAGAAGACTATCGAGATTGGTGCGTAAGTTAGCATACCGAATTATTTCTGGAGGCAAAGTTCAATAAAAAAACTTCTAACTTTGAATACATTCTATATCCGATTTTTTCGTCTTTGATCCTAATCCGGATTGATAAGAGCTTAACCTATAAATAAAGGTTTAAAGTATGTCTTAAATCTCATGGTGATTTTTAAATCTTCTAATTTTAATCAGCGGAACAGTCACCACTAGGACCTTCTAGTGACCTTCTAACCTTTATTTTGCAAATAAACTCTGTCTAGAGTTACTCGTGTTCAGAAACATGCAACGAAATATATCCTCTATGTTACCCCTCATAATCAGGGTCCATAGTCATTCTCTTGATTCAGGGCCAGGGGTGAAAAGGAGAAGGAAAATGGAGGAACTGAAGAAAATTTGCTGTTCACTTTTGAGTTATCACTTATCAATCCATAGCTCTAGGCTTCGTTTGGACGGTGGAAAAGAGGGTTAGAATGGATAATTTTTCAAATTCCTTTGGTCATCCAAACATGACCTAAAAGGGTTCATTTCACATCACAATCTTTAATTGCATTCCACACTTCACATTCTGAAAAGAATTTCTTTCAATGAAGCTGCCTCATATCTGTCAAGAGAAGACTCGAAGCTTCTAGAAAATTTTGGTCTATTTAGTTAGTCATGGTGAATTGGCTATTGTGGAGAGCTTGTATTTCACAGTTGATGTACTGGCAGATTACTGCAGTTTGATCTCTTGTGTTGTTGTGTCAATATCTTGGCTCATCCAATTAGGACCACCTTGATTTTTCAGTCATCAGGGGCGGCTGTGTGGCTGCAGTGTCACATTAATATTCAATCATGTTACAGTACATTCACCCACACACACACACACACTCATATATATATATATATTATCATAAAAAAGAAAAACAAATTTATTGATAAAAAAATTATACAAGAAATATAATACAAAATATATCAATAAAGGAGAAGTGTACAAACCATAATTATTTAAAATCGTCGTCCCAACTAGATTGACAAAAAAATTACAGCCAATCATATGCTAGCACAACTTGGAAAAAGAAACTAAACATTAGATTTGTGAGAGAAACACACACACGGGTGCACATATATATATATATTAATGTTAAGTACACCGAATTGATTTATTGAATGACATTATTATCCATTATATCTCTTCTTTAAAACTTAAATAAAAAAACCAAACATATTTATTAATTATTAAAAAAAATTGATACATCATCTAGTAAATCAAACCGGTGTGCCCAACCGATAAACCGAGCATTTTTCATATATATATATATATATATATGAGAAGTGCTAGGGTCAATCGTGATTATCCAACACTTACACATATAATTAATACGTTCAAGTCATACGCTTAAATCATACGCACAAATTAACTACACATTAATTACGAGATAAATTTTCGCCATTCACCATCCACGTTAGACTTTCTCATATATATATATATATATGTATATGAATGTATGTATGTATGTATGTATGTATGTAGCAGTGCCTTTTGTGATATTATTATGCTTAAAACATGAAACATGAGCTTGCAATAGGACACATCAGTGCTTTTGCAACTTTAGCTCATCCATGCTTTTATTTCATGTGTCACTCTCTTATTTCATTCAGGGTTGTCAGTCTTAAATTTCAGTTTGTGGGGAATGTTATTTTAGGACAAAAGTCTTACAATTTCTTTCAAGTACAAGTTGTTTTAAACTGCCTTGACAATACAACAGCCCTATTTTCATGGAAAAGTTCTGTGGGAATGTCTTATTGTAGAATAGTTATTCGGTGATTTTAATGATTAGATTAAGAGTTATGTCTGTAATAATATTATACATACACATATAACTTGTCATTTAATTATTAGAACTATATTGGATTGGTCTATTCAATAATTTCTCTTTATCGTGAGACTTCAGACTATATTTGATTATTCATGTGCGTCTCACAGAATACTCAAATTTGCATCTACTAACATCTGGTGATACCTTTTTATCAAACCTTTTATTTTATTTTCATTTTCATGGTGTTATTTATTTCATACAATGGTTTGATGGTAACTAGATTTGAGTATTCATGTGAATATCATAAAATACTCAAATTTGAACATAATAACCCTCGATGAAACATTTTTATCGGATTTTTTTTCTTGTTTTTATGGTGTTATTTATTTCACACAATTAAATGTTTAAAAGAATTTTTACTTCGCAAAAAAAATTGTCTGCAAATGCATTTTGAAAAATAAAAATAATTAAAAAACTAAGAAGCACTTTTTTAAAGTAACTTTTATAAACAAAAATACAAAAAATGAAGGGGAGGGTTTGCAAACTGGCAAATGACAACATAGCATGACCCACATCCCATGGAATCAACTGCTTTAAGATTAGACATTAGCTTTATGATTAAGATAACATGCAATCCAAGGGAACTTACAACTAAAGGAAGAGCAAGTGTATTATTATGCAGGCTCCCATGTTGCCAGCCTTGCCCACCTTGTTTCTCACATAAAGGCATCCTACTTGCAATAGCAATCCACTAAATAAACCTTCACTCTCTCTCTCTCTCTCACACACACACACACATAATTATATATATCATATCATATCAATAATCAGAGTCTCATGTATTAGACTGAGGGCATCTCCAACAATAAACTAAATTCAGACCTAATCTTAAATTTGAATTAAAAAATTCAAAAAAAATATCTAACAATAAATCTAAACTTATATCAAATTTAAACTCAACTCAATCTAATACTATTCACAACTCAAATCACTATTAAAAAAAAAGTTAAAACTTTTAGAACATGATGAGAATTTTTTTGGTATATGGTGAGAGAGTTTTTAAAAAAGATTTGACTAAAAATTAAATGATTATCGAAAAGTATCAAATTCAAATAAAATTTTTAAATAAAAATGAATAACTGTTGGAAATTAATGGCCTAACACACACACACACACAATATATCTCCAATGAACCACCAATAATATTTTTTCATAAAATAAAATAATTGCATGAATGAGGTGTATATATATGACGAAGGTTTACGAGTAATGTTATATATAATGAATTTTCTTCGCTTCTAAACATAAGTTGATGGGATCTAATATAATAAATACAAGTGTATATATTTCATTACGTTGTCTTGAAAAATGAAGTGAAAAAATGTGTATAAAGTTTAATACTTTTCAAGATTTAATGGTTCACTCAACACAAGCATAAAGCAAAGCATTTCTTAATCACGAGTTCCCAAAAATGTGTTATTCTTGGAATTTTTTTTTTCCTCTCCTTTTTTTCCTTCTTTATTTAGTTTGGGTATAAAGCTATGGATCTCATTTTACGGCACGATTCGCATCGATCGGTTTCACGTCAATCATCTAAAGTTCTAAACTAACCTTCTCATTTTTCTTTTCTTTTCCCCCTGTTCTCCTTTCCTTCCATCACGGAAATTTTTTGCTTTTTTTTTTTTTTCTTTTTCAACGGTCTACAAACAAACCCTAACTAAGGTCCACTCTTTCTCTTTCTTTTCTTGGAATTTTTCCCGTTTTCACTTTGTTCCCCTATACAAGTTGAAAAGAGGCTTTTCTTTATGAATGCGTCCATAACCATACCCCAATAAACGGTTGTATCACAAATAGTCACCAAATAATTTTTTTTTTTAATAACTCGGTATCTAATTCTTCGGATCAACTAATCCGGAAGATCAATCTCACCATACACTAGCAGGGGGTCTAATTAAAATTAGGGCAGCGCCCCGTATGGAAAACATATTTTAATAGAAAGCACAAATTTATATTTTACTCAATACCATGACTTCTTCTGTGATCTTTAAAAAAAAAAAAGAAACATTAGTGTAATATATAAGAGTATTTTAGTTACATTAAAAAAATTGATTGAAACCTTAATACCATTAATGATGTATTTTATAAAAAGGGAAGAATTTCTATATTGTCTATATAACAAAGAAGAGGTCAATATAATTTTATAAAATACAATGAAGGTCAGTGTAATTATCCTATCTTTTTTCTCTGTCTCTTTGTTTATGTTGTGTGAAATAAAGAAATATTTGGTATATCGAATTTAATTACCTATTTTTGTTCATTTGCTGGAGTGTCAAAGATATTTTTGAAATTAATGAATAAATTTGATTTTTTTTATTTAAATTTTAAAAATAATTATTGTAATTTATGTGGGTAATGAAAAAATCTGATGAGTTTTGTGCAAAGTAATATGGGAAGACTGTTTTGAAGAAACCGATTCTCAAGATTTGAAGTTGCACCATTGTAGACAAATTTTTGCCATTTCATCAAGTGATGACCTCTCGATGAATATCATGTCATAGTGAGAAGTCAAGTGCCAAATAAAAATAGATGAGTAATTGATATCCATATGATTTGGGTTTTCTTTCGTCAAATCATTCTGCAGTGGTCTATATTAACCCCTGAAAATCCAAAAAAGAAGAAGATTATTTAATGGCATTAATTAACAACTTAAATAAATCTAAGGAGGGTGACCTGAGTGGGTAATAGACAGTAATTATGAAACTTATTCTTCAAAGTTCGCTAGGATCGAAGCTTTTCTTCAAAAATCAGTTCATATGAAGCGTTGTCTCAAATTTTAATCGGGTCTCCCTCTAGTAGACTGGTAGAGTTGATCCCATTGAATTAGTCGGTGCGAAAGGTCCTCTGTTAGTAGACGGTGAGATTGATTCTCAAATTAGTTAACACGAAAAGTCGGATACTGAATTACATATAAAAAAAACTTAAATAGATATTAGTATGTTTGATTCAAAAAATTAATAAATATATATATATATATATATATATCAAGGGTTCAAGCAAGGAAATTAAAATAAGAGCATGACAATTTACTACCCTAAAAGAAAGGGCTAAACACACACACACATACACACTCTGTGTGTGTGTGTGTGTGTGTATATATATATATATATAAACCAAATTTTAATGATTTTATAGCTTAATTGTTTTTGTGGATGTCATGAAGGTGATCAAAATTAATTTATCATATAAAAATATAAAAAAATTAAGGTTTCAACAATCACTGATAGTATTTTTTTTGGGTTTTAACTTCATTTTATCAAACTTGTCAACTTGATGTTTTTAACAGTGTACAAATTACTAATTTATCGTCTATTTAAATAATACTTATTTAAAGTCAATGGTTAATTTTTTGTCATTCAAAATTAGTATTTAAAATTATAAAAATTAATATCATGCAAAAACTGTCAATACTAATAATAAAAATTAATATAATTGATAACTAAATTAGATGAAGTATAATATAATTTTAAAAAATAAAAGAATTATTAATTGTTATTATCAGAAATCTTAAATAAAATTAGTGTAATTCTAAAAAAAATTTAATGTGGCCCATATTGCATAGAGATTTAGAAAATCAACTATCCACTTGCTTTATTGTCTTTATTTATTAAATTATAGATTATCATGTAAACCCCAAGGGTCCACAAAAGTGGACGGTCAAGATTAATGAGATAATGGAAGATGGAAGATGGAACTTTCTTTGGCACTGGTGTAACCCTCAAGTCACCAAACTTAATAATGCCTGCATTTATATATGTATAGATATAGATATAGTTTCCTATATTAGCTAGCTAAAACATTTTAATTAATAAAAAAATTATTATAAAATGTATAATTAAACAACTCATTTCCTTGTTAGTTTAACCGAAAATTAAATAAATAAATCCCTTCTGACATGACATGCGGACCAAACGTCCAGCAGTAATACTTGCAAAAATGAAGGGTATTTTTGGTAAGAGAAAAAAAGAATTATTTTACTATATTCTAATCAGCAAATGGCGGGACCCGGTCTAGTAAGATTGTCAGGATTGTGACACGTGGAGAATTTCGACACGTGGAATAACGAGACTGGATTTGTTTTATTGTGATCATCTTTTTATATCCTGGTGGCCGACCTTGTGCTGTGCTTACGTGGGGACGCAAGGAAGATCCAAAAACGAAAGTTGCGTAAGCGCCAAACGCAGCTCTTTTCTCTCTCTAGAATCGGACGGATGAGAATAAACCTCAGCCACTACGCTTGATCTCAGCCGTGGAATGGCCATGGGTTGTTCTAAATTTTGTTTAGCCTTGTCCTCTAGTCCAGGCGTTGTTTTGTTGTTGAATTCTAAGTTGCGGGTTGTTTTGGCCCTCTCTCTCTCTCTCCTCCTCCTCCTCCTCCTCTCTCTCTACTGTATTTTCATTTGTAACTCTCTCTCTCTCTCTGCAAATTCTCCATTATAATGAGGAGAATCTAACAGTTGTCCAACAAATATTCACATTGCTTGAATACCCATTTCACCAAATTCAACACTGTTATATAAGTGGTAATGTGTTTATTATGTATATATATATATATATATATATACAACATGATAAATAATTCTCTCTCTCTAAAATTGTGATTCTGTTCTATTCCAATTCTGTGTTTCTAACAGGAGACAATGCTGGTTCTATCATGGCTGGAACCATTGCTAAACACAGCTTTCTTTACCGTCTGCCGGGCTCATGGGGATGCAGCAAGGAGTGAGTGCAATATGTATTGTTTAGATTGCAATGGCGATGCATTTTGCTTTTATTGCCGATCATCAAAACACAAGTCTCATCAAGTAATTCAGGTGGGTGTGTATAATACCATACATATATATGTGTGTGTGTGTGTAGTGTGTAGTAGTGTAGTATACAAGCTTATGATGTTATGATTATCATTTTATGGGTTTTTTTAATGGTTTTTTTTTGGGTTTTTGAAGATAAGGAGATCTTCGTACCATGATGTAGTGAGGGTTTCAGAGATTCAAAAGTTTTTGGATATAAGTGGAGTTCAAACCTATGTGATAAACAGTGCTAGGGTTTTGTTTCTGAATGAGAGGCCACAGCCAAAAGCAGGGAAAGGAGTTGCTCACATTTGTGAAATCTGTGGGAGAAGCCTCTTGGACCCATTTCGTTTCTGTTCATTGGGTTGTAAGGTTAGCATTTCCTTTCTTTCTTCATATTGATCATCACTAGTCATCATCATGATGGTCATAACCCATCATGCATATATATATATATATATATATATATATATCATGACGCACATTCACAAACCATCACCATCACCATCATTCCAACTCATTGATCGATGATCATCACCACTATCATCATCCACCACAACTCATCATAAGGTCACACCCTATCATCCATGCATCATGACCCACATTCATAAACCATCACCATTACCATCAATTTCATCTCATGACCCACCAATAGCCATCATCATCACTATCATATGTTAATTATTTGCCCAAAAAAATAATAAAATGGGTTTGCTTAATTAAATGTTTTTTTTTGTTTAATGACTTAGCTTGTAGGAATAAAGAGAAATGGGGATGCAAGTTTTACCTTAGAGGCCAAGAATGAGGTAGAAATGGGAAGAGATATTGAAGGAATATCAAGAAGAGGCATATCATCATCATCTTCATCAAGAGAATTAGAAGAAGAATTGCGTGAAGGCTCAAAACAAGACATATACCCTCCCACACCACCTCCACCTCCTTCTAATACAAGGAGAAGAAAGGGAATTCCTCATAGGGCACCCTTTGGGTCCTAATTAATTATACCCTTAAAAAAATACTTTATACAACCCCATTATTATTTGGTTCACAAAACCCTTTTCTTTTTTTTTTTTGGGGATATTTGTCCCAAATAACAAATGTATTTATAAGTCGCCATGTAAAATTATTTTCATTGGCACTGGAATTAAGTAGTATTAGATATATCAGCAGATAATTCACATATTTGTTAATATGTCTGATGCCCATCAGAAACTGGTGAATTACTTTTTCCACCACATGGGTTAGGAAGAGAGGTGTCCTTAAACAGAAGGGCAAGTTTTCCTTTTGGGTTTGGGGGGTCCTAGAAGAGAGAAAAAATTCTCTTGGGGAGAAGCAATAATGGAGGATTCTTTTGATAGAAGCAAGGTGTACATGCAATTCAGAAAGTAAAGCAAGTCCTTGTAAAGTCCGTTTAATAGTTTTCATGGGCCCAGCAACCCACATGGGCAGTTTACATAAAGAAACAACAGCTTTTTATAATTTAAATACATATTATAGTGTAAATCAACTTTCTGTGATTGTTCCCTAGCTTGGATAGCCCAATAAATTAGGGATCTTTTATTGTTTATATGTGGGGGCAGAGATGTGGATTGTAATATAGGTAGAGCCGAACAAGTGGGTATATAAGTTGCTTATAATACTCATTTGTTATATATGTAGGTGGAGCCGAACAAGTAGGTATATATATATATATATATATATACACGATATATATATATATATCTTGCGTATAATATTTGTTAATTATCTTTTATTAGCGCTCACACACGTGTGTGTGTGTATGCGTCTGTATATAGAGAGATAGATACACAGCATATAGTTCCACACACACACACACTTATATATAGACGGTACACACACATATAAATTAATATGTGGAGTTCGATACCACATACCAACCACAACCACTTCAACAAGAGGCTTTATCAGTAAACTGACCGACGCCTTCAAATATTAGTCATATTTTAATTTTGAATATTTTTATAATGTAATTATTCTAATATTTTGAAGCATTTTGTGGAAGAATAATATAAAAAAATATTAAAAAGTCTTTAAAATATGTTTTTCAATTTAAAAAATTTACAATACATTTTTTTTTATCTAAAAAGTCTAAAAAATAAATTTTTAATATAAAAAAGTCTAATCGTTAACTTTCATCTCAACACCGTTAAAAAATATTACTGATTATACTAAAATGACATTCAAGATATATTTAAAAAAGATACTAAAAAATATATAAAATAAAACTTTCAATCCCAAAAAATCATAACATTTTATAAAGTAAAAAATTATTATTTAAACATTTTAGATAAATAAAAAATGTTATATATTTTTTTGAATTGAAGTATTTGTTGTCTCTACTATTTAATATTTTTTAACATGTATCTTTAAGGATATTTTGGTCTAATCAATAATATTTTTTAACGGTATTAAGATAAAAATTAACAATTATATTTTTTGTATTAAAATTCTCTTTTTTAGATTTTTTAGATAGAAAAAAAAAATCATGTACTTTTTGAATTGAAAAAATTATTTTAAGAATTTTTTAGTATTTTTTCAAATAAAATCTATTATATATAGCATTATTCAAGGAGAATGTTTTTCCCATCAGTGATGAAATCAATCCGTATTTGTTCCTACAATTAATTATTTTAAAAAAGCAAAAGCAAAGTGAATAACCTAACTAACATGCATTTAATTAATTGAGTGATGAATGCACAATAAATATGTTTGAATTAATATATAATTTCAAGTGATAGTAGAGGCCTATGGTAGGCTAACTGGATTTCATAATTTCTCTTAAGAAGAAGATAATGAATTCTGTTTTCACTCCCCCACTAAGAGAATGTTAATTTATTTATTCATTCTGACTTTGATATGAGCTTTGTCTTTGTAATAATTGGGTTCTTGAATTTCTTCAAGGATAAGAATTGAAAGGTTTTTATAGGTTTATAAAAGTAGTGATTGTATAATACTCCTTTTGTTAGGTAAAAAAAAATGGTAAATTGCCCATTTCTTTTTTTTTTTTTAATTCATTTTTTAGTTTTAATCCATTTTTTTTCATTTTTAAGTAAATATTAATTAAAAACTTAATTATTTTATATAAAATAAATATAATTTATTTACCTTAAATTTTTGCATATGCCACAACTAGCTATTTTTGTTTACTTATTAATTTAGTAATAGTTAGCATTTACAAGATATGTCAGTAGTTATATGATCTAACGGTAAAATTATTTTATTTTAATTTGAAAATGATAAATTTGAGTCATGAATAATACTATCTTTTTATTTATAAAGTAAAATTATATATATTAATTTTTTTTAAACTTTCCAATAATTAAAGTCTCGTGCACAAAATAATCTTATATATATATTTTTATTAACAAAAATATTAAAATTAAACACCAGGACTTTGGGTGTTTGGATTAGGCTTTCTAACCGGGAAAAACCAAATTCAGACCAATTAGTACTATTTCTTTTAAAATACACATGTCTATATATATATATATATATATATAAACTTTTACAATAAGTACTTTAATTGTTTTTATGTTCTATTTATTATATATGATGGATTTGTCATTTTATCAGCTTCTTATGTACTAAAATCGTAATCAAAATTGCCATTAATTATTTTTAAATTCTATTTCTTATAGATATAAAATAATGGGCTCTTTGCCCAATGTTTGCTAGAGAGGGGGAATAACACATTTTGCACATGTACTGCAAGTATCACATCGATCTGGTCTGACAGGTAATGTTGTTAAATTAACTTGATATTATATAATGAATTATTTAAGCATAATCTCTTATTAGTCTTAAATTTGCTTGTAACAAATCTAAAATCTTTTTTAATACCTTTCTTTTAGCAAGGAACTTCTATTTTTGTATCAATCTAATCGATCACTTGGATGTTTTTCAAACACAAAACTCTCAACTTAAAAAATTAATTATTTGTTTCGATGTATTGCACATGCGTCAATGAATATCGATCTCATTAATTAAATATATGAATCACTTGTTGACGTGATTGATGCTCATTGACTCGGACGCAATGCACTCAAAACTAATGAATAACAACTCCTCAACTTTGAATGTAGGAACCTTTACAATAACTCGAAGCTAGTCCCCTCTCTGTTGCATCCTTTTGGTGACCTGTTATTCTTCTTTGGAAAAAAATATTCAATGGTTATTGATGACATGGTTTCAATGATCAGATGATATGTCACGTGTATATTATATAATTCACTGGTATCCGGAGCAGTGTTTCTGAACCAATAAGTGTTTTACACATCAACATGCGGTAAACTTATTGAATTGATGTGTCAATTACTCATTGACAATGATGCAATACATCAGAACTAATGAATAATTTTTTTTATCATATGACCTTTGAAACTGTGTGATCTGGACCACCAAATAATAGCCCTCATTTATGTTTTCCTTGAGCTGCTACTTTATTTCTGCTTTGTTGCTCTCTTAATCTCATATAAGTTGGCTTCCTTTTTCTAACTGACTCTTGGTTTATACAGTCAATTTCTTTGTAATTAATATTCAATAAGTTAATAATTTTTAATAATTAATAAATTTTTAAGGAATCAACTTAATTGTATGGTAGAAAATTAATAATTCTATTACTTAATAATTAATACATTTTTTAGAATTTTTTTTTATAATATTAGTTATTAGAGAGATAAAATAATTGTATATATATTTATTTATCACATTTCTGACATGTCTTGATAATTATACTTATCAATTTAACATAATTAAAGTCACAAGTATTGTAAGTGAGAAAAAGTATGATATCAAAAAACACAACTTCTTTACTTAGAAAGGACATTAGGAGTTTTTTTTATGACTTAAGGGCCTATTTGGAAAAGGACTAGAACGACTTCTACAAAATTTAAATAAACTGGTTTTAAATTTTTTGTTATTTGGTAAGTACCTTTTAATAGTATATTGGTTCATTTCTGATTCTAAAAAATACTTAAAACCTGAACTAAAGTTAAATCAAATAAAAGTTAATTTTTTTAAAAATTAAATAACTTAATGGGTGTGACTCTGCCTTGATCTAATTTAAAGAATTCCCAAACAACTCTTAAGTTAAGTATTATATATATTTTTTATAAAAAATTAAAATGTAGTTAAACGTTGCATATACGGTTTTATTTTTATGCCGAGAATTATTTATTATATAAGAAACACTTATTAATTAACGAAATTTTTAAAAAAACCTTTATAATTAATAATTATAATAATTAAAAAAAAATTTCAATCTTCCATATCTATTAATTATAAGAGAGTTAATTGTACATCTTTTCTTCAATAATACATATTCTTAACTATAAAAAAAACCAAAAAAAAAACTCCTGCCTTATAATGGAGGTCCACTCTCTCCAAGTGTGGGTAAAATGTGATGCATTGTGGATCTATGATGAATGTTCAAATCAAGAGTTATACTGAACGATTAAAGGGTACAAGTCCCTACTCCTACATAAATGATGTAAGTTCAATTCATTTTCTTCATATTATTGTATTTACAAAAAAAATAAAAGAACAAAAACTAAGTGGTCATTTGACCGAGGCATCGAGAACAAAAGCTCCACTCTATAGGTTTCGAAGAAAATGGGCACCACTCCAACAAACGAGGCTTTTGCCCCCTTTAAACTTAAAAAAATTTCACACTTTGTTCTTAATAATTTCAATTTAATCTCCACCATGTAACTTTTACTCATTTTTTGTTGGACTTATTATCTAATTTATAAGTTTATTTATATCAAAAAATTAATTAATTATTTAACAAGCATGTTATCAGATAATATTAATTAATTTGTATACTTCTGTAATTTTAAAATTTGCCGTAATTAAGCATTAAGAATAAATTTTTCCCTCCAAAAGTAAGTTCTTATCTCAATTCTTGTTTGGCAATAGTTGTATACTTGCTTGGATATATAATAATTATGTACTTATTTCACATTCACTTGGAGGTAGTCCCAAGCCAAGAAACAATTAAGTCAAGACATGGTCTAGTGGCATTTGGTGTCTCTTTTTACAAGAATAATTATAATTTCAAGTCTTCTAAAATAAAACATGTTATATTCGTTGATTTTCTAACCATGAATTGGAGCTAATTGTTAATTATTAGTGATGGTTGAGTTTTCCAAAAGATCTGTTACAAGAGATTGTCTTGTTATTGACTGTAAATTATAATTAATACTTTTTCTGTTGGTAAAAAAACACATTAGTTGTAATTTTAACATTTAATTTTAATAATTTTATGAAAAGTACTGTTATTAGAGGATTTAAAAACTGGTTAAAGTTATGTTCTTAAAATTAATAGTTAATCACTCGGGCTATGGTTAAGCAGAAAAGATTGATGTTGAGGATAAAATTTAAGCGTCTCGAGTCCGAGTTCCCTCTACGTCGTTCGTTGGTAGATAGAGTTTAAAGAATGAGTTTATCTATCACAGAGAATGGGACTTAATCTGCTATACGTAAACTAGTTCAGAATACCTCTTATCGATTTATTCAAAAAAATAAAAATAATAATACTTAATTTCAAATCAAATCATAGAAATGTTCTCCTGTTACACCACCTGTATATTCACAACTTGTCACATATAACAAGTATGTGATCATACACTTTTTATTTTCAATGACAAAGACACATTGTTAAGCTGAAGGAAGTCACTTCAATTTGATTTGGATCCAAATATGGTCCAATTCTCAAGATGCATCAATTAACTCGGATTAGGATACTCTTTATTATACTTTGCCTCTAATTTTTTTTTTTTAATGCTGACTTAAATACATGTCATCATGTATTTATCAAAAGATGATTTAATAATATATAGGCGATGTGTCATACATCTAGACTATCTTGAGAAAAATTAAAAGAAAAAGTAACGAAGTGAAGCCAAATCCAAATAATCCCATGGGAATAGTTCAACAGGAAAAGTTCTGAAGGTATTTCTCAAAAGTTTTTGATTTGAGCGGAGAGAGTGACTCCATGTATAGCCGAATCTGGTATTTCTTATTAGTTTTTACAATGATCATTATATCTAGTATCAACTTATTAAGAATACATATCTAAACATGAATCAGAAACCTCTCAACAGGGAAGAATTTCATTAGCCTCACTACCTCGTCCCATGCGCAATCTAGAAAAAGAACCAAGTAATTTTGATGACACACTATCCAAAGGCCTAAAAGATGATATACTCCTCATAAGATCTGGTTTTGAAGATGATGATGATGAAGAAGAAGCTGCTTCACTCTCTCTTTGTATGTCAACATTAATAACATGATGAGATTGATGATCCATGGACAATGATCTCTTTAGCCCAGCCAACAATGACCAAATTCTCTGATTTCCTCTCCATTGGCAACACCATTGATACACAATGCCGAAGCAAACCACCCCGTTGCACCGCCGATGTAGAAGCATCAACATCATGATTTTCATGAGCTATAACACATGCATGCAAGGGTACCAGCACAGGAGTCACCGGTTCAACTATCGGTGACCGGCAAACAGGGCAGCTGGTGTGTGCCATGAACCATTTATCAATGCATGTGACATGAAATGCATGTCTGCAATTAGGCAACAAACGCACCATCTCACCATCTTCCAATTCTCCCAAGCAAATCACACATTCTGTCTGATCAACTCGAAATTGATTGCCTTTTTCTGTTGAGTAAGGTAGAATTAGGGATTGTTTCAAGGACTTTATCTTCGACCCCTTTCCCCTGCTGGCCTTCCGGGGCCGGTTGCGATGCTGCCCCGCCAGAGGTTTCTGCCCGGCTCTTGCAGTATTTAACCAGTATGAAATGGTACACTATTATGGCCATGGATGTAAAGACTATGCCAAGCATGGAGATCAGAAGAGGAGTGAAGAAAGTGCTTGGCGATATGGGTGGACTTGGGGTTGGGGGTGAATCTATGTTTTCCATAGCTCATCGTCTATATCTATGATCTCTGGTTTTTATATATGGGGATCACCCCCAAATGGCTTTCTTGATTTGTATGGGGATGTTCTTTTATCTGATCAGTGGATACCTTTCGGTTGTGTTTATGGAAAGAAAGGAGCGTCTTGCTTGTGTATATATATTTTTTGCTTCTTTCTTTTTTAATTAAAGGTGCCTCAAGTGTGTCCTAATTTCCACCTGGAAGAGCATATTGCTATTATTCTATATGTACCCCATCTTCTTAAATTTTTATTATTAAGGTCGAGGGTAAAATTGTGTACATCTTATCATTCTTAGACTCTGAAGACTGTAGTGATAAGATTTTAGTGCACTATATTAATCTTTTTGAAAGCAGCTTCTTCTCTTATGAGAATTAGATTATGTATATCTAATCTTTTTTAAATTCTATAATGGCAAAAGCTCGTACACTAGGTTAACTCTTCTTAAATTTCACAGTGACAAGATTCTAGTGCACTAGATCAGCTCTTTTGAAAGCAGTTTTTCTCTTTACGAGAGTTAGACTTTGTGCATCTAATCACTCTCTAGACACTGTAGTGACAATAACTCATGCACTAGATTAAGCCTTTCTTAAATTTGGCAATAACAAAATTCTAGTGTACTAGGTTAATCATTTCGAAAGCGGTTCTTTCCCTTATGAGAGTTAGGTTGTGTACATATCTAACTTTTTTTACACTCTACAGTTATGAGAGTCTTGTATATTAGACTAATTCTAATCTCTCTCTTTTTACTTTTGTGGAGATTAGAATCCTTTCTCTTTCTTATGAGAAAAAAGATATATATATATATATATATATATATATATAAAATATGTCACTAAATCATGCCTATTTCAGTTCCTGAAATTAACTTCATTTTGTCAACTATTGTTGCAAGGGTATAAGTGCAGTGATCAAATTACAAGCCACATACAAAGTAATATAAGTTAAAAATTGCAAGAAAAAAAACTAAATAAACAACAATAGATGGGTGGCATTGCAAAGACAAATTCCTTCCTAGGTGGTTCCGTCAAAGTTGGGAAAGATTATCCATGGAAATCCAATGAGGTAGACACGTGGCAATTGTGAGTTGGGGGTGAGATGAGAAGGTGCACGTGTGTGGTGGCAGATGGAACAGGCGCACGTTGAGGAGGGTGTGGTGTGACGAGATAGTTGGAGATGTCTAAGGCCACCACAAACCCTGTCTTTCAGGGTACAAGTGTTGACAGGTGGAGTGTCAATGGGGGCACGGCACAGTTAGCTGAAGTTTAGGTGAATTGAAATCATCTCAAGTCGCAAGAATTTGACTTGGTGCCATCGTGTCCTTGCTGGAATTTTATGAGTTGTTGGTCGGTGGATGCTGACGGCACAATACATACATACATATATATATATGTGTGTGTGTGTGTGTTAGAACCATATGAATAAATTTATAAATTTTGAGCACCTTTTCTAAAACGTAATTTGTTCCACTTGATAGAATCTGTTGATAGGTTACTGTCAAAGTTGTCACCAGAATACAATAAAATATTCGATTCGAAGAACTACAATCAGTAAAGTTGAAAGACTTCTTGTAAAATCTTTTAATTATAATTTCTACTATGAAAGAGAAAGTTTGATTATATTTTTTGTAATTTGTACTGCTGTATTTATAGATACAAGGGTATTTTTTCATGAAAAGACACAACCTATTTATGAAAAGACATAACATTTCCAAAGAACATGTCTTCAAAAAAAAAGTGTCATAATCATTCTATTCAATGTGTCTTTTGAAAAAGATACAACCGTTTTGAAATACCCATTGAACACACCTATTCATGAAACATCTATTCAATGCACCCATCCGATCATCTTTTAATATGAACCGTTGATTAGACGATCAAAAAACTAACCTTTCCAAATGACATGTCTTTAAAAAATGAGTCATAATCATTCCATTCAACTTGTCTTTCGAAAAGACATAATCTTTTTGAAATACCCATTGCACACACTTATTCATGAAACACATATTCAATGCACCCATCCAATCATCTTTTAATATGGACCGTTGATCAGGCGATCCAAAAATTAACCTTTCTAAAAGGATATGTCTTTATAAAAGGGAGTCACAACCTATTCCATTCAATGTGTCTTTTGGAAAAGACACAACCTTTCTAAATACTTATTGGACATACCTATTCAATGCACTCATTCGATCATTTTGTAATATAAACCGTCAATCAGGCGATCCAAAAATAAATCAATAAAAAATTAATTTGCCTTTAATAATTCTGCGTTGCGTGCAAAGACGTGCGTAAATTATTGTGTGTTGTGTTTCTATGGGTTAGAGCTAATTTGAGCTTGGTTCAACCCATGGGTCAACAAGGACCTTATGAAATCCTAATTTAATACAATAAATAAGTTTTCATATATAAACATACAAAATAAATATCATAAAAATTGATGTGGGACAAAGTTAAAACTATTATACTATCAAAGATAAGAGTTTGGCTCAACAATATATGTATATACACACAAAGTTGTCCTTAATAGATTGTTTGATTTTTGCTCGGACTCCTCCGAAGCTACAATGGTTGGAAGGTCACTCCAATTGTTTCGGCAATGATCATTCCGATAATTAAGATGAAATTTTTTTTTTAAAGATTATAAGATTGAATAATCGTAATTCTTCGTGAGATTTAAAATGTAACTTAGACTTTTATTTGTAAGTTAAATACTTGTCAATCCTAATTAAAATTGAAAATTAAAAGATTGGATATAAAATGTATCTAAAGTTGGATATTGCCGAACTCCAACTCTAGAGTTAGCTCGGTATACTGACTCTCTACATTGAGATCGAATAGTGTCCTTTAGGACACCTTGAGGCGTGATCTCCAAACTTGCATAGACACGTGTCAACTTGATAATAAGTGATTAAAATGGCATATCACTATCCTTGTCCAAAATTTTTACCAAATCTCTTTACTTGTTGATGTGTTTGCTCGAGGTGTTAATTAATGCAGCATCTTGGTATTTGCGAATGCTAGTGAATATAGTTTTATATAATATGGTTGCATTATCTAACACCAAGACAATTCCTTATTTAGTACTAAAAAATTTTATTAACTAAGATATGAACATGTCAAGAAAATTTATTAAGACAGACCCGAACATATCACGTTAGCAAATAAAGAGATTTGACTTATGTTAAAGATAGTATTACTCAATTCAATTAGTATTTTGTTAGGGTTAAGTCTTATTCAAATAGTATAAATATTTACATTTTACGAAATGAGGTGAGTTCGGTTGTCAAAAGTTTTGACACACTAACTCAATAAATTTTAAAAGATTTTTAAATTTTAACATAAGATAAATCATCATGTCGTTGCACTAAATGAAATTAATTATCATTTTATTATGTTATGTATTAAACACGTGTACAACCACTACACCTAACAAACCTAATTTATGCAGTAAATGAGCCTTCATAAGCTCCCCTTATTTTAGGTTTTCATTTTTGTATTTAATGTGAGACAAATGAATTGAAATGAAAGGTGTGGATTTATAAGTTCCCATCTCTTCCACTTTCATTTTGTATCTTATGTAAGAACTTAACATGCGCAAAGTTTGAATCATTGGATACCAAGAAATTCAATATTTAAAAATGAGAAACAATTAATTAATTTAATTAAGAAAATAAAAACTTTTAAAATTTGAAATAGGAATATTATTGATAAAATCTATTTAATAAGAATTTATTTATATTATATTTATATAGCTTAAATACTACTAATCTGTACAGAAAAATACTAATTCATATACTTAGTCCTAATAAAATTAAAAAACTAGAGGGATAAAAAAAATAGAAAAATTCAGAATAAATTAAAATTGGGACTCTTTGCAAAATTAGAAACTATATAAAATAATTAGAAGATAGTCACAAAGGTACCCCATTCTGAATTTTCTATGAGAAGTAATTAAAAAACTAATACTTATCATAAATTGTAAGAAAAACCTAATTACATTTAATTGAAGGCCTAAATGAATGAATTCGACTAAAATAGGGCATCAGTTGCAAAGTAGCAGTGAGTTGAATTTGTTAGGCCGTCTTCAATCAGAATAAGGTGGCTCTGGGTATGGGTATGTTGAGGTGATCACTTTCACAAGATAATTTGACTTCAATTTGAATTGTGCCCTATGTTTATACTTTCTATATGTCTGTGCTCCCATGAACACAAAACTATTGAATTAGAGCAATGCTATTCATCCCAAACTTCTTTTCTAAAAGTGATATCCTAAATGTCATGATAGTATTTTATTTGTCGAATATCACATAACGAAATATCATATCTAATAAAATAGAATAATGCTATCTTTATCATGATATTTTATCAAATTTCTTTATTTGTTGACCTGATTATTCGGGTGCTAATGAATTTAACTTATTGGTGTAAACGGGTACTAATTAATTCAATCTCTTAGTACTAATTAATTCAGTTTCTTAAACTCATTTGACATGACTAAAACTAATAAACTTAATTTACTAGCACTTGAATAAGCACGTCATAGCATTACTAATACAATAATGCCAACTCGTTTTTGTTATGGATAGTCTTTTCATTGAATTATACTTGAATCTTTCCCAATGTATCTAGATGAATAATATTGAGTTAGGATTGTAATTCTGTCTGGTTGAGGTCCATCACAGCTCTGCCCAAACTGTAGACACTCAAGCAAAGCCACAGCACAGTCTAAACTCAGCCCAAATTGAAGCCTCTATATAAAATTGAAATTCTCTCTCAATGCTCCAGCAAGAATAGTAAAATAAAATGGCCAAACTATCCCAGAATGAGTTGTACTTTTGGCAGCCTGGAGTTCAAGTTTTGAATTAAAATTGGAAGAAAATTTGTTCAGAATTCAGGCGTTTTCGAAATGGGTGTTTCAGATTTCAAATCAATTCTTTTTTTTTATATTTAAATATTCGTTTTGACATTTTGAAAAATGTCGGTTTGAGAATTGTCAATGTCCAGAGACTCGTTTTAAAAAGTGTCAATGAAAGGCTTTTTTCAAACTCCTATTTCTGAGATACTCGTTTTCTATCTATATAACTACTATTCAACACTTTTAAGAACTTATTCAAATACTACAATATCATTTAAGCAAGTTTCAAATACATTCATTCAAATACTCATAACTTAACTCAAATTACACTTTTCGGAATCCTATTTTTCTCAAACTATATTTTTTAACTACTCATCCAAACCAGTACTAAATTGCCAAAAGGCAAGATAACTTTTTTACTAATTCAATGATATGTATTTATGAATAGCTTAAACTAAACCTGAATCCTAGTTTAGTGAAAAAAATTAACTTTGACCTAAGTTCAACTATATATATAGGCATAAACACACACATGCACATAGATGTATGTATATACGGTTCAATACATCTATATTTACAAATATCCTAATTTATTCCGAATAAAAATGGATGACAACACAATTGGCATGACAGTGTTTCACTGATTTAATATTACATAATGAAATGATCATATTCTGAGTTAGGACTGTCATCTCAAGGTTACGGGTTCGAGTTGTAAAAATAATATCTCCGTTTACGAAATAAAATTATATATATCTAATCTTCTCTCGACCCCACGGTGACAAAAGCCTATTAGTCCTTTAATTAGGATTGTAATTCTGTCTGGGCTGAGGTCCATCAGAGCTCTGCCCAAACTATAGAAACTCGATCCAAGCCCAGTGCAGTCTAAACGTAGCCCAACTTTAAGCCTTTACATGCAATTGCAATCTTGTCTCAACGGCCCAGCAAGATCAGTAAAATAATGTCCAAACTATCAGATGACTGTATTTTTGGCAGCATGGAATTAAAGTTTTGGAATTAACATTGGAATAGAACTTTTATTCAAAATTCAATTCTATATAGACAAAACGCAATATAAAATTATTTTTAATTCAATTCCCATTACAAAAGCCGCTTACCAATATATATATATATATATATATATATATGTGTGTGTGTGTGTGTGTGCGCGCGCGCGCGTTAGTACTTAATGTACATTGTCAGCCTATTCTCTAATAGTTTAAACTATTAGAACAATTAGTGATTTAACATTTTATCAGAGATCTATTTTTAAGAGATTGTGAGTTCAAATCTCTACCCATTTAATTTAGAAAAATTCATATAAATTTATAATAATAAAAAGTTGGCATGTCAAGTCTTTTTTTTGTTAAAATTTTTAAAGAAATTAGTGATAAAAAATATAGTATCAACATTTCGGACAGGGGCTTTGTCCCCCGAATCCGTGTCAGTATCTAATATTTTAAAATTTTAAAACAATCAATCAATGATCTAATAATATGTATATTTATGTATATACGATTCAATACATCTTTTGTTTCCCAAATATCTCAGTTCATTCCAAATAATTATGATTGACAACACAATTGTTTTCTTTTAACCATGCCTTGTTTTTTATTTTTGATAATTCAACATTCGACTTTTCAGGACCGACTAAATCAGGAGACTAATCTCTTGCGTCTACTAACGAAGGGCCTAATTAAAATTAGATTAGTAAGAGAAAGTAACATTTACTTAATTTCGACCTGACGATTTTCGAGAGAGAAGTTCTTAATTACTATTCATTACCTACCCGACCATCCACTTGGAATTCATGCCTTGCTTTTCTTACTTATTAATCTTTGAACCTTCCTTGTTTAATTATTTTAACTATACTAACTAAACAAGAGAATACGATAGTTCATGAAAACATATGGAATTGGCTTTATGTTGTTGTTAGTTACCAAAATTCAAAACCATTGGTAAATATATTAAAGAGTTTGGATTTATGTTGAAGGGAAGTGAGTAAAGTTGACATTAATCTTGGTGGTGTCATTGCGAGCTTTTAATACTTACCTCACAAAGTGTTTCCCAACATTAATTGCTTAACTAATCTTTTTTAATTAAGGAAAATAAGAATTTCAATTTTTTAAGTAGTTGTTTGCTGAATTAGGTGATATATTTTATAAATTGCTTGTTATTCCAAATAATTGTCATTAATACATAGTCGGCTCTATAATAATTAATAATTTTGTGAGACCCAAAAAATATTAATTAATATTGTTACTAATAATTAAGTTTTTTAAAGATTTTTATTAATGAAAAACTTTTTCATAAGTTTGTGATTTTTAACATATATAGAAATAATACATATACATACATATATATATATATCTATATATATATATAGATATCCAGATGTTGTGATCTTTAATTTTTCCTAGCAAAATATGTGTTATATCTAATTTAAGCTATAAGAAAACTGTTAACCTCCTTTTTATTAATACTAAAATTTAATATCATTAATAGTTTTTATATAATATTTTACATATACATGTATAATTTTATATTTTAATAATTACTAATATAAAATAATTTAATTTATAAAAAATGTCATTAATTATTAATTATTTATCACGGAACGGAGTTAGCTCCTTCAATTAATTAGTAGCGATTATTAAGGCATTGAATATTAATTGTTAGAGAGGTGTATGTATATGCATCTATGAGACAAATTAATTAAGAAAATTATAACGTATAATTAAAATTTAAAACCAACATAAGGAAAATATTAGACAAATATAATTTTTATTAAAAAAAAACATTAATCTATACATACAGAGATATATTGTCAATGAATCAATTATCTTCAATTATGTGGTATATGTGTTTAAGAGTATGTTTATCTGAATGCACATATCTAATTTAAAATCGCAGAATCAGTTTGTTATTATTTTAAAACTGTTTTATAAAATATTTAAAAAATAACAGTAGCTGCATGCTTTTTAATCTCTTAGTCGTCTTGCCAAACGAACCTTTAGAATGCCTAAAGTAAGGATCAATATTTCGAGTGGATGGATGGAGCACATATTATTCGTTGTCTTCACCATTGGTAACTTAGGGAACTTCGTAACACTAAGTTTGATAATGTTTAAATGAAACTATATATATATATATATATATATATATATATATATATATATATAGCATTTTGGGGTTCTCATTGAGTGCGAAGAGGCCTTTACATTTAAAATATCAAAGAAAATAAAATAAAATAAAATAAAAAGAAAATATGAGAGAGAAACCATTTAAAACAGAGGAAACAGGCCAGTCAGATATGAAGTATAAAAGGATTATATATATATATATAGATTACATGTACAACTAATAAAATATTGCAAAGCTAGCGTGGACTTGAAACATACACCGAATAGAGAGCAAAGGACAAAGCAATATAACACGGGGGGCACAACACACTGACTTTGGACCAGCTTGGCACCACCCTAACCACACATCATCACTCTTTTATATATATATATATATATATATATATATATATATATAGATAGATAGAGAGAGAGGGGGGGGGGGGTCATAGACAACTCGTGCCTTGCAGGAATATAAAATAAGGGCAGAGTAACCTAAGAGGGAAAGAAAAAAAAAAAAAAAAAAAGGCAGCCCAATTAAGGAACATGCAATAACAATAGAGAATTACGAGGCATAGTGACCATAAGAGGTTCATAGGTCCCTCGTGCCTTAAATGAATATGATAAGGGATGATGACCTAAATTAAAAGGGCACCATGGTTCAAGAAATTAGTAAAGTAGTTAGGGAATCGAAGACCCATTGGACCATGAGACCAACTTCAATGATTATACTATATCTTAATTTTAAATTCAATAATTTGGTTTATTAGTTGGGAGCACGAGCGGTAATACATAGATTCTAGATGCATTGTATTCGAATTATTCAGTGAAATCTATGAATTTTATTAATATTTATGTTGATATGTCAAGTATTTATTGGTCCATATTTAATGCATCAACATTAATAAATAATTTTTGTGGAAACACTTTGCTAACCCTAACCAAAAACACGTATTGGGATCAAGATTTTAGACTCCTTAGATCATTTGAAGTGATAAAAAAACATCCCCGGCAACATCAAACATCTATACATTACACATTTGTATAGTCTTTTCCATTGTTTGGAATTCATCCTCCAATATTCCACTCCAAACACAAAAGCAAAGCTTATCCATGCATATCACCAGTTGACCTAAACGTATATGTAATTATATATAAGCTTATGTAATTATAATACATTTATAATATATATATATATATATATAAAGATATGATAACTTATAAGTATACAAAAATCCAATTTAATTTTAAATTCATAGTACCTTGAAAACTATTTTTAAGTACAAGAAAATTTAATGGATCAACTGCTCTCTATAAATTAGCTAGCAGTTATCAAACAAATTTTGTTTCTTGTAGTTTTTCCAGGAGGATATTCATTCATCGGGTCATCCTATATGACTTTGTCATCAAACAGTATATATATATATATATATATATATATATATATACACACACACACACGCGCGCATATATACAAATAACTTTGTACGCAACATTTCCAAGTCACCGCAATAAGAATATATGTGTATGCGTATAAAGGAAGAATTTATTGGTTGGTCGGTTTGCTTGACGTAGTCGCTGGCCCAAAAGTCTATATTTTTATTTTATTTTTTGGGATAATTAATAACCAGTAGAGGAAAAAAAAATTAGGGGCTAGAAAAAAATTTTGAAAAAATTTTAGGAAGAAAATTTTATTTTTCCTAAATTGGAAAAAAAATCTTACATGTAAAAAATTATTTTTCAAAATTTTAAAGGGGGCTAAATATGTATTTTATAAAAAAAAAATTAGAAGAAACTTTCATAAATTACTTTAAATATTACATGTAAAACTTTTTTTTCCCAATTTTAGGGTGTGTTATGGCCCCTTAGCCTACACAGAGCTCCGCCCTTGAACTGGTGTGTGTGTGTCACTATGTGTATATACACAGACAAGTGAAAAATTGGAACTGAAAAATAATTGCTTACATCTCTCACTCTTTATTAGGTGTCTCGGTGTGAGTAAATTAAACCAAACTAGTAAAGTTTTAGTAGGATTCTTAATTTTAAGTCTGATTAATATTTAATATATTTTAGATAAAGAGTTGGGTAATTAATTATTAGTACGATTAAGAATTTTTAATCCTAAATTAGAGTAATATAATTAATTTGAGCTGGAATAGAAATCCTAATTACATTAGCTTTAGACTTTATCTGATTTTTATTTAAGCAAGCAATAGCCCGGCCAATATTTCAAAAATTGGTTTTTTATCCTTAATTTTACTAGAATTTTTTTAAAAATTAGAATTTGCCTCTCCAGAATTTTTATATTTTCACTAAAAATATCTTTATATTTAAAATTTTGAATTTTCTCTCCTTCTAAATTCATAGCCTAGATCCGCCAATGCAAACATGGCGTGTCTGCATGAGGTGGTTGTGAATTGTCAAAACACATATAGCAGCCGAAAGAGAGGAATTGCTCAGTTTGAGTGAAGCTATGGTTTTGATTTATAATAAAAGTATTGATTATATGTTTTTTGAAACAACCTTATTTCTTTGATATTTCACTCTAATATTCAATATTATATCTTGGTTTCATCTTTTTTTTTTTTCATCACAATTTTGTCCTTTATTATACAGTGAAACGCAATTTCCTAGGACAAATTTTAGATTATTTTTGACAAATTTTAGATTGCTTTGGTCTAACACATGGACACATTAAAATCACAAAACCTATTCTCTCATACTCTTAAAAACACTCGACCGTACTAGAGTACTCTGGTGAATTCAATATTGCTTTTTTTTTTTATATATATATTTTTCTTGCATCAAAATGTCTTTTATTTTATAATTTCTAAAAGAACCAATATTTTCCCTAGGTATATATATATATATATATAGAGAGAGAGAGAGAGAGAGAGAGAGAGAGAGAGAGAGAGAGAGAAGGGGTGATGACATTGGACTATGTCTGACAAAAATATAAATCTATTTCAAATTTCAAGTCCATTTAGACGTCTCGTTTATGTTATTTATACATTACATATTATTCAGATAGCCAGTCAAAACTGGCACGACAAATTAAATTAAACATTATGGTTTGAAGATGATCGATTCTAGGAAAACCAAGTAAATACAGAGAATTAATCAAACTTTTTTGAAAACAATAATAAGAAATAAATAAATAAAATATGATGACACGAGATTAGAAAGAGTGCCCACTTAAGATGAGGTGATCACCAAAAGTCAGCCATGGTATATATCTATATATATAATATATATCCTACCGCATTTATAATAAACATATATATATATATAGTTATGTGTGTGTATATACATAGACTATGGAGAAAGATACAGAGATAGAGAGAAGAGGGGAGGTGTTAGTGTGGGTCCTAAGAATGGGGACAAGGTGTTACAGTTGAAAATTTTGCAGTTATGGAGGGTGTCTCTTGCTTGTGTACTCTTGTCCCTACCTTTTGGTCTGACTGAATAATGTCAACGGTTTTGTTATATATATATATAGATATATAATATACCAGTGCTTGATATTCAGAAATCCAAAGCCTGTTTCTGAAAACTAGCTACTGTATATGTCACACGGTTCTCTCCTATAAATACACCAATCCCTTCTTAAATTCTCCACTTCTCATTTTGTTCTCTTCAAGTTCTTCATAGAACAGGTAGTCAATCTGTCCTAACCCTACTCTCTCTCTCTCTCTCTCTCTCTCTCTCTCTCTCTCTCTTTATATATATATATATATATATAGTGTATATATAACATATCTTATATATGTGTTACAGGTCACTAGTGTCAAATATATATGTCGCCTGGAATGGTAATGACAGCTGAGACGAAGAGGGAGGAAAATGCACAGGAAAGCCAGTATCAGAAAGGAGTGAAGCACCTATGTGAAAATGGCATTGCAAAAGTTCCCAATAAGTATATATTGCCAGTTTCAGAACGACCCAATTCATTCGTTAATGGAGAATCAAATGCATCTGAGATTAATCTTAAGTTGCCTGTCATTGATTTTGCTGAATTGCAAGGCTCCAACAGGTCCCAAGTCCTCAAATCCCTCGCTAACGCTTGCGAACATTATGGCTTCTTTCAGGTGAGTTTGGGAAATTTACTGACGAATCACTTCATCTCATCATTGATCGATATGGTGTAACTTCTCTACACATATTTCATAACTTTCTTTTGAATTTAGATAAACAACCTCTGGCGGATCGAGAAAATATGGTTAGGAAGGGTGAAAGTGAAAATATTAAAATTTAGGAAGGATTAATATGAATATATAAATAAAAAAATATTGGGAGGCCAAATATTAAATTTTTTAAAAATTCTAATAAAATAAGAAATAAAAATATATTCTAAATTTTTGGAGGGCCATGGCTTTCTTAGTTTCCTTTGGATCTACCTCTGAAGGGAAAGGCTAGACAAGATATAATCAATTATGAGGTGAAAGATAAGAGAATGTAATTTTTTGTTCATGCTTAGATAACTAATGAAAAAAAAAAAAAAAAAATGATAATGTAATTATCTCATTTTGTTTGAGAAAGATAGAGGAGTGAAAGAAAATAAAATAAAAGAAAAGAAATGTTTTATATATTATGTGATTATAAAAGGAAAAATAGAAATTTACTTGTTTTAAAAAATGAGTCAAATGGATAATCTCACTAATTTACTAATTCTTTTCTTCGTCTCCTCCTTCCATTCTCTTCTCCGTTTTTATACGAAGTATGAAATAAATTCTCTTTTTCTTTGCTCTCCTTTCCTTTCAACTCAATCCAAGCGTGGTGTTAAAGTTTTATCAAACAATTTTTTGATGGGTTTGATGTTCTGAGCAATTTAAGCTTGAAAATGATTTACATTTGTGAGAGCAATATCTATATATGCAAACCAGACAGACATTAAAGAGATGATTTTCATGGATTGATGCAGCTGGTGAATCACAGTATTCCTAGGGATGTTATTATCAGAATGATGGAGGTGAGTGGAAGGTTTTTTGAGCTCTCTTTCGAGGAAAGAGAGAAGTACATGTCTGCAGATATGTGGGCACCAGTTCGATATGGAACTAGCTTTAACCAAACCAAAGATGGTGTCTTTTGTTGGAGAGACTTTTTGAAGCTACTATGCCATCCTCTTTCAGATGTTCTTGCCCGCTGGCCTTCTTCTCCTGTGGACTTCAGGTGAGACCTCAGCTTAGCATTGATTTAATTCTCTGCTGTCTCTCATATGCATCAGCTCTTCTCTCTAGCTCTTTCCTATATATGCATCAGTTTGTTTGAGCAATTATTCAGTGATTACTTATAATTATAGTCCCGAGAGTCAGATGTGCAAAAATGTATTGTAAATGCACGTATGACACATTTTCTGACCGTCAGAATCATTGAACTGGGAGTTCTATGTCTTAAACACGAGGTTGTGAACCAAACTCCAGGCTTACCTACTCACTTAAATAACTAGTTTACTTCTTAACTTATATAATAATATTGTTAACAACAAATACTTTTTGTTGGAATCATGGAGTGAGGAACAAAAATATAAAAGTTATTATTATTATTATTTTTGATATTACGAACTTACCAGTCTTTCTAAAGCCTAAGGAGGCTTCTTGTTTTATATGAAAAACTTTGGGAGAATAATTTCTATTTTTAAATAAAAAAATTATGTAGAAAATAGGGGCTAAAAAATTTTAAAATTTTGGGAGCTATGACACCATGTAAGCCTTCTACTAACTAGGGTGGCCAAGTGGTATAAGGAGAAAATCTGGGATGAACGGTAAACTCGGATATCTTAAATTTGATTCTTTAACAGTAAAAAGAATGACTTGAAAAATCAAAATAATTGAGAAAGGACGGGTTATATACTCATGTGAGGCACACTCCATCTAAGGAAAAAATTATTCAATACTCTTGGTCTAATAGTCTCAATAACTAGATGATACGCTACATGTATATTTATAATATATTGTTACAGTAGGTAACTTTTCATCTGATCACTTTTGAAATCATGTCTCTCGGAATAATTGCTCCACCCAAGGTTCCTTGTCATTATATATAATTAAAAAAATATATTTGTACCTAATGACAATTTTCATTGCTTTTTTTTTTTTTTATTAATACTCGAACAGGAAATTTGCAGTTGCCTACGCAAAAGAAACCAAATGCCTGTATCTAATGCTAATGGAAGCTATCCTAGAAAGTCTTGGACTAGCAACCACCAAGAACAAGACAAGAGAGGATGAAGAGGAAGATGATATTTTAGAAGAATTCCAAGATGGAAGCCAATTAATGTTCGTGAATTTCTACCCTTCATGCCCAGAACCTGATTTGACACTAGGAATGCCACCCCATTCTGATTATGGATTCCTCACTCTTCTTCTCCAAGATGAAGTCAAAGGTCTGCAAATTCAGTTCCAAGAAAAATGGGTCACAATTGAACCAATCCCCAATTCTTTTCTTGTCAACGTAGGCGATCACCTTGAGGTTTGTTAATCATCTTACTGATTCAAATATTCCAATATTGCCCTATTGTGCTTTGTTAGATTCTTAAGGCCTGTTGGTATGTTTCAGAATGCGTAATGATATATATATATATATAACGGATTTTTGAATTCTATTTTCTCACTCTGAATACAAAGTGGTGAAACACACATGATAAATGCGAGTGGGTCCTATCACTTTGTCTCTAAGAATAAGAAAATTCAATTATGTTTAACATTTTTTCACTCTTAAACACAAAGTGATAGACTCATTATAATAAACATACATGAATTCTGTTATCTTGTGTTTAAAAATGAAAAAATAAAGTGAGAAAATCTATTATGTCTATCATTGCTTTCTTGAAAATTATTTTAGAATTTTGAAATCTTGTTTGAATACGTTTTTAGAAGACTATACGGCAAATGGATGTGATTTTAGAATCAAAATTTTTGAAAATCAATACTCCCTCTGTCCCATTTTAAGAGTTTTTTTATCACTATTCATTTTAAGAGTTTCATTTGAAAAGTTAACGTACTTTTAAGTTATAAATTTTCAAAGCTACCATTTATTATACCTAATGTGAACATAATTTATAATTAAATGAGGACAATATGAAAATTTTAAATAGTTTCAAAATAATAAAACAATATTTCTAAAAAAGTTAGAATACCCAAGAGGGACTATCATTTTGGGACAGAAGGAGTAATAAAAAGTGTAACCAAGTGCATATCTAACTTTTTTTAAAAATCTAAAGGGATTTTTTGAAAATGTATGCTGATGGGACCTTAATTTTTAGTTTTCTTTATATTTACTAACAGTGATCATTTAACTTGGTTTTGCATCAGATATTTAGCAACGGAAGATACAAAAGTGTGTTACATAGAGTTGTTGTAAACTCCACGAAATCTCGAATTTCTGTGGCTTCTTTGCATAGTCTTCCATTAAAGACCATGATTTGCCCGTCGCCCAAACTCATCAATGAAGCAAATCCAAGACGTTACAAGGACACAGATTTTGCTACTTTTCTCGAGTACGCTGCGTCTCGTGAGCCCAAGAAGAAGAATTTCCTCGAGTCTAGGAAATTGACATGATAAAGAAATGGCAAAGGAAAAACAGAAAAGAAAAGTTTAATTTATATATTTTGACTTTGGTAGAATCAATTATTTAGCAATGATTGGTTGGGTTAGAGAGTAATTCAGTAAAATTTCAATAAATTGCATTGGATGCATAGTATAATTAATGGAAAATTTTATATTAGTTTCTTTGTTTTAATCTTCCATCTCTTTTGTATTATATTTTTGTTTCTTTTCTCCATACAGTTAGTTAATGGAATAACCACGCTTACGAAAATTCGAAACAGGGATAGGAATGACAACGGAGTTAGCATTTGTTCATTCTATTTCTGTGTTATTTAAAAATAATTTATTTTATTTTGTCTCATCTTTTTTATTATGTTTTTTATTTCTATTCTGCCTCCGTCACGTGTCTTCAAATTCTGTATCTATCCTGTCTTACTTTACTTGAATTAATAAAATTAGTTTTTCAAAAAATATTGGCCTAAAGTAAAAAAGAAAATAGAATCTTAATACAAATCAGCTTAAATTTGGAAAGAATTTTGTTAAGAATAATTATGGAAGTGAAGTTTTTACGACTTTATTAATTTGTATAATACACACAATCATATATTTATTTCACAGATCAATCTGGCATATTACACAAAATATCATGTGTTCTCAAGTCCTTATACCTACCTTATCCTGTATTACTTGAACTAATCGAATTGATCTTTCAAAAAGTATTAGGTAAAATAAAAAAAAATAAAAAATTGGTGTAAATCAATTAAATTTTGTTAAGAATAGTCGTGAATATAAATTTTTTTAAGATTTTATTAATGCATAATTATATATCTATTTTACATATAAATTTTGTATATTAACCGGATGGGTAAGATCGCAGAGATACCGCCACCCCGGTCCTCATTAGGGAAATCCTGCCAGAGTAGATGCTATCTAATCTAAACACAATCCGCAGCGAAAGTGGCACTGAACATGAAGTAGAATGTTGGCGAAGTAAACCCCTTTTCAGTGGATTCATCACCACCATCATGCCTTCTTCATTCTCTCTGTCTTCTTTCTCTCTCCTCTCAAACCTTACCCACCACCACTACCTCCATAAACCCACCACTCTCCATCCAACAAACCCACCTCACTCTCTCTCTATCAAATCTTCAATTGACAAATCCTCCACCACAAACAAGAAATCCAACGACGACAATATCAAAAGCAGCTCATGGGTCAGCCCGGACTGGCTCACTTCTCTTACTCGTTCCTTAACCATCGGCCAATACGATTCAAACATACCCATTGCGAGTGCCAAGTTGGAAGATGTTTCTGACCTTTTGGGCGGTGCTCTGTTCCTTCCATTGTTCAAATGGATGAACGACTACGGCCCCATTTATCGGCTCGCTGCTGGACCGAGGAATTTCGTGGTGGTCAGTGACCCTGCCATTGCCAAGCATGTTCTGAGGAATTATGGCAAGTATGCTAAGGGTCTTGTGGCTGAAGTCTCTGAATTCTTGTTTGGTTCTGGCTTCGCCATAGCCGAAGGTTCCGCTTTGGACGGTAATGCCCTCAATTATATTGATAAATAGTAATGCCCCCAAATTTTCATCTTAGTTATCAATTCAAAGTTGTGGGTTTGATATAGTTGTGTAATTTTGGTTATTGGAATTGATTTTAGTACGCAGGTATGTTTAATACTAATTTGGGTTTATCAATGTCAAGTACTTGCAACATTTTATGTTGTGTTATAATTATATATATGTGTGTTCTCCGAAAGTTCCCTTGTAATGGTTTAGACTTTCGAAAGATCCTGTGGCCTTACTACTTTCATTCTGTTTAGATGTGTTTAGACAACCTATGGGGCTAGGGCGATACGATTGCCCCATTTTGATTGCAAAGAATTGAACCATGGAAAAGATTGTCATAAATGGGATCATTTTGAAGAAAATGGAATCTGTTTCAACAATGGTGATGAATATTTGAAAGAAGGACATTTTAGGAAACCCTAAGATTGATGCTAAGTACCATCAGACATGGTGATGGCTACCAATTATTTTGATGGCCTCATTGGTGAGTAAATTTACCTTCAACATGTTGTGTAAAAGACATTAGAATCATATAAATTCATGAAACATACAAAGAAGATTGAACCTTTTTGTTCTGGCTAAACATGGTTTTCTGATTGTATCTTTTATTGCATATCTGCCAAGAACATTTAGAATAGATTGATTGCCTTGCCAATTTAGTTTGGGCGAGTTTAAGAATTACATTAACCCAATTTATTTCGTGTGAAATTGAAGTGCTGGTGTCTGGAATCCTGTCCTGGAAAATGCTTGATTTTTTTTTTTTTCATTTCATAAGCTTTCAATTTGTGATCATTTCGAATAGAAATTGCGTATTGTCTGTTTGAGTTATCATTTCTTTGAGTATAAAAGTCTGATTTGTTATAGGTGAGGCGCAGGGCTGTGGTTCCATCTCTCCACAAGAAGTACTTGTCTGTGATAGTTGATCGGGTATTTTGCAAATGTGCTGAGAGATTGGTGGAGAATCTTAAAGCTGACGCACTCAATGGCACCGCTGTAAATATGGAGGCAAAATTTTCTCAATTAACGCTTGATGTTATTGGTCTAGCAGTGTTCAACTACAATTTTGATTCCCTTACTACAGATAGTCCTGTTATTAATGCAGTTTACACTGCATTGAAAGAAGCAGAGGCTCGTTCAACTGACCTATTACCATATTGGAAGGCACGTTATTACTTGTACTGTTCTTGCTCTTTTTTTTTTAGGTTCACCTAATTTGATAAGGATGACTGAGAACTTTTGTTCTTGTTGCAGATTAAAGCTTTGTGTAAGATAATCCCACGACAAATAAAAGCTGAAAAGGCAGTAAAATTGATCAGGAGAAATGTTGAAGAACTGATAACAAAGTGCAAAGAAATTGTGGAAACTGAAGGTGAAAGGATTAATGAGGAGGAGTACTTAAATGAAACAGATCCAAGCATCCTCCGGTTCTTGCTTGCTAGCAGAGAGGAGGTCTGCAAATGCTCTTTACTTGTATATAAGCTATGACTTGTTTCACTTGCAAATATTGTACACTGACTTACAGTTCCACAATGCGTGTGCACATGAATTTGAGGTGGACAAAATTCTCAGCCAATTTGCTTTAAAATTTGACACATATATGCTGCATACAGAGAAGTCAAAAACCCTAATGTCAAGGTTATATGGTTAATTTTACTTGGAAAAGGTGAACCACTGATTTTTATAAAGTACTCCTCATTGTTCAGGGTTACATTTGCTATGAGAGTGAATAAGTAGTCACTGAAGATGGGAAAGATGGAAGTGTGATTGTCCCTCACAATACAAAAGTAGTTATTTTATAATTCTAACACTTAGTTATTATTGCATCATCAAATTAGAAGAGAAAGGAAGTTGTAGTTTATTTCAGTTGTAGTATGTGTTATTGTTTGGGGTTACAGCTGCTAAGAGAGTGAGTAATTAGTTAGCAAAGGCGGCAAAGATGGAAGCATAGTTATCAGAACGGGACCTGGACCAGCCGGTTCAACTGGTTGAACTGGGAACCAGACCCTCGGCCGGTTCGGTATTCTAATTGGATTGCTTTTGCAAACCAGTGTAAACCTGGATAAATCAGTCAATTTTTTTACTAAACTGGGAGTGAACCGGAATTTGAACCACCTCACCGAAGTGAGCCTCGTTTCACGGATATATTTAATGTGCAGATTTCCAGGAATTTAACGCCTCGTTTCATGATATTTTATGTGCGGGCTTCAAGGAAGTTAACTGCTGAGAGTTTTATGTTAAAATGGGTTGGCAGGAGGAGTCGAACATAGGTACTTTAGGTGAAAATCAAGCTTCTCATCCACTTGACTACCATCTTGTTGTGATAGCTTTTTAAAAATTTTAATATATATTTAAGTAAAGCATTAACTACCTAATATAATATTTTTTAAAAAGAGAGAGCCCATTCTCACTCCCATATGTATTGATGCACTCCAAAAAGTACTTCATTTGAACATTTAATGATATATAGTTGGAGTGCAATTGTATTAGTAGGGAGTGGGATATTATCTCCCTTTTAAAATATATTAATTATAAAATCAGTTGAACCACCAATTGAACCAGAGAACCGTGAACCGATTCCTTCACTGGTTCACTGTCTGGTTCGGTTATGATAACTATGGATGGGAGGTTATGGATCCCTCACAAGCACAGTATTACAGTTAGTTGAGTTACAAAATCAAATTTGACTGACTTCTTGATGTGGAAGCACAACATAAGGAAAAAATTCAATGTTCTTTGCTTTATTTCTTGCTTCTTTTTTCCCATTAGAATTTGTCAAAGGGAGCAATCTTAACCTTCCTTGTAACCTCTGAAATGTTGAGGAACTGCCTGTGTTCATAATTGTGCAGCCCTACACAGCAAATATTTGTCTTCGGCTTCTTTGAAAAATACCAGCTTTGTGTGTATTGAGCTCATTGCTTAATTAATTAGGTTTCTACTCTTCAAACATATGATCGCTTTGCAGACCCCAGCTTTCACAAACAAACAAAACAATTAATAAGAATAAAGGTAGGCATCTGATTATAGTGTCGTCCTCCTTTTTCGGAGTTCAATCTTGTGCCATGTTATCCAATTCTTCTCTGCAAAAGTGCAACCTATGTTTGTCCTTGATTGGTCAATTGCATACTCTCTTTTTTTCTTTTTCTGTACTAATGGCCTTGTTGACGTTTACATTGATGTCCTTGGTTTTGTTTTTTAATCCATGACCTTTCAAGCATATGCATGCATTTGTCAGCAGACAGATTTTAACCTATATTATGTGTTTATATTTATAACCTATGACTGATCAATCAGTGATGATCTATTCTTCATAGTGTTTCATTTTCAACGAATGTGATAGGTATAATATTTTTCTTGAATTTCATTAAATAGCTGCGCTTTCTGTGTATGTTTTGGTTTGCTTCTTGGTTTAGATATGCCGGCTCTTTGTGATATAGGTTTCAAGTTTACAGTTACGGGATGACCTTTTGTCAATGTTAGTTGCTGGGCATGAGACCACTGGTTCAGTGTTGACTTGGACACTGTATCTTCTAAGTAAGGTATCGTTACTATTGGCATGTCTCTTGTTACAATTTGATTTTCTTTGGCTAATTTTGGGCCTTGTAGAGCTGAACTCGATATGTTATGAATTGTGGACGATGAAAATGTAAAATGTTTTTTTTCCCTTTATTTATTTTAGAGTCTATATATAACTAGCCGCATGCAAGTCTAATTCTATATAAAACGCTCAGTAGGGTTCCCAAACACACAATACATGAAAAACTAATCCAGGTTTCAGTATCATAGTTCATAATACAATCATACAGTAGTATACATAGAATACAAAATGTCATCATTCAACAGATATATATATGTAAGCATGCTAGCATATAATATAATGTTGTGTACTAGCATCAAAACAATCAATACAACACATATTGTCATATCCCAATATATCAAATATCCTAATATACCATAAGTATCATCTTGATTCCACACTCGGATCCCAAATATATCAGCAATTCCTGCATATGTCACTGATCAATCATCCGATTTTTCACCTAGCAAATTTCATCGCACTCGTCTCATTTCAGTCTGTACCTATAGTTTAAAACCCAAAACAGCTGTATACCTGAAACAGAGGCCTTTATTGTGGCTTCTGTGAGTCAAAATGAGTAAAAACCTGCACTAATCCCACCCAAAAAAAAAAAAGGATAAAAACCTGTGACTTAATAGAATGAATTATTTAATTGAAGGGAGGATATGTCCCTAGATAGAGTTGAATGGAAAAAAAAAAAAAAAGAATTTGTGTAGTTGACCTCAAATACTTGGTATTTGCACTTTGTTCAGTTGTCTCGAGTGGTTAAGAATCAAAGGTTTTGTTTAATTTTCCTCATGCCATCTGTTAATTTGCCACCCTAGGTTGTCAAGGTCTTTTTCTGCACCCAAGACAAAGTAGGGAATGAATCCTGGGTTAATAATTCAGGGATTAAAAACTTGGTTTTTAGATATATAGTGGCAATATTTATTCACTGTATTTTTCATGATACAATCCACTTACAGAGCATACATCACTAATGGCATGTATGACATGTAGATATTAATTGGAAGGCTTTTAGCAAGGTGTCTTTTGTAGTCCACAAATAAGTACATAGGCATGTGGCAATCTAATTGTATTGCTGTCATCATCATCAATATCAGAACTTACATATAAACTATTTGTGATTGCTAACCTGAAATCTCCAGTTTTTCAAACTATCTCCCAAATGTCCTTTTCTCAGAACCTTTAACATTTGTTGGGTGACTTCATGAACATTTTTGGTTTCTAATTCGTTATTATAAGTTCATGACATATTAGATGAGTATAGGGTAACATAAGTCAGTTTTATTATGCATGGATTTGGTTATCTATCCTTTTTCCTTGATCTTTTCATGCAGGACCCCTCCTCTTTGATAAAAGCACAAGAAGAAATTGACACAGTTCTACAGGGAAGACCTCCTGGTTATGAAGATGTAAAGAATCTCAAGTTCTTGACACGTTGCATAAATGAGTCAATGCGTCTCTACCCGCATCCTCCTGTAGGTTAAAACACCCCCCCCCCCCCCCCCCTTTTTCTGTTAGTTGAGTGAATTCATTGCAATACAATTTGTTCTTTCTACTGACCCTTTTCTCTCGGAAACCCAATTTATTAGGTCTTGATAAGAAGAGCTCAAGTTGCTGACGTTCTTCCTGGAAATTACAAGGTTAATGCTGGTCAAGATATAATGATTTCAGTATATAATATCCATCGTTCTCCACAGGTACCACTTTAATTTCTATATTTCCTGATTTTTTTTAAATGTGGGTACATGTAAAATATTTTTAATTTAGGTTGCCATTGCTTTCCACTGTGAATAGTGAAACAAAATTTAAACCTTTAACTTCCAATTTCTTCATATATTGAAATTGCTGCGCAGGTAATTCATTTAGTTTCATTATTTTTCTGCATTCCCCTGTTTGAAAGTGGAGGCCTTGAAGAACCTGCTTCCATTCGCTATCCTCTGTTGAATATATTGTTTAGTTTCAGGTCCAGCACATCATGATTAACATGTATGAATCAAATTTTCCCAGTCAATTTTACATGTAATCTTTATTAAAATGTTAAACTTAGAACATGAACATAATTGAGAATCATATTGCTATTTCTTTTAAGGTTTGGTTGCTGATACTGATAAATTGAAATATATTTTCTTGGAGCTTACAATTCCCATTATCTAGTAATTGATATATATATATATATATATATGTATATATTTTTCAATCTTACACTCCCATTATCTACGTCTGCGTGCGTGTTATAGAAAATGTGAGATTCTATTGTTTTTTCCTTTTAACCCTAGATTTTTAAGTGCTAAAATTTGTTTACATTTTCTATCTAGTTGATATGGAGGATGCTATACTATGCATAAATTGTTAAATTTCTTTTCCTTTCCTCTATTTATTTGTCAACACACACATGTTATTGCTCTATAAAATGCTTCCTTCACTTTCTATGACTGTGAATGTATAAGGTCTGGGAGAGAGCGGAAGAGTTTGTTCCGGAAAGATTTGACTTGGAAGGCCCGGTGCCGAATGAAACAAATACTGATTTCAGGTATTTATTTAATCAATTTTTTCTTATTTATTTATTTTTAATTATTTCATATCAGGAAGTTGTGTTTATTGTCACGACCAAGTCCGATATTAATGCTTTGCATTTATATATCCTGTATAACGTCAGTTTTTTTATCTTTGCATTCTAATTTGGTTATACATTGCAGATTCATCCCATTTAGTGGGGGGCCTCGTAAATGCGTTGGTGATCAGTTTGCTTTGCTGGAAGCAATTGTTGCTCTGGCAATCTTTCTACAGCATATGAACTTTGAGTTGGTTCCAGATCAGAACATTAGCATGACTACTGGTGCCACTATTCACACAACAAATGTAATATTTTCAATCTGTTACTGTCATATTCAACTGCTAACAAGTACTTGTCACACGACTAAACAAAGATTCCCTAATCTAATGATTAGTACCTTACCTTGCCATTGTGATGTTTCTCTGTCAGTTAGAATCAGGAATCAGTGAGGAGTTTCCAGGTTAGCAGCTGGCTTAATTGGGCCTGTCAGTCAAACATGAAAAGAAACTGTTGAAAGATAGAATTAAAATCTAAATTTAGAGCAACAAAATTGGTAATATTTCATTTCTGTATGTATTTAAATCTGATAGAATAGGATCATTGTTCATATTACTCAGATTTAGTCCACTCTGATCCACTAAGAATGCAAATGAATTTTGAATTATGCAGACCGACACAAGCTTGCAACCTGGTAATGGGATGTTTCTTGTGTCAAGTATCCTGTGAGGTTCCAAAACTAAAAATCCTATAAAGATCTGAAACTTTCAGAATGTGGTTTGAATTAGTTGTGCCTAAATCTGATTGAAATAGTGTTGAAAGTCTGCTTAACAATTATACATGAATCCTGGTGTGTGGTTTCTGTTTTAGCTTTAGATGTTGTGGAACTCGTTTACATAAAAATGAGTTTATCGAATATCGTCTTGTTTTCCAATGAGATGGAAGGAGGGGAAAAATAAATATTCTTTGATTAAATGCGTTGTGGACTTATTCCATCTATGTTCTTCATTTGTTCTAATGGTGTGCTATTGTTGCAGGGCTTGTACATGAAAGTGAGCCAACGGCACAGTAAACCTGCATTTGCTTCAACATCTTCTTCTAGGTAAACTTGTATATTTGTATATACTAATAAATACCAACAAATCCAAATGTTTATTGTAATGTTCCATAATGGGAAAAAGGAAACTCATAAAAGGTCCTGATTTTTTTGATTCACCTGCTTGAAAGATGGCTACCTCTGCAGCTGACAACGCAATGACTCAAATGAGGACTAAATCTTATTCATGGTTGACAAAAAGGGTTGCTTAGCTTCTTATGACGTATTCTTTTTGCAACTTGAATGCATTACAGGTTCCGTTGCTTTTATTTTTGCCTATATCTCTGGCTATGCAAGTGAAAAATAAGTAATACATGTACCAGTTCATCATGTTTAACATGGCATTTGAATGATTCATTTTGTTATCATGTCATTTGAAACTAATCAACTTCATTTGCACTAAAAAGGGTGAGTTTAAGTATTTAATGAAAACATTGTCTTTTTTATTCGGCATATGCAAGTAATGCTTTCATTTTCAGTGATGCATCCAGTCCAGAGGATGGTTGATGCCTTAGTAATGCTATGAATAACAGAATGGAATTGTCACATTTTCACAGGGCATCCTGTTGGACACAAAAATATTTTCATTTACACATTTCTTTGCAATAGTATAAATTCTATGATCTTGTGAACTGCTGTCATTTCATTTTGTTTTCCCCTCTATAACGGAGTAATTTCTGTAACGGTACTGGTTTAGATGATGGATAGATGCCGATGGGGAATGCAAAGGCATTGGATAACTAATTTAGGAAGGAAATTAGGGTTTCATATTTAATTTTTGGTTCTTTTATATTTTATTATTTTAGAATTTATTTATCTTATTTAGGGTTATTTTAGTTTGGTAAGTTTATTTTAGGTTTTGCCTATAAATATAGGCTTAATGTTATGGAGATGGTAGACTTTGATTTGATTATTGAATGTGAATATTGATATTGAGATATGGATTTCTCTCGAGAATTTTAGGGTTTTCCTATAAATATAGGCTTAAAGTTTTGGAGACGGTAGACTTTGAATTGATTATTGAATTTGAATATTGATATTGGGATATTGATTTCTCTCAGATTCTTCTCCCTTTCCCTTAGACATGCCAAAAAAACAAAATGAATAAAATGTCGTGCACAAAATTAACATCATTACTACATTTAATTTGATGTCACAGTACTGTATATGCATCAACTATGGTAAGTGTTATGGTAATTTTATATGATGCAGTCATTACAGTTTCTATTATCTGAGTGATGGTACTGTTTTCCTATAATGCTCTAGCCTAGGACAATGGATCCGTTCCTTAGTGATGCCATGGAAAACAAAACTAGATTATAGGAAAACCCAGAGGTACACGCTTACGGCTCATGGGGGTTTCCAGGCTAACCCATGGGTAGGGAGTGGATCTGGGATACCACTTCCTTTGACAAAAAAAAGATAAAAAAAAATGAATATAGCCAGCAAGTTCAACCCCTGGGATTAGTTTTGCTTGCAAGGCCTTGAGAGTAAAAGACTGTATCTTCATGAGGTCCCTAAGTAATTCTCTTACTTGATATGTGATTCTTGGAGGGTAGGTCCCATATTTTGGAGTTTATTTTATCATGCACCTGAAGGACTGGTGATTGGCATGTTTTTGCCATCAATATATATATATATATATATATGTATAGATATATTATTTATTTATTTATTTTATTTTATTTTATTTCTTCCACTTTCTTTTTTACTCAGATTATTCTTTCATACATCTCTGAAAAAAAATTTAGTAGGGAAAGCTGGTTATATTGTTGAAATTTTAGTTGATTTCATTTTTCTTCATGTATTTGGTTAGAATGAGTTTTTGAATGTCTTATACCTCCAAGTGTAAGGAAAAAGATAGAATACTTTTGTATAAAATAGCTGGTTATTTAGTCAAACAATTGAAGAGATAATTACTTTAAGGTACAGTATATATTTTCTCTCAAACGGCACTCGAAAATTTGGATGGATCCAATGAGGAAAAACAAAATTTCTTGTTTTACATATAAATAGTAATATGTGAGGATGAATTATGTTGTGAAGCATGTTTGGTTTTTGAATTCCAATTTCTGTCTGTGTGGGGCCACTCTCAACATGTGGGACCACTATAATTTTGACATGTTTGGGGCCTTATGAGTATTACTATGCTTACAAAAAAAAAAATTGGGTAAATTATGTTGATCTTTCTTGAGGATTTTGATAATTATATTGACTTTTCTTGAAGTTCTTAAAATTATTCTAACTTTTCATATTTTAGCTTACAGTATACAAATATTTTTTTTGGTCAATTTTTTCTTTAAAATGATAAAATTATTAATTTCATGTTTTTTTGTGTTTAGTTTTTTAAATTATGACTATTTTTTATTTTAAATAAATATTGGTAAAACTTTAAATTTATTTTTATATAAAATAAAAAAATATTTACCTTAAAATTATCTTTAAATAAAATAATAAAAAAAATGTATAGAAAAACTTAGAAAAATTGGTTAAAATTAAAAAAAATATAAAAAAAAAAATTGAAAGGGGTAGTTTTGTCATTTAAAAAAAATTGACTGGAATAGGACATATTTATATTGTTAGATAAAGTAAGAGATGTCGGTGTAATTTATTCAAAAAATATTTAGCACAGAATTGTATTAGATATACATTATTTCATGGTATGATGTGTTGCAAATAAGATCTTGTTATATAATTTGGGATTTTGCTTTTGATAAATTGTTTAAAGAAGAATTGTATTACTCGGGACCTTATTTAACCTGAGAGAAACATGTAAAATCCATCATTTTGAATGGTCACTCAATTTCTATCTTTTTTATTTGAATAAAATTGTTTTTTGGTCAATAGTTTTGTTCAATTATTTGAAATTATTATATAAATATTGAGGAAAAAGGGTATGATTTAATTTATTTCATTTTGTTTTCAAACATTATGATATGTATATATATATATATATATGGGTTACTTATTGTGCAAACATGCCATTCCCACCAGCCAGAGACATGATTGTTGATAATGTTAGGTAAAAGCCTAATAACCCATGCATAATGCTTTCTCATATTTTCTGTCGTTAAACGAGATGGACTGATTATCAGTTCAAACTAATTAATCATGAACAACTGTCACGGGACGCTTCCGGTAGATGATTGCTTCTCAACTGATGCTGCCTATGCACTCTTATGACCCTCAAAGTACTCTAGCTATTACCGCCCTGCCTCTACAGTTCTGTCCTTGAATTTTCAAAATATGAACCAATCATTAGCTCCACATCTTCCTTTATATATATATATATATATATATAGCCCACTTGAAGTCTAGTGTCACAATGGAAATATACATGTTTCTACAATTTAAATTAAAAAAAAAAAAATACTTGACTATTGAAAAAAGTTATGATTATTCTCAAACAGTCATGATTTTTTCTAAAGAGATTTGATTATTTAGGACGATATGATTTTTTTTTAGTGATGTTCAAAGAATACATGAGAGAAAAAAGAAAGAAAGTATTTATGTTTTATCTTGTTTGATAGTTTATGAGAAAAAATAAAATAAAATAATTATTTTTTATTTGAATGATCAATTGAGAGAGAAAAGAAAAGAAAAAAAAGTATTTAAATGTAATATAATATGATAGTTATATCATTTTTTTTATGTTTAAAATTTTTAATTCCTTTATTTATGGATACTTTTGGTATTTCAAATTAGGGTGTCAATTCGTGTTATCGTATCGTGTTCGGGTCGTGTCAAGGCATACATATTCAAAAATATGTGTGAACCCTAACTTGACACTATTAACTAATCTTGTCAAGTTTTAAAACTCAAATCCAACCCATTTATTAAACAGGTTACACGTGTTGACACACTTAACTCTTTTATTTTAATTTTTTTATTTTTTAAATAAAAAAATTTACGTATCTTTTAATATGTATAGATAATTTTCAAGTTTAGTAACTTTGGATATGGGTCAAATCAAAACAGAAACCTCTTTTATAAAAAAAAAATCTTAAAATCTTGATAAATATTTGATGTGAGACGAATTACATTAACTCATATATATTTTATAATTAAACGTGTTAAGTCTGTTAAACGGGTTGACACTAGTAAAACTCAAACATGACATGTTTATTAATCGTGTTATACGTGTCAACCCGTTTATGACCCAAACCCATTTATACTAAACTCAAAATCGTTAATTTCGTGTTGTATTCGAATCATATTGTTGTATTGTATTAAAAATTGACACCCTTAATTTCAAAAAAATCCATTAATTACACTTTATTTTCTCTCCACTTTTAGAGAGACTGAAGAAGTGGGTTAAAACTCTTCAACTTTTTCTCTTATTCTTTTCATTAAAAACTTTCAAATGGAATATTTAGTTATCTCTCTACTTTAATCGTTTCTCTCTAATTTTTTTCATTCAAAAAAAGCTGTAAAAAAAAAAAAAAAATGGTTATGATTCTTCTTCAACATACATGATTCTCCCCAAAAAGATATGATTATTCAGGGAGATGTGATTTTCTAAAAGAGAGATGATGTTTAAAGAATACACAACTATCGAAAAAGTTTTGATTATTCTCTAACAGACACAATTCTCCGTACATAGATTTGATTATTTAGTAATACATGATTTTTCAAAAGAGACATAATGTTCAAAGAATCCGTTATAAAATTTATAAATAGATACAAAATAGTTCACAAGAATAATTCTTCTCTCAAAAGTATCTCTTTTCTCTTGTAAAAAGTCACTACGTATAATTTTACAAAATCTCCTGAATTCTTTTTCGTAGATTTTAGTAGACTTTATTGTTTCTCGGGATGATTTGTCAAAAACTTATTAGTAAACTCAACCGAATAGAGCAAATATCACTTTAAATAAGTCTAGCAATATGTACAAAACATTCTGATGATAAGTGAATTTAGTTTGTTTATATTTTGAGTCGATCTCAAACAAATTAATTGTGAACTGAACTTGAGTAAGCTAGTTAGGGCTAGTTGGTTGGTACTTTTACTCTCTACATTAAGGAAAATGTGTGATTTATTTCTTGAGGCTCCGGTAAACTTGAAAAATGATAATTATACAATACATTCCTCGTTGATAAAAAAAAAAAATTGAACTGATGTAACTTGAATTTTTATATAACATTTAAAATACTTATTATTTTATCAATTCAAATTCGTTAAATTGACGAGGGTATAAATTGTTTTAAGCTTAATTTTTCTTACACGAATTTTTAATTAATTTAAGGATAAATTACACTGACCTATCCTGATATTTATGATAATTATACTGACTTTTTTTTAGGTTTTTGAAATTATAATGATCTTTCATGTTTTACCTAATAATATATAGATATCTCTTTTTAGATAATTTTTTTTCTTTAAAATAACAAAACTATCTATTTCATTTTTTTTTCACTTTTTTAAAATTTTGACCAATTTTTTTGCATTTTTCAAATAAATTTTGATAAAAATCTTAAATTTGTTTTTAAATAAAAAATCTTTAAAAAAAATTGATCAAAATTAGAAAAATGTAAAATAAATAAATAAAAAGGATAATTTCGTTATTTTGGAAAAAAAAATTAGCATGAGATAGGTATTTATATATTATCAAGTAAAATAAGATAGGTCAGTATAATTTTAAAAAAATTTAAAAAAATAATATAATTATTATAAATTTCATATAATTTACCTTTAATTTAATTATGAGTCATGGCTGAATAGCTTATCGTCGTATATGCAGCTATGCAAAACAACATCAAAGAATATCCTTCGACCGTTCTGTAATCTTCCAAATCATTCCTCTTGTTAAGACATTTATTTACAATTGAAGCGAGGTGTAGAAACGGGTGACAGAGAGAGTATAGAATATACATATCCCCCACTGAGGGGCGGAGAATCTGCGGGCTTATTGCATATGATTTACGGCGGCGATAGCGTCAAGAGAAGTGACCTTTTGTTGTTTCCGATCGCCACCTCAGTTTGCATTAACATTCCAAGGAATCCAAACAATATATTTTAATATATATATATATATATATATACACACACACACACACATACATACACACAAACACACATACCTTGTAGATATATTCCCCAAGTGTATTTCAATGTTTGTTTGTGAAAATAGTTGTCTTTGCTATAGTGAGTCATAACTTGAAAAATTATTACATGATACGGAATTATTGATTTTAATTAATCAAAAATTGTCATTTGTATAATATATAAAGTTTTTATAGGAAATTTTTTTAATGAGATTGTTCTATCACATAACAATATATCATTCATGTTATGGTTCATTTTAAGTGAAATATAATGAATATAGCATAATATTATTATAAAAATACATAGCCAAGATGATTTAAAAAAAATTGATAAACTCGATATCTTGTATTTCAGGTGAACTAATTTAAGGGACCAATCTTGGCATTTATTAGTGAGAGATCCAATTAAAGTTGAGACAATGTCCAAAAATTGATAACTTAATATCCGATACTTTGGGCCGACTAATTTGAAGGATCAATCCTATCGTTCACTAGAGAGAGATCTGATTAAAGTCGGGACAACTTCCCGTATGAAATCCGATTAAAGTCGGGACAACTCCCATATGAAATTCGATTAAAGTCGGGACAACTCCCATATGAAATTCGATTAAAGTCAGGACAACTCTCTGTATGAATTGGACAAAAAAAAAATAGTATCGAGTTTTGACTAGACGATTTTGAAAAATAAATTCCTTAATTGCTGTCTACTGTTAAGATTAGTCATAATGATAAACTAATTTTATTTAAAAATGTTTCAAATTTTTAAGAAAAATAATAACTTTTATATACTTAATAGTTTTATCTTTCTGTTTCTTTTAAACAAAGAGAGTTTAAGATAATAGAAAAAATTAAGGTAAAAAAAGAGTTAAATTTTTAATTTGAAAGTTTATGACAAAAAAAGAGAGAGATGAATATTAGAGATTCAACTCACTTTTTAAAATTTTCTAAAGTAATCAAATGAGTTAAAAAATAAATAATTATTAAATAAGAAAATATAATTATCAAATAATAATATTTATTTTTTGATTTTTTTAATTATTCAAATAAAAAAAACTCTCAACTTTTAAATAAGTTTTTTTTTTTTTTTTTTTTTTATCTCCTCTTCTATTTAAAAGTTTTTTTCTCTCTAAAACTTTCAAACATGCTGTTAACTTAGTTAATCATCATTCAATAATTTTTCCGTTAAATTCCCCACACTCCACAAAAATTCAAAAATGTTTCATCGCCGCATTGTACTCTACTCTCCAGCTTTAATCCATTGAATCGAAATAAATAATGGAGCTTGACTCGATTTCTCAACTGTATCGAGTATATGTATTATTTATATATACATATGTTTGTCTATATATTCATTATATATATATATACAGAATCATAAAGGGGCCGGCTGTTTCCGGTTGGGAGTTGAGTGCACATGACACCACTTTCAATTTCCATAATGTCTCTCTCTCTCTCTCTCATTCTCTTTCTTCAACAGATGAAATGCCTAAACCTGAGAAAATAACATGACACCCATGAGAACAACGACCAGCTAGCTGCTTCTCTTTCTCTCTCTTACTTTGTTTCTTTCACTCATTCATCATTCTCTCTCTCTCTCTCTCTCTCTCTCTCTCTCTCTCTAAATTCTCCCTTTCTCCCTAAGTTGGTACTGACACCACATTTCATTATCTGAGAGTGTAATTACTAAGGAAGAAGAAGAAGAGATAGAGAGAGAAAATGTTCAGGTTACACAAGCACAACAAGCCATCCAAATCAGGAGAGAGAATTGATTTCAAATTCTCCAATTTTCAAGCCCTTCAGGTACCAGTACCAGTGTACCACTCATTTTCGTGAATTTTCTTTCCATAATTTAGACTCCAAGTTGTATTGTTATTAGCATGCCAATTGTTTGATTTAGCGGCCTTTAAATATATAATTTTGTCTTCATGATTTTCTAATCAATTGCTTATTTATTTTTTTCTTCAATTGTGATTGTTCTCAATGTGACTAACAATGTACCTTCACATTGATCATCAAAACCAACAAGAACACCTGAAGATTCTCTGTAATTCTGAAACTTGTCATTGAAATTTGTTTCTAGAAAAAGTTATGGATTGATAGAAAACTGAATGCGGAACAACAGTAATGTTGTGTTTGGTTGCTGGGAAAATGTAGGGAACAGTAATGTTGTGTTTGGTTGTGGTTAAGACACATTCCTGGGGTAGAAGGAGGTTCCTCCGACCTACTTTAGAGCTAAGTATTGTTCTTATGAGAATTATCATAGTGTAATTCAATACCAACGCTGATTATCTTGCCGTCTTATAGAAAAATTGACCATACAGAAAAATAAGGAAATATTTGAAGAGCAGTTAAACTTTCCATGAAACTTTATTCTCGCATTTAGTCAATAAATTATAAATTAAACCATATGAAGTATGTGAAAATATTTTAGGGCTAATTTTATTTTGTTGAAGGCATATACAACATAATTAGTGCAAAATAATGATGACATTTACAAGTGAATTTTGAAGTTATTGAATATACTAATATTTTTAGTGTATTGTTTATTTGTGAATTTTTCTAAATCAATAAGTTGGCTCTTAGAAACAATCTGAAGCTTCCATCTCCTTGTGTTTATTGTTGTACAGAAATTACTTGACTATTTTTATTCAGTAATTCTTGCTTGCTGACAATATGTCGGTCCATGGCCTCTCAGTGTTTGCTAACTATGATTTTGTGTAATAGGTACCAAAAGGATGGGATAAGCTTTTTGTGTCTATTATTTCTGTAGAAACAGGAAAGACAATTGCAAAATCAAGCAAAGCAATAGTGCGGAATGGAAACTGTCAATGGTCGGAATCTTTGTCAGAATCTATCTGGCTTTCACAAGATGATTCTTCAAAAGAGCTTGAAGAGTGTCTCTTCAAGTTTGTCGTTGCTATGGTATGAGATGCCTATGATGATTGTTTGTTGTATCATCATCATAGCCATTGTCATAATAATTATTATTATTACCTTCATAATTCTATGTTCACAGGCATTTTTCTTGTATTGGTTTTCCTTATTTTGAGGATGATTTATAGGTCATATCCAAATGACTTGTTCATATCACAGGGATCAGCAAGATCTGGCCTCCTTGGAGAGGCTACTGTCAATATGGCAGGGCATACAAGTTCAAAGGCTTCTGTTCCAGTTTCGCTGCCATTGAAAAAATGCAACCATGGGACAATTTTACAAGTGAGTTGTGCAATTGTGTGATCTGAATTCTTTCATTGTGTTTGTCTATATCTGCATTTCCCAAATGCCCCAACAGCTTTTCTAATTTGTTTGCTACTTAAAAATAGAATTCAAAAGTCATACTATCCATTATGGCTTCTGTGAACTTTAAGTTATAAATTGTATAGCTATTTATGGATAATATTTTAGTTAAGTTGCAAGGACAGTTATAGTAAATGTAACTAATGTCAACTCTTATTCAAATTATATTGAAACTTTGTACCAAAAAGAGGGAACAAACTACTTGAAAATCACAATGTTGACCGCCAATTTAGTCGCTTCCTTAAGACAGTCATTTGCATTTGAGTAACTGTAGCATGTACCTACAGATTAGCTCATTTGCAATGAAATGGAATACACATTTACACAAAAGTTTAAATCGGTTATGGAAATTTTGAAATGCACCAAGTTAAGAGACATTTGAATTCTCTTTTGAGTAAATGGTTTGAAACTTAACATGTACAGAAAAAACCAGCACCGTCTACTTAATACTGAACAGGAAAATGGAACCAAGAGGTTCTACTTTTCTTTGTCATGTGTCAGTTTTTTTCCTGCTCAAAATTCAGAAAATTTAGTTATGCAGTACCTCTTTTGTGGACAGACTTTGTGCAGTTCTTGGCATTCTAAAATTGTTGGGGTTATGTAGACTTTGCAGTTTCCTCAATACGTAATAATTCAGATAATTCTAGCTTTTCGGAAAGAATTGGGGTGGTGGAGGTGGGGGAATCTCTTGGGGGTCATATCAAAAGATATAAAATTTTACATTCACAACTGAACTAAAACAGGTAAATATTTCCCCTTGCTTGTGGATGTGGGAGCAACCGAACAGTTAGTATGGTCAGGTCTTACCTTAGTGCTGTCATTTGTTTTATAATGCTTTTAAGATATTCAAACTGTGAAATGTTGATTACATTGTTTCACCACTATTTTCCCAATAGAAATAATCATTTAATTTTAACCATATGGACCCATAGGTAGATGCCACCGATAAATGGGGTTAAGTGGCAATGACCAAGGAAATATCCGTTGTTCGATTGTAGTATGGTTGGATGGCCCAGGAAAGGTTGATTGGCTTAATCGACTAACCTCGCTGTTAAGAGAAACCCTCATTTGAACGAGTAGTTTTTTTATAGGAGCTAACCAATACAGGGTAGCAGTGGAGAAATAAATAACAGTAACCCCAAGAGAAGACCCAAATGGGAACTTACAGAGATCCTGGAGAAATAGAGAAGGTAGAACTACATTGTTGGAATTCTATAAAGTAATAGCCAGTTGTTAGAAAGAGACAACAAACACAAACTGGAAAGATCACCACTGTATTTCTCTAAAAATAACTATGCCTGCAGTCATTTTTCCTTCTTATTGTAATTTCCTTGCGGTTTTCCCTACTTATATTTAGCGTCCATTTTGTAATACATTTCGAATCTTTGATTCCTTACTATGATACATGTTAGATTTGTGGTACTCTTGGGAAAGAACCTTGCTCCAGTCAGGAATTGCATTAGAACCTCAAATTAGGTTCTGAGAGCTCAGTCAAATTAAACTTTCCATTGATTTATAAATTAACATCCTGGAAAAGAATCAGAAGGCAATTCTGAAAATAAAATATACCCCAAGAGGTTCTTCAAAAGTAAAAGTAAGAACTATACTTTGTTTTCCTTTAAATTTAGACTAGAATTACATCTTGTTATCCTTAAGTACCAAAATTTCCCCTTGTTTCCACCAAAATGGTCAAAACTTTTTCACTTCTCAATGAACTAAAACGAAATACTAGTACAAAACCTAAATTCACATATTTTCATTGAAACAGACTGAAAATGGTTGAAACATACCGAAATGGTTAAAAAATTTCTCGTGTTTGTAATAATTCTAGAGTGTGGTAAAAGCTAGTATCCATTTTTTTCCTCAATTGAATGAGGGGATTACAATATTAAAATCCAAAAATACAAGAAGAGATCTCCATTTTTTTCCACAAATAGGAAGGAGAAGTCGTTAGTAGAAATGAGGAGGAGGTAAACATGGTATATCTAATTTTTTCCCTCAATTGAAGGAGGGGAAAGGATTAAAATTCAAAAATACAAGAAGGCATCCCCTTTTTTTCCCACAAATGGTAAGGAGAAGTAGTTGGTGGATATGAGGATGTGGGTAAAGTGTTTAGTGTAATACTTAGTTACTAATTATAATAATTTAACTTTCTATTTATTTTATTTAAATTGCTATTTTATATGTAACTTGTGTCAAGTTATCTACCTCATGTATATTACATATTACATACCTATTATCTTATAGCTTTGAGTTTAATTATAATAATTTCTTATTACATGAAAAAATTTAGCTCTAAAATATTTTATGCTTGTTTTTTACCGGTAAAGAATTGTTTGATATTAATGACTAATCACATTTACATTTGCTTTCTCAATTCTATCCTAATATCCTCTTGCGTGGATGGATGTGAAGGGTTATAACATTTCTAATTAGTTAATTATATTGCTTATCATCACACATTCACATATTTTGTTTTATGTTTCCAAGTATTTCAAAAAGATTTCCTAGTTTCACTATATTTTCAAAATATATCTGAAACTTTCCTGTTTCTTGAGTGACCAAAATGACACTTCAAAACGAAATTTTGATCCTTGCCTTAAGGTTTGCAATTCCTATCAACTGATAATATTTTATACTAGATACATATTTATTACAAAATTTTCATTAATTTTATATTGCAACATGAAATAGATATATTTTTTGGTAAGTAATTTTTATTACCAACAAGGGGAACACCCCAACCAAGCTCAAAGGAGCAGAACAAGCCTTACAAGAAAAAAACCAAGTGAATCCCCAACTATAGGGACTCAACCATCAGAGACAATTACAAAATAGACCGCAAAGCTACATCAGAAAACCAAGGCAACAATAGAGAAACTAGCAACATTCAAAGGAATGACTACTGCAGCTGGTGTATCACATTAGAAACCCCCAGCTTTTGCCTTGGGGACCAATTATGGGCTGTATTAGGAATTCTTCTCCATTTGGATATGAACTTGCATAGAGCAGCAGTTATTTTCCTCTTAATTTGGTTAACTGTCATTGATTTCCCAGTGAAAATTCTATTGTTCCTCTCTTCCCATGTATGTTAGACAGTAGCAGAAAAAACTAGAAGCTTTACTTGAGTCAGAAAGGACTTCCCACTCCCCTGACTCATAATCCATTGGAGTTCCAAAGATCACTGTATGGGATGTCAGCTGATACTGAAAGTGGACAAGATTTCCTTCCAAAGTTCATTAGCAATCGGACATTCAAAAAACAAATGTTCAATTTCTTCCTTGTTGCTTTGGCAGAGAACACAAGTGTCATCCAATTGCATCCCTTGCCTGATTGATCTATCCTTACTTCCTTAGTAGCCAGTCCCTTTGACAGACCATCCAGAGAATAAAGGCATATCTAGGGACAGCTTTTTTGTGCCAAACAACTTTGTACCAATCAACGGGAAGGCTAGGAAACCTGACATATTGCCAAGCTGATCTGCTAGAAAATTTTCCATCATTTGTTAGGGCCCATAAAGGAAGATCTTCATCCTCTTGATTAGGAATACATCCTTGTGGGGTAATGGCTGCAACGTTCGGGGCTATGACAGAGCATCTTCTTGGTCACTTCCAAGAATTTTGCCTTATGCTATCAGAAACTTTAGCCTTGTTTGTGCTATTACATTCTGATATTACTGAACTTCCAAATAAGTCAGAGAGAATCCCAGCTGGATGCCATAGGTCCTGCCATACGGAAGTCCTTTTCTCATTGCCAATTTTCTTCCTCATAAGATATTTAGTTGAATCTCTCAGTCCCAGGAGACTCTTCCCTTTCCAACTACATTAACTAGGCTTCCTCAAAGTCTGTAGGCGTCTCCCCTTGATAAAATATGAGTGCATCCACTGGACCCATAAGGAGTCTTTCAAAGAAAAAGGTCCCACAAGTGTCTGGTCATTAAGGCTTTGTCTGTATCTGCAACTGATTTGATCCCCAATCCCTCCTCTGTCTTAGGCTTACAAATTTTCTTCCAACTAACCTTGGCTCCGTTTCTTTTCAGTTCAGTTCCTTTCCAAAGAAAATTCCTGAGAATCCTCTTCACACCTTTAATAACAGCCTTAGGAAGGATGAAGGCAGAACACCACAATGTATGCATAGTGTTTAACAAGAAATATATTTATGTGTATACATATGGTATATAATTATATATATATATATATGTTGTTTAAATTCTTTCCACACACTCAATACCTATTAATCTCTTAGTAGAAAGCACTCCCCACCTTTTACTTGTTTAAGGCACAACATATGTTAACTCCTACAAGAAACCGGCATGACCACCTTAAAAAAAAAAAATTATACATGTTACCATACGCTTGGTTCATTGTCAACAGCTGATTGGATAGCATAATATCTTATATTCTCAATGTTTATAAGTTTAGCCCAAAGCCAATGAGACCCTAACACATGGTGATGCGAGGTAGACTAGGTACTCACACCAAGTCATTGGAATAGGGATAATGGCTTCTTATATTATATTGAAAAAGTTATATATTGTTCTTGTACTGAAGAAGGAAATTTGGAGCTCACATAACATAAGGGAGGGAAAAAAAAAGGTTTGAATATAAGGAAGGGGGAGATCTGATTGATGCAGATACTGTTTCTTTGAATTTTTTTTTTTCTTTTATGTAGGATAGAATCAAATTTTTTATACACCTACAGAATTTTAATTTTTTTTGTTGACTTGTATGAGGATGTTCCTTTGAAAATGGTGTTTACAGATCTCTTCAAGATTGCCCAGGACAAATGGCCTTTAGTTGTAGTTTTTCATGTTTCAAGAGCAAGTATGGGAGCCTCAGTTGTTTTTCCCCTCCTGATCAATGCAGGATTGGTAGTTGGATCCAGTAGATGCATTTTTTGAGACCCTTCATAGTTCCTTTGTTTATAACAATAAGGATGGTATGGACTCCTGACAGACATGGGGGTTTGAATTTTGATCATTTTATGGAGTGCTTTGTGGGGGCGATGGTACAGGTTTCCCTCGGAAAAGTACTTGGTAGGTCAAGGTACCGTCAAAAGTGTCAGTCTTTGGTTGGACTACAGCTTTAGATGCGATCATGATGATGTATTACTGTTTTAGGAGGGGAAAGCTTATCTTTAATTGGTGTTGCATGTACAAATGGCTAATGAGAGTACTAATTGTCTTCTTATTCATTATGAGATGGCGACTACGTGTTGCTCTCTTTGTTGTGTATTCATTGGGTTATGCCAAAGACGGTAAGGGACATGATTGGTTGCTAGTTGGGTGGTTGTCCCGTAGTTGCCCGGATGCTTGTTTTAAGGGTGTAAACCTGTTTTCCCATAAACCCATTCTGGAAACCGGAACAAAACATTTAGGAAATGTTAGGGAAAACAACACAGAAATGCTTCCAAAACATTTGGAAACTTTTAAGGAAACTTATTAGAAACTTATCGGAAACTCTTGATAAATTGGGAAAACTTATCATAAATTCCTTTCTCACTATTGTGTTTTACTCTTGATGGATTTTATTTTCAAGAGAACTATACAAATTTTATTTTAAAATTCATAATTATCTGCTAGCATTAATATTTAATTGTACCATATTAATTTTCTAGTGTTTTATACTTGTTTTATCAAAGTTTCTTATTAAATTTCCAAACAAATTTTATATTATAAAACACTTCCCATTTCTCCTACTATTTTTTAACCATGTTTCTGTTTCCTTGCCCGTTTCCTTCTTCCACTTCCTCCACTAGAAACTAAGGGTTATCCTAGTGGAAGAGTTCATCAGGCATGGGCCATGGCGGGTGGTTTATACCTTATGTGGAGCATTTTGTAGGAACCGAACAGACATACTTTTGAGCATGTAGATCTCTCTGGTCATAAATTGAAAAAGTGATTTTTGGACACTTCTCATTTTTGGATGTCTGGACTATTCCAACTCTTTCTAGGTGTTTTGAGTTTCATAGGAGTTTAGTCTCTACGTTTATGCGGGCTGCACCACCTCTGTTGCTTTTTTCTATAATACTTTCAATTTTAAATAAATAAATTTATATTGGCAATACGTGTGCTTGTCACTGGTGCAACGTACCCTAAATAATGAGTGCTTGGGACAAGGTATGGGAAATTGTAAAACTTTGCCAAGGCAGACACCTTACATGTTTAAGCAGTGAACCCGACACCTTGAATGGAGATGATAGCACACACAAATCTTTATGAAGCAGCAAAAATAACTTCAAAGATTAGTTGGAGTATTTCAGATTGTTGAGGAAAGGAGGTTGGGGGCAAGTCTCCATTATCATATCACCTACATTTATTCAGATTACAAGTAACTCTTGAGTTTTCCTTTTTTAAACCAAAAAAAAAAATTCCTATTGAATTTGTCTTGTTTCAATAGTGGTTCTATAATTACTTTGAATTAGTTTTAAATATCTGATTAAAAATAGTTGGGGCTAAAAGGCCCATATACAAGTGTTCATATAACTTGCCAAGAGTTATCTGTATGATGTCTGAATTTGGTCTTTTATATAGAAGATAATTCATTTCTCGTCCTCCATCTCTCTGCCTCCTCGTTCAACATTTATTGTGTTTTTTCTCTTTAAATTTGTGCCTTGACACTTGGGGATTTTTTTAGATTTGGAATTACGAAGGTGAGAAGTCATCTGAACTAGAGTTGTCTCTAAAACTGTTTTTCCTGTTTATCTGATTTACAGGTTAAAATTCACTGCTTAACACCAAGAACAAAACTCAGGTTCGTAATTTCTGATGGAATTTCATCATTCTTATTTTAATCTTTCATGTTTTATTTGATTGTAAAATTTTTCTGTACATTATTTCCAGGGATGAAGATTCAAAAGACTCAAATTCCCATATGGAGGATCAGAATGCAGATCATCAAAATATGGAGAGCAAGTCAGATGTGTCTAATAATTCATTTTCCAAGAGTGTTGAATCTTCCTCAAGTAAAGATTTGGGCTCCGCCTCACATCCAGGAGAACTTGAGAGCAGGGTGTGTTTATATTTTCACTCATTATTGGCAATCTCTCAGTTTCTCTTAAATTTGAAAACATTGAAATTTTTTGTCTTTACTCAATATTCATAAAAGATCATGTTTCTAGTACAAATTATTGTGTATCGTCAATTTGATAAATAATATAATGTAGTATTCCTGATTGAGCACTTTGTATTTTATTCAATTATGTTATTTATCCATGTAATCTGCATGAGTGCCTTATGAGACATCAAGCTCTGGCTCTCTTAAGTCTTCTACAACTCCAGGATATTAGAGCCACATGGACTCAAAATTCTTCCTTTTGGTGCATAAGTCAAACCTAAACCCATAATCTAACAGTTCCACTCCTAGTCCTAGGTGACAATCAGTTGCACTGCAGTCATGGTCCTAGCCTTAAAAACAGTATTTGTGTTTATACTTGTCTTCTTTGAAGGGTTCTTGTTCTAGTTGCTTTTTGAACGAGGTGTGTACGTTTTGCAATTTCCGGAGAAGCACTAGCAATTCATAGGGTTTGAAAATCAGATTGATACTACAGCTAATTCATGGGGCCTAATTATGTTTACATGGTAAAAACTGATGCTAACCTTTAATGATGAACCCCAATTTAGGGTTAGAGATCCATAGTCTGCTTATTATCCATGAGCTTCCAACCCAACATGCTTGGTGCCTTGTTTGCACTCGATGATATAATAATGTGCTATATAGTTTAAGCCACTGACTCTTGAAACTATAAACTTGTCAACTACATTATGAAAAGTGCATGCAAAAGCCATTAGTCCAGATCTTATGTAATTGCTATTTATCTATGTTTTAGTCTGATGCTCCAATACAAACAATGTTCACTTTACACAACTCCTCCCAAACTGTTGACACAGATAAAAATCATAAAACTATAAACATATGCTGCCTTGCTCACCAAAAAAGAAAAAATAGAAATATTATGACATGATTATATCATAATTCACTTTTTTCTGCACAATTATGAAGTGAAAAACGGGTACTCTTTTGTCAGTGTGCAAGTTCTTATTAGACACTTGTCGACATGGGATTTGTCAACATGTCTGATGCACCAATCATCAAAAGGGAAAATTCCAACATGTTTAGCATATCATAACTCTTTAAACTTGCAATTTTTAGGTTGTGCAAAAACTAGTGGTGTGCACTTCTACCAGCACTAGACATTTTCTATGAAGAAAGCAAACACATTCTATGAAGCTGTAACCATACTCTTAAGATTTCTTTTGCCATATGTAGCTGACATTACTTCTCTGCCTCACTTTAGGAAACAAGCTTCTCAGCATCTGGTTCACATCACAGTTTTGACTCAGCAGAGGGTTCCATGGGGAGGGAAACTTTCTCCTCGAGAGACAACTTATATACTGACAGCTACAACCAGGTTGGAAGACAAGACTCAATCAACTCCCAAAATAGTTCACCTCACGGCAATTATCATGCTCATCCTTCTCAGTCAAATCAATCATCCTTTAATTCAAGGGTTATGGATTCAAGAAATGATTCTCAGAATCATTGGCAAGAATTTGGGCAAAATTCTTCTCATGTTATTGCCTCATCATCTCTGACAAATGCTGGTTCTTCGAAAAATCTCTTGGAAGCTGCAGAAGATACAATCGAAGAGCTTCGTGCGGAAGCTAAGATGTGGGAGAGAAATGCTCGGAAGCTAATGCTTGATATGGATATATTGAGAAAAGAATTCTCTGATCAGTCAAAAAAACATGCAGATTTGGAAATGGAGGTCTCGGCAGCATACACAGAACGTGATGGCATGAAGAAGGAAGTTGAGCAACTGAAACTGATGTTGGAGGAAGCAATAGTAAAGCAAACAGCCACTGAGGATTCAACATTTAAATCTGAAGGTGCAATGCATTTTCAAAAGGAATTGGAAGATGAGATAAAGTTTCAGCAAGAATCTAATGCCAATTTGGCTTTACAGTTGAAGAGGAGCCAAGAATCAAATATTGAGCTTGTCACTGTTCTCCAAGAACTGGAAGAGACCATTGAAAAGCAGAAAGTTGAGATAGAGAATTTTTCTGTGCTACAGTTGAAATTCAGTGATATGGAGAACTCTATCCAAAGAAATTCAGAGGAAAACAAGAATCTACTACTACAGCTGCAACAGTTGCAGGAATCTGAGAACAAGTTGCAAGTTAATGTGCAATTACTTGAACAAGCCTTGGAAGACAAAAGCAATGAGATAGAGAATGAACAGAGTTTGAATAATCAGACCCTTCTGGATATTGAGACAGAGTATAAGTGCAAGTTATCTGCTAAAGAAGAAGAAATAGCCAGTTTAGAAGCAAAATTAAGACAATCAGATGACAAGGGAAGTGACTTGGATCTGATTAGAGAAATTGAAGCCTTGAAAGAAAAAATGCAGGAGCTAGAGAGGGATTGCAGTGAACTCACTGATGAAAACCTGGAGCTCTTATTCAAGCTTAAAGACTTGCAGAACAACTCCACGAGAGGATGCACATTTTTGGATTCTTCATCCAGTGAACTTCCATCTTCATCCTTTGACAGTTCTGAGTCTCAGGTGAGTGAACTTAAATCCCAAATCCACCATCTGGAAGAGGAGCTCAAGAAGAGAGTGATCGAGGAGGATCAGCTTCCTGCTTTTGAAACGTCTAAACTATTCCATGATTTACTTAAACAGTTTCAGATGGCTTTTTACTATGTAAAGAAGCCATGGTATAATATTTCTTCTCATGAAAATAACGAGTTCGAATCGGATCTTGAGAATTTGGTGAACTTAAACAACACAGATATAACTACTCCAAAGGGATGGGTTGACTCTGTCTTGAATTATGTTGTTAAGCTGAACAAATTGTTGGAATCAAGGATTGTTGAGTGTGAAAAAGTTCTTCAGGATGGTGAAGTTAAGATCAAAGAGATGAATGATAATGGTGCAGAAGCTCAAAAGAAGCTGGAAGATTACATTTTGAAGGAAAATAATCTCTCTCTTTCCATCCAAGAACTTGGGAGTTCGAAGATAGAGCTAGAAGCTAATCTGACCGATCTAGGAAAAGAAATGGCTGAAAAAAGATCTGAGATAGAGAGGCTTGAGGTTGATTTGCTGTTGAAGGAAGAGGAGATTGGCTTTCTTAGACAGTGTCAGAGGGAATTAGAAGCTGATGTTTCTGATCTTCAGAAAGAAAAAAGCCAGCTGGAGGAAAACATGGAAATTGTGTCGTGGGAAAGTAGCATTACCTCTAAATGCTTGGATGATTTACGAAATGATTTAATGGTGCTTAGCAGCAGTGTGGATTCCCATGTTTCTGCTAACAAGATTCTTGAAAGGAAATCTTCAGAGCTAGAAAAAGCAAAAGATGAATTAGAGCTTCATGTACTGGAGCTGGAGAAAGAAAACATGCAGTTATCAGAACACATATCTGGCTTGGAAACTCAACTGAGTTATATGACAGATGGGATGGAGTCTAGTCGACTGGAACTAGAGAATTCCAAATCTGTTGCCATGAGTCTCCAAGATGAGATTAGAAGATTGGGGATGGAGATGGAGACACAAAAATTGGATCTCAAACAAAAATTACAGGATATGCAAAATCAGTGGTCAGAAGCTCAAGAGGAGTATGAATTTCTGAAAATAGAAAATCATAAATTAGAAGCATCCGCCGAGAATCTCGTTCAGGAATGCAATACTCTTCAGAAATCAAATGGAGAATTGAGGAAGCAAAAACTGGAGTTGCATGAACATTGTACACACTTGGAGGCCGAATTGAAGGAGTCACTAAAAGCCTTATCTGATTGCTCTAGAAGAGTTGAAGCTTTAGAAGAAACTTTTTCTTTGATGCTGGAAGATTTTGCTTTGAAAGAGAAAAGCCTAACTACAGAATTAGATTCACTTCTTCGAGAAAACACAAAACAGAAGGAGAAACTTGTTTTGGGAGAAAGTTTGTTAAATCAGAAGTACTTGGAGAAGTCAGCTGAAGTTGAAAACCTTCAAAGGAAGGTAGAACACCTCACCAAGGGAATTTCTGCAATTCATGATGAAAGTGAAAGAAAAGCCTCTGAAGCTGTACATGAAGTATCCAATTTACATGCCGAAAAAGCTCAACTAGAATCTTCTCTTCAAGAAGTTCAATCTAAAGCTAAATTGATTGAGAATGAGCTTGTTATGGTCCAGACAAATTGTGATTTGAAGGTACAAGGCTTGATGGTTGAGCTTGCTGCTTCCGAACAAAGCAATGAAATACTAACAGCTGACCATGAAAAAATGTTGAAGATGTTGGGAAATTACAGGTCAAACGAAGAGAAACTGAAGACGGCTGTGAATGATCTTGAACTAAAGCTTACTGTTTCTGAATATGAACGACAACAACTCATTGAAGAAACTGCCAATTTGAAGGTTCAGTTGCAGAAAATAGCACATCTTCAGGATGAAGTTTTGGCTTTAAAGAGTGAGCTCAATGCATCCAAGTTTGAAAATGAAAAATTGGAAGCATCTTTGCATTCAATATCTGGAGATTGTGAAGAATTGAAGGCTGAAAAGATTTCATTTGTTGAGAAAATTTCTAGCTTGCAGAATTCCATGTCTGGGTTTGAGGACTGCAAACGTAAGAGAGTTGCCTTAGAAGAAAAGCTTTTGCAGATGGAAAGTGATCTAACAGCAAAAGAAGCACTGTGTGCTCAAGATGCTGAGATGAAAAATGAGCTCAGCCGAATCAAGAGAGCAAACAAGCAATTTCAGCGGAATATACAACAACTTGAGGCGGAGAAGGATGAATGCCTGAAGCGAGTTCACACCCTTGAGGAGGAACTGAAATTGATAGAGGAGAAACAGGATCGAAGCAAGTCCAGGAGTAAGAAGGTCAATGTTTTTTTTTTTTTTTTTGTGCAGGGGGGGGTGTCTCTTATCTTTCAGTTAAAAGTTGATGTTAGTCTCATTATGGACTTTAATTTGAGTTGTCATATAACAGAATGGAATGGTGAAGAGCACCAATCAACAGCGTGACAACGGAAGGAAGCCAGTGAAGACTGATCAAGCACAAGAGTCTTCAAAAGATCAACTGAGTCCGTACGGAGGTCAACATCAAAGAGAGGTGTGACAATTATTATTTTGTCTTCATTCCATTTTTTCCTCTGGAACTAATGATGCAGTCAAAACTTTTTGTCATTTCTTTGATCTCAAGGAAAAAAACATTTTCAATGTGAATTATTTCATTTACTCCTGCTGTTATTTCTTTTTTCCCCACTTTTTTATTCTTTCATTTCAGGTTGATAGTCCTCGTTCTGTTGGAATGGATCATGTAGCAAAGATACAGTTGCTTGAGAATGAGCTTGCTGAGGCTTTGGAGGCAAATAACAAGTATAAAACCCAGCTTCAGAGGTGTGTATAAAAGAAAATATTTTGGATTTGAGACAAATCATCTAATTTCTGTGTATACTTGCCACCAGCTGTAGGACAAGTGCATAAGCACACTCCTGAAAGCTACAAAATTCATATAGGACAACACTGTAAATGAATGGTTATTTGGTGGGCTTCAGCTGTCTAGTGCTTATAGATTTAGGGTTTCAGAAAGAAGCAAAATGCTTGTGGGCCTTATGGATGGGATGGCAAGAGGTTGGAATTGGTGAGGTTTTGTAGGTGTTTGATTGACGGAAATTCAGATAAAAGCCTGCTTGAATTGCTGGAAAGCAACCCTTAGAAGGTTTTTCAGATTTATTGAGAAGACTTACAGGGTAGGGAACAATGTAGGGTTTTTAGGTTGGAAATTAGATGAAATTGACGGTTGTTATGGGTCAGTGAACAGTGATTGTGACCAGTAGCCTTGTCAATTTGAGTCTTTTTGAATGCTATGGATGAGTGATTTAGGGAGAAATTGGTTTGGCCATTTGTAAATAGGATTTTTAAGGATAAAAAGAGGGTTAACGAATTTCTTGTCAGTGGCGTCGGACCTAGACTAGGGAATTTGCCCCGGGGGGGGGGGTAAGAAACATAAAAACTAAAATTTAAGAAAAATATGCAAAAGTCTGGGGGCGCAAGTCCTAATGTTTTAAAAAATTTATAGAAACTAGGGGTAAAAAACCAATTTTCAAAATTGTTTTGAGGGGGAAAGGGGGGGGGGGGTATGACTAGCTCTAGGACCACTTCTGTTTGTTGATGGGGACTTAAGGCTTATAAGGTGCGGGAAATTTAAGAAAATGACAAAGAAGAAATTCTAGGATTTAGTCCAAGAATCCCGTAGGCATCACACCTGGGTTGGACATAAACCTCAAGGAGCACAGTTGTTGGAACATTTCTCTAAAACTTGTTCTCCATTTAAGTTAAAAGCATTATGTAGCTATATTACACTTCTTGGTATTCCTAACTCTAATAGGAGATAGCCTCTATATTTAAAAAATAGATCCTTTGACTAGCAAAGTCCGTTATAAAATAATTAGTCCAAAAATAAAGACCCAATACCACTACTCAACCCAAAAAAGGACCACAGACTAGCCGATGTCCCATAGGTTTGAAATTGCAAAAATCCCTCAACTCTAAAATCATAAGAATATATATATATATAAATATATATATATATATAAGACCAGCAGCACACTAACTTAAGAAAGGTATAACATAAGAGTCAACACAATTTAAACTTAGGTCTAAGAGGCCCCAAGCGGACCATGCCTTGAAACCCAATTTAAAGGCTTGTAGACCCCACAGTGGCGGGAGCCTCGTGCACTGGGCTAGCCCCTTTTATTTCTTCTTTCAATTTTCTCTTTTTGGAACATCTTATGGATTGAATAATTCTCTCTCAGTTAAAGAAAAGTATATATATATATATATATATATCAATTTCTTGAGTACTTTTCTTTCTTTTTATTTTTCTTTTTCACATTGTCAAACATGAATTGATGCACAAAAATATATGTATATAAATCAATTTGTTTCAATAAATATATATATATATATATATATCAGTTTAAAAAATCATTTGTACAAGGATAGCAGTATATGCATGCAATCATGCATTAATCTAATTTGATTTGTTGATGGGGCAACCCTATTCTACATCGATGCTTTCCACTGTTTTGACTACACAGCTACACTTTCTTTGCAGGTTATTGCCTGTGGGGCAAAATGGTCATGCAGCTGCTGCCAGGAAATCAACAGCTGAAGGTGAAGTAGTAGCGAAAGAAAGATATGAACGCACAAAATCATCACTAGAGACAGAGTTGAGAGACATTCGCGAGCGCTACTTGCACATGAGTCTCAAATACGCTGAAGTTGAAGCGCAGCGTGAGGATCTTGTGATGAAGCTCAAGGCAGTTAAGAATGGAAAGAGGTGGTTCTCATGAATCCATAGCCTTTACAAGTGAGTTATTCTTTCTTTCAATCTTGGGTAGCTTTATCCACGAATCTATTCATCATATCAAATGTTTCAATTCAGATTTACATCTGAGAATAAATAATTGTGGAATGTGGGTAATAAATAAATAGCCGACAGGGAAGGCTACTTGTATATAATGGAAACCATAAGCTATGGCTGACAGAATGCTAGCCTGTTCCAGATAGCAATATGTACCACAAATATAAAAGAAAACGGAAAATTTTCATTTCTTCTCTGAATTATGGTTGATTATTCTATTACCCTACTATCAGAAGTTGTGAAAAAAAGGTGGAGAAGTTGAGCAATCCCAGAAAAAAAAAAAACTAATGTTAGTCGTGAATCTCGTGATGGTGTAATTTTTCATGCTTTTGTATGCTCTAAAGCACACACACACACACACACACGCATGCACGTACACAAACTATACTAAATCGAAAAAGAAAAACAAACTAACTATACTATGTGCATTGTATGTCATCCAATAAGTAAACAACAATCAAATGTTAGGGCCTGGTGCAAACAAGCTATTTATTAGCCTTGGAACATTGTCGACCATGAATCATGATAGTGAAGGGATTCAGTTTAGTCTGCTAAATACAGAAACGAGGTATAAAACATTGGTTTGACTGCAAAAACTTAATTGATATGTGTGTATCATGTACTAAAGCATTCATTTTCATGCTTAAATAACTAAAAACTATTAGTTCCCCTTTGTGGAATTGCTGAGTAGAGAAGCATTCATGAGAAAGTGGGTAATGTATTAGTACTAGAGAAGGGTTCTTTCTAGGGGTCAAGCACTGCAATGGTAAGATATTGGGCTTCAAGCATGAGAATGTGGATTCAAATTTGAGGGCATCACTTGGTACAAAAATGATAGAGGCTAAGCCCATACCTAGTTCACCCCTCATTACACATGAACACTATATTACCAAGTAGGGGTCTCTCTTTCACTCTCTCAAGAATATATTTATGTATATGTTAGATTCATGTTTATCATATAAATTAACAAATCTGTGTGTTTCTAAACCAGAATCTTGCAACGCTCAAAGCTTTTTATTTAACTTTTACTCTTGAAAGCAACTTGACTTTGTTTTTCTGCGCGCAAATATTGACTATGAAAGCAAGTTATGCAGACACTTTATATTGAAGTTGTTCTCATTGGAAAACCCTAGATTTTGGAGGAACTGCTGATAATGTTTCATTTTTGAAGTGTGGTCATATCAGAATTATAATGTTTATGAATGTTGAAAATTTGAGGAAAAGTTCAGGTTTGTGGGGGGAAAAAAAAACGATCTTGTAGGTCAGTCAAGTCAAATTTATCACTTGTATTCAAGGGAAAAAGATGAAGGTACTTTTATTGACAGGCTTTTTGTGGAGGATCTAACCTTCAGTTCTAATTGATATCATACTTTAAGAAAAACTGTCTTTCACTAGAAATTGTCATTTGCTGGAAATCTTATTTTAATTTCTGAATTTTTATATGAATTCGTTTTTTTTTTTTTTGACCATCAAATGTAATGTAAAAGACAATGAAACATTTAATTCAATAGGAACCCTACATATCCCAATTCTTTCTTCCATTGTGCTGAGAAGAGCAAATCTGCCTCACTGACATTGAGAAAGACAATGAACACCAGAAATGGAAAAATATCTAAACCAGAAACCGATTTAATCCATCTGTAAAATCATATAATTGTGCTTAAAATGGCTAAAATGTCCGCAGTCTTATTCTCGCAATTAGAGAAGCTGTTTTCGCCATTTGAACCCGTGACCTTCAGGTTTCAATGGAACAACATTTCTGTTGCGCCTGACCTCCAATTCTCCAACTGTGCTAAAAAGCAATTGATTAATTTATTTTCTTACAATATATAGCTCTTTTAAGATGGAATTATTGGGTCCCAATCTTAACCTGCAAGCTATCTGCTTGATAAAGTATGCTTGTTGAGTACACATCATGATCCGCAAAGCTTCCAGGATAACTATACAAACTCACCAACTTTGCAAAGTTTCTTGCCCAATATGTGCTTTAATAAACAACTTGTAACATTTTTTTCTCCAATTAAAACCCAATGGCTCTTGCCTATCAAGTTGGAAGAAAAAAAGTGGTATAACATGACTCATCAAAGAGCAAATCCCCCTTCAAAAAGCATTACGCAATCAACAAAAGTATTTAATACTTTTCATTAATTTAGGAGAACAAAAGAATGCTACTGCTGGTGTCACCCAGAACATGAAGTCTCACTCAGACCATAAAAAAAAAGATAAAGAAATACTCAAGAAAAATGGCCTTCCTAATTCATTTTAAATAAGAAGGGACCTTCTAAGAGGGAATGATTTCCTGTAGATGACACTAGAGAGTGAATTGTGTGATATTCTATCGGTGAACCGGGTATCCAACGTGGCAATGTATTATTTTAATATCACTTTATCATATGTATTATGTTTTACTAAAAGGATTAGTAATATTACACATGACTTGGTATTATTATTAGGAGCTTATAGCAGGTAACCCGGTTGGTAAAGGCGAACAACGGACTATGTTGTAAGTACACGGTCTCGAGTTTGATTTTTTAATTGGTGAGTACAGTGCTTTAAAGGGTGTCCTTGCTTGTGGACGGTGGGATTGGCATTTCTAGGATTAGTCATTGGTTACTCATAATCGAAGAGGGCGGGGAATACCTGGATTATAAAAAATATATATATTATTAAAGAGACACAATGCTACATTACAGTACTATACCCATTCAAGAAGTTTTTGAATAAAAATCACTTATTTGATTGTGAAAAATTATTTCACGAGACTGTCACATAGTAAAATAATTTTTATAATTTTAGTAATTTGTAAATTTTATAAGAGACGTATTACAATGACTAAAATCATAAAAATAGACATGAAATAACTTCTCCTTGACCCTTTATAATAACTCTTCCTAAAATCTCTTGAAATCATTGTATTTTGTGAAAGTGTTATGGCCTTGTATTTAAGAAAGAAAAAGAAAATCTTATCAATTCAAATGTATTGTGTGTCTATTGTAGAAAGTGTTGACAACATGGTCTAGTACGAAATGAAGGAGAAGTTTGTGTCACTGTGTGAACCCGATACATGAACCAGATCTTATATCTCAATCTTTAAAGAGGAAAGAAAAATTGTTTTTGCCTACATGGCGTAAAATGGTTGGTCAAGTTCATTCCCTTGATCAATAAATTTCAATTCACCTAAAAATTTCTCAAAGTTGTAGGTTGAAATAGAGCAAATATTCGGTGAAAAAATTAATATGAGTATAATATAAAAAGATTTGAAACTAATTTTATATAGTGTGATTTATTAATAAATATAGTGTATACATGAATAATAAAAAATTTTAATATATAAACGGGGTGGAATAACCATCTCCCGAATCCTCCGAAACCCGACGGAATTTTAAAGGTCCTATCCCGATCTTATTTTTGAGTATTTTATACCCGTTCTATCAAGGGCAAGGCGGGATAAATTATCATTCTTACACATAAGTAAACTGTTACTATATATGTACATGAGGCTTATCATATGACGGAAAATTTTTCATTACACTCAGATTATTACACTATGTGGTCAAATGATATGCTATATGTACAGTTACAATAGGTCCATATACATGTGATCAATGACAGTTGACATCAATAAGAACGGATCATTCAATATTTTTCTATTGAAATATGGTCACTGTCAAATCCATGTTGACTAAAACCATAATCCAAATGTATTTATTCCCCTAAGATGTTGCCATGTGGAAGTCATTTCATATGTTATTATTGGACTGTTTAGATCAACAGTTCACCACAACTTAATACGTTTTGAATGACTCAATCATACTTAATTGATGTTAAAATTATTTAGATGGAATTCAAATTGTATTTATTGGTCACACATTTTTTATTAAATTGCGGTCTAGATTAAGCTGACAACTTTAATTTTTTATATAAAGTGGTCAAATTTATTATAAAGTTTAATAAATACCCATATTTAATAACTACAGAAAAATAAAACTAAAAAGGGACCAAAAGGGACAACGAAGAAATGAGTGAAGAGGATATGTCATGGGATGTGGGGCAGTGGAGTGGAGAGGTGCCAATGGCATATCCTTTGGAAGATTCTAACTTGGAACCCCCACAATTTTACTCCTTTAACCAAAAGAAACCAACACTAGTACTTTTAGTCTCTTATTGCTCTCATGACCAACAACAACTTCCTTATAACACCACCAAGCTTCATCGTCAAAAACCCCTCTGTGTATTGCACCACTTAATCAATAAATGTGACCCCGCCGGTTTTCCACCCTCCGGCCACCACCCCTGCCGACAGGTGGTGGTGGTGGCCGCCCTTGTTAAGTCCATCATGGTGGTGTAGTACTCTGCTTATGTGATGTGTTCTAAGGAATCGCTCTTTTGACGCGGTTTCTCTTATAGGGCAACTTCGATCCTTTGACATTTTCGCTTCCTTTGGATCTATCTTCGTCTGGGCTCGAGGAAACTTTCTCAAGGGCAAGTCAGATTATGCTTTTTTTCTTTTTTTGCTACTGTTTTTTTTTTTTTTTTTTTTTTTTTTTTTTTTTTATGTTGTATGTAATAATAATAATCATCAGTGCGATGTCGGACCAGTGGCCAGACTGACTATATATGTACATGTGGCTTATCATGTGATGAAATTTTTTATTACACTCAGATCACTACATCATGCGGTCAGATAATATGTCATATGTACAGTTACAATAGGTCCATATACATGTGATCAATGACAGTTGACATCAATAAAAACGGATCATTCAATATTTTTCCACTAGGTCCATATACACGTGATCAATGACAGTTGACATCAATGAGAACGGACCATTCAATATTTTTCCACTGAAATATGATCACTGTCAAATCCATGTTGACTAAAACCATAATCCAAATGTATTTATTCCCCTAAGATGTTGCCATGTGGAAGTCATTTCATATGTTATCACGGGGACTGTTTACATTCACCACAACTTAATACGTTTTGAATAACTCAATCATACTTAATTGATGTTAAAACTATTTAGATGAAATTTAAATTGTATTTATTGGTCACACATTTTTTATTAAACTGAGGTCTAGATTAAACTGATAACTTTAATTTTTTTTAATTAAGGTGGTCAAATTTATTATAAAATTTAATAAATACCCATATTTAATAGCTACAGAAAAATAAAAAGAAGGGGGCCAAAAGGGACAACGAAGAAATGAGTGAAGAGGATATGTCATGAGATGTGGGGCAGTGGAGTGGAGAGGTGCCAATGGCATATCCTTTGGAAGATTCTAACTTGGAACCCCCACAATTTTACTCCTTTAATCAAAAGTGACCAACACTAGTACTTTTAGTCTCTTATTGCTCTCATGACCAACAACAACTTCCTTATAACACCACCAAGCTTCATCATCAAAAACCCCTCTCAGTATTGCACCACTTAACCAATAAATGTGACCCCGCCGGTTTCCACCTTCCGGCCACCACCCCTGCCGACAGGTGGTGGTGGTGGCCGCCCTTGTTAAGTCCATCATGGTGGTGTAGTACTCTGCTTATGGGATGTGTTCTAAGGAATCGCTCTTTTGACGCGGTTTCTCTTATAGGGCAACTTCGATCCTTTGGCATTTTCGCTTCCTTTGGGTCTATCTTCATCTGGGCTCGAGGAAACTTTCTCAAGGGCAAGTCAGATTATGCTTTTTTTCCTTCTTTTTTTTTTTTTTTTTTTATGTTGTGTGTAATAATAATAATAATCATCAGTGCGATGTCGGGCCAGTGGCCAGACTTCATATAATTGCAGTGTCTCCTTTATATATGATCATTTTGCTTTAGTTGCTTGACTTGCAGAGATGGAATGGTGGAGATATCTATAATAACAGGCTGAGTTTTCCCTCAGTATGTGTGTGTGTGTGTATGTGTATATAATTTTTATATCTAGCTTATCTTTCCTAATCCAATCTTAGTAGATGAACTTAACATCAACATAACCATCACCTGGGCCATGCACCCCACTTTTCTCAACCCCATTTCTTCTAAATTTTTATTTGGGTGGAGAGAGAGATTACTTCTATAATTTGATGGAAAGTGCTTTGAAGCATGATCCAATGGGAGACAACCAAACCAAAAGATGACCCAAACGTTTTTCTGACAAAAAAAAAGAGACATTGGATGTAGATGTATAAGAGGCAAGCTTCATTAATCACAAAAAGAAGGACGTAGATATATATATATATATATATATATATAAGAGAGAGAGAGAGAGAGAGAGAGAGAGAGAGAGAGAGAGAGAGAGAGTTTTGAAGCAGACCATGCCTCGTTTAAACTAGTAGGAAACTACAATTATAAGAAACAAAAACAAAGGTGTAACAAAAACCAAGGAACAAGGCCCTTAAAATAGCTTAAAATACAACCAAAAACAAACAATACAAGGCAAAACCAAAACCCTTAGCAACACCAAAAGTTCGAGCACAAGGAACTAAAACTTCACCCAACGCCAAAAAAAAGTCTCCTTCGATTGGATTTCTTATTTAATTTTCAAGTTTCTTTATATCAATAATTTTAATTTTTTTATTAAAAATGTAGAGGAAGAGTGTTTCCACCTTACTTTTTACAGTACAAAATAAAATTAAGAAGGATGATATATTCAGTGTAAAGGTTCAAAGTGTAATAAGTACGATTGTCGATGACTCTCAAGAGAAAGTGATTTCGGAGAGAATGAATGGACTAACCTCAAGAAAGGACTTTAAAAAAAAAAACGAGATTCATTCAATGTTCCATAACTCATTAAGACTGATGAGTTAGGACATGATATTCTTCCTATGATCTTAATTACAGGCCTTGGGGGATTCAAGCTTAAGCTCATTGAATGGTTGTATTTTTTTTTTTCTAATTTCTTTTGAGGATGTTTATCTTATTTATAGCCTAGGATGCACGTGACGGAAAAAACCCCTCTCCTGCTACGTGATTTTTCTCTTTCAGATAAGATCAGTTTTAATTGTTTATGTATCATTACTTTTGATTGTCATTAATGTAGAGCATAATCCTTTATTTCTCGATTACGTTACAGTATTGCTTCATTAAATGAAGAATGGACTTTGTCATTTCTTTAATTAAATGTAGAATGACCCGTATCACTTCCTCATTAAATGTGGAATAGGCTTTAATGCTTTTTCATTTAATTCGAAGTACTCTAAGGATCCCATACCTAAGCCACCTTACCTTTGTACCCCAGATGTCCCAGATAAAATCTTTTATGAGATGAACCTTTGCTTTCCAATGAGTGTTTAAGACTTGCCCCCAAGCCCTTGAATTAATGAGAGAGTTTTTCGTGATGATGCTCACAGAACTCCTTTGATTACTTCTTACAATGTGTTTTTTGTGTGTACCCTCCCGTGTTTGAGGGAAAGTTCTTTGAGCACAGTTATCCTGATATCTACGGGCTACCTCTTGGATGGGATGTTTTGCTCCTCTAAATTTCAAGAGTTGGCCCTTTTTATTCTCATGCTATCTTAATTATCTACAATGTATGTATATATATATATATATATATATTATTAATCAGCGAGAGTCCTGATTTCACTCCCATAACAAGACCACTTAACTATAAAAAAAATTTATATTATTTAATTTTTAATTTTTAATTTTATAGTTAATTATTTTCTTAACAAAATTATGTTCCTCCTCAAAAAAAATAAAAAATTGGCTCTCGTCTCCATATTCGACTTCTTGTTCTTCTGAGATGAAGATCCCTTCTGATTATTCTAATGTGATTTTTCTATTGAATGTTTTAGCTGATATTTGTGAAGGGTAGGAGTCTTTTTTGTTGCCAGAGAATATGCTTCCTGCTTTGATAGAATAGGAAGATACTTTCCCATTTTGAACCCCAATTTTTTAATCTAATTTAACAAAAATCTCAAAGCCAAGGCATATCCAATGGTTACTAAAAGTTTTAAGTTAAAACTTCATTTCAAATGAAGCTCTCCAGTGGTAACAATAAGTTTTATTCAAAATGCCAAACCTAATTTTCAGTGAGAGATTTTGTTGGGTTTTTAGAATTAGAGCAAGGCCATTTATGACTTTATGTAAAATTGCATCTCCCGTCCCATCTGTTTGCCTCCCATCATTAACAAAGAAGTACAGTATAATTCTCCCAAATAGAGAAAATGGCTAGACCAAACTTCAGGGTAGGTAGGAAACCTCTTCCCCACAAAAGCCTTTTTGTAGTGGTAAGAGTGGAATTAACTAGCAGAATTGTCAAAATCACAGGCCTACAATTTTAGCACTCACCCGCACTGCTAAATGGGGTCTTAGTATCAATCCACTCTAAACGGAGTTCTTTATTCTTTTTTTTTTCCCCCAAAATTTGATAGCATTTGTACAGAAAATGCCTCTAGGAAAGGGACCGAAGAGAGCGTGTGTGACAGGAGGCGATAAGAAAGAGAAGTTCTTGCATAGACCCAACTTATAATATTGTGTCATTTGAACAAATTGTCTGGCTTTTTACAAGACACAAAAATAACACCATGTTTACATGTCAAAATATGATTGGTCGGGTTCATGAAACCAGATCTATTGACCTGGTTCATGTTAGAATTTCTCCAATAAGGAAGCAAGCAAAGATATCCTAAGAGAGAATATCAGGAAAAGATAGTCACTGACAAAATAGGAAGAATATGTAGGATTGAAGAATGGAGAATTTATATACATATAGAGACATTTGGGAAAATGTGTTTAAAAACCACGTCGCGAAGAGACACAAGGATGGTCAAGAAGGCAAGTCAGTCAGACACTTCTACTTCAACTGGCTAGCTTGAAAGCATCAATGAAGAGACCATAAGTGAAACCCATCTTGAAATTGTTCAAGAGAGCAAGGGAGAAAGTAACCTTAGGCCGGGTGTAATAGAACCTAGTCACATACTCTGTAAGGAGAACACACAATACTGCAGCAATTACATCGTTGACTCCTAAAGCTCCAAAGGACAGGGAGATTGTCTGTGCCACGTAAAAGCCACCCAATAAAGCGATTCCCCCAAATAGTGCCCTCCGAGAAGGACTTCTAAAGTAATTCCTTGAGATCTCTGGCACAAGTCGAATAATGTCGACCAGCCGTCGAGGCCCTCCATTCTCTTGCACAGCTCGGATACTAGAGAGTCCAGGTGAGGACCTCAAAACGAACCTTCTGCATTTCCCATGTAATATCTCGGTTCCTGGAATCAAGCCAACTTTGAGGAGGCTGGGAGAAGTCAAACTCAGAAGATGTGCCATTGAAGATTCCAGTATGGTGCACTTCAATCAGAATGCCTTTTCTGGAAGAAAGAAACAGAGTGTTTGTACATGAGATCCCCAGGATAAATATTCTTCACAAGAATGCAACATGGACACATAAGCAAGCTATACATGCAGACAAACATACAAAATGTGTTTACTTAATACATAGTGTATATGATATTTGATAGGGCTCTCTGGCATTTCAATTTTCAAGCTATACATATGTATACATACGTACATACATATACATATACATGTACACACACACACACACATATATATATATATATATTTTCTTCTTTCTAATATCTATAATTTTGAATGATGCAGACATGTTTTGGAAAGTGTAACAAAAAGAATGCAAATTCTCCCTCTAACATTCATAAACAGTCCTTCACTGTCCACATTTCGAATTCTTTCTGACAGAATTAAAATCACTTTATAATCTCTCTCCAAAACCACTAATATATTTCAAATCGTCTGCTCAACATGATTTTTTCAAGTGAATTAGGACCATCAGTTGGATGGTCATGATTATCTTGCTAGTTAGGAAAAATCATTTTACACATTTCTGTCCTATTGGAGATAATACAGTCATATGCATTAAAGAGTCAAATCAACACGAGATACATAAAAAAAAAACACCAGATAAAAAGAAGAAAAAATTAAGAAGTCTGAATGCAGTCTCTGGACCAAGCCAATCTCAGTCTCTCTCTCTCTCTCTCTAACACATCGCGCGTGCATGCACATTGGGTTATGGTGTTACCCCTCCCCTCTCCCACTCCTTTTTTTTTCTCCTTTGTTTAATGTCATTGCTATACATATTTACAAAATGCCAAATCATCATATTAGTGTTTCAAACCAGAACCATGACCTCTTGCACGAAAATTAGGGGGAAGAGAAAAGAAGTAAATTTCTTCACCTTTGTGTGATTGAACAATACTGTAGACTTTAAACCTTGTCAGTGAGTAAAGGTGCCCTCTATATGCTTACATTGTAAATGCTCCCCTTTCAGCTAAATCATTGGCATCCTCACTAGCCATTCATGATTACAAACTCACCTCTACCCAAATGCTACAGATTCACTGACACTTTTTTTTTTTTGATCGGTAGATTTGCTGAAACTTTAATCAACTCCAACCTTTTGTTTTAATGCGACTCCGTCATAAACTATGGATACAGTGAGCCAGCCTGAGCACACACCCTCTTGTGGGTAATTCGGGTTTTAATGTTTAGGCGGCTAGACGTTATGTTCTTCAAAACCTCTAACTTTTTGTATTAAGGGCGATTTAGTTCTTGTATTTCTAACTTCTATGTCCCTTAAGTCTATATATAATAAGAAGCTTGAGGGTAAGATATTCTTCAGTAATCCTTCGGCAAGTGAGAGTTCTTTGGTTTCCCTTTCTGTGTAACTATATGCTAGTCTCATTTCTCTTTGGAAGAATTTGATCACGCCCATTATTAAGATAATTGTATAGCGCACTACGAACAAAAGCTGGTCCCTAACAGCATGCATCAAAGAAAGTGTTGTAAAACCAATTCTATCAAAAATCCACAGAAGGTTATGGAGAATCATTCTTCAAATAATTTTTATGAGTACTAAATTTAAGATTCTTTCAACAGCAGGGGAAGTATCAAAATCAAACCAATGAAATTCCAATACCAATTTGGCCCAAGGTCTCTTGAAGTCAATCACACATTTACAGACAAGAAGCATTCATATAAGAAAACCAAACGAGCCAGCACGTATCATAGTAATATTAGAAGGATTGATCCCACCTAAGGCTTAGAGTTGCCTGTGGCTATAAAGTTTCTGAAAGATAAAAGAGAATGTAGTGGTATGTAGATGTATTGGGTAAAGAATAGATGAGATTTTCATATCTATACAAGTGCCTTGATTACCATAGGATTTTATTATTTTTATTAAATTTGTACTAATTTAAGTGTAAAATTAAAATATTACAGCATATCCAAAGGCTTTATCTGCGCCTATTCCAAACACTAGATTAGGATATTTAATATCCCATAAGATATTATTTTTTATCCAATCTGAACATATCCTATTCGGCCTTTTTATCCAATCCTCCAAACGAGGCATCAGAAATTTCATTTTCATTCTCCTCGCACTTAACCAAAAGCAAAAAAATATTATTCTTCCATTTTTTATCTCCCCCTCTACTCCAAGTCTCCAATTAATGCTATCTTATGTTTCCATTTCCCCATTTATACAAACGGTCTATAACAGTAGCAGTTTCTTCTGTCCCGTGATTGCAGGTATTTTGATTTCTGTTTTCTCTCTAACCCTACCAAATCAATCCCTGCAAGTCCATGGTTTATTCATAGGTTTTCACTTCTTCATCAGGAAACTACAGCAACAGTCTCTTCGTTCCTTTGGCATTCCGGAATTTTAGGGTTTGGTGTTGCAGATCTTTGGAGTCTGTCTGGGACCAATAAAGGGTTCTTGCTGAGGTGTAAGGGTTCCTGAGCTGACATATCTGAGTTTGAATGTTTTACAGGAGGCGGATTCGCTATTCTAATCAAGATGAATTTTTTATTTTTTTTTGCATATTGAGAATGATTAGAAGTTCTTGGATTTTCAATCTATCATCTATTTGGTTACTGAGAAAATAATGAGAAAGGGAAGAAACTAACATTTTGAATCCTATGCTTTATTAGGCACCATTCAGTGGAGGTTTTCTGCAGTACAAGTAATGGAAAATGTTGCATTATACCTCTAAAAAATTTCTATTAAAAAATGCAAAATGTCATATCAAGATTTTATTTTATTTTTTTGGTAAAGTTCTGAAACCAACCAGAGAACTAAGGTGAGATTTGGTCTTGTTTGTGTGTGTGTATTTTTTTAAACGTTTCTTATATCTTCAAATGGGAATTTGGTTAGCAAGGAATTCATTCATTGGTTTTTCATGTTGAATTATAATGCTCTGGTAGACTTAGAAATGTGTTATCTGCCTTAGAGGCTTAGAACAAATTTATTTGAACTCAATATCCGTTATTCATAAGGACTTGTAAGACAATATGTTACTCAACCTTTGCCTAAATAGTTTCTCTAACATCTCCAATCTTTTATTTTGTAAATCAATTTAAGTACACCACGAATGGTTGAGTAGTAACATATTGACTTACACGTCTGTGTCAATAACAGATATTGAACTAATTTATCTATAAATCACCGGCACATAATTGGTTACTAACACTGAAATTCAGAGTACTGCTTGTTCATCCTGTTTATGTAGTGCAAATAAATCAGAAAACATGGAACATCATCTGCCTTTACCAATAGAAAGTTTGCAATCAATATGAAGTCTGACCAAATAAACATTGAACTTGTGGAAATTCAAGGACTAGAATAAGGAGGAGCCTTAAAATAAAAAATAAAAAACACCATTAAAATAGGAGATTAAATTAAATTCATTCAAAGTCTCCAAGCTAGATAACAAGAAGGTATCAGTGTACCAAAGCATTATGATTCAACATAAAATGCAATCAAGTAAACTTATCAATTCATGAACCAATTTTCGAAGAAGAGACTAAAAGAGAAGTCGGACCCAAGAAAACGTAAATAAATAAATATTTTTAGTAAAACATTTTCCATTACTCGGACGCGCATAGGATTCAAAATGCTAGTTCATTCACTTTCCCTCCATTTTCTCAACAACCAAACAGATTGTTGGTAAATTTAAAATGCACTTCAGCATTATCTTTAATATTCATAGAAGTAATGGATCTAAAAGGATAGGCAAGTGCGTCCGGTTCAAAAAATTCGAGTACTTACAGGAGACGCAGTGGACAAACCCGCCATACGCCAAAAACATCTTGAATATTACAGCGAAACAGCCTCCTGCGAATCTTTCCAAGTAAGATCTGCCAACTAACGCCTATTAGTCGGCAGACAGACTTCCTAAGATCTGCAAAACCAAACCCTGGAATTCCAAAACGCAGAAGGAACTGAAGAGATTGTTGTCGCTATATCTGATGAAGAAATGGAAAGATCACGTACATTCAAGCCCTAGATTTGGAGTGATTGGATGCGAGACCGGGAGTGCTTGGAGTGAAAATAATACTATATCGCTAATATATCTACATATATCTGTGATGTATCAGTGTGTGTACAATACTAAAGGAGTAACACGCGTGCAATACCTCATGCGTTACTGTCTAATTTAATTTTAAAAGTTGAAAAAAATAGGGGTGGTTGGTAATAATAGTAGTACATAATGGATTTGATGAACGGTTGAGATTGTCTTTCGGACACTTGAAAAATAAAAAGGCATGATCACTAGGGGTGTCAATTCGTGTTATCGTGTCGTATTTGAGTAGTGTCAAGGCATACATATTCGAAAATATATGTAAACCCTAACTCGACATTATTAACTAATCGTGTCAAGTTTCAAAACTCAAACTCAACCTATTTATTAAACAAGTTACATGTATCGACACACTTAACTCATTTATTTTAATTTTTTTTTTATTTTTTAAATAAAAAATTTATCTATCTTTTAATATGTATAGATAATTTTCAAGTTTAGTAACTTTATGATATAAGTCAAATCAAAGTAGAAACATTTTTTATAAATAAAAAAGCTCAAAACTTTGATAAATATTTGATGTGAGACGAATTACCTTAACTCATAATATATTTTATAATTAAACGTGTTAAGTCGTGTTAAACGGGTTGATATTAGTAAAATCCAAACACGATCTATTTATTAATCTTGTTATACGTGTCAATCCGTTTATGACTCAAACTCATTTATGTTAAACACAAACTCATTAACTTCGTGTCGTATTTAAGTCGTGTTGTCGTGTCGTGCTAAAAATTAATACCGCTACCTAATCATATGTAGAGTCTTAAGAAATTTAGAGTTCAAATATCAGTAGTGTAGATGATCTGCTTAAGATAAAGGACTTATTACGTGACTGATGACTTAACCTTAAGATTTATTATTTAGTGTTCGTTTGAATATGTGGTGCAAAGGGTTGTTTTGGAAATATGAATTTTGAAAAAAATTATTATTGATATTTTTTTAAAATGTCTGTTTTAGTTTTAAAAATGTTTAACGGACGTTTCGAGAAGTCCAAATAAACATTTAATTATTTCAAAAGTCTATTTGAAACCTAAAAAATTCAAATCGGACAGTGGAACCGTCCATCCAAAGACAACCTTACTCCATGTTTGCAAATTTTAGAGCTATTGTCAGGGACAACAAGTGACGATCACATGTTCTGGTCTTAATAGTGATATTCTTTTTAATCATATTAAATATCACGTGTCATGATCTTAGCGGTAATATTCTTAATTTTTAGTCATATTAAATAGTTGCACGTGGGCAGCATCGCATTGGAATTCTCTTCTTCGGACCACCTCATTTTTAAATAAAAATGTGTGGAATTTGAGGACCCTTCCCAAAGAGAAGCATTTATGGTGGAGAGACTGCTGCAATGCTCCAGAGACTCCAAAACATTTGTTTTCAATGAAATCACCAAATTCCCTTCTTTGTCCAATCCATCAAATGGAACCAGAAACCATTGATTTGAACATGTATTGTTCAGCTGCCACTTGACTTACCTAGTCTGGTTTGGAAAGTGGGCTGAGCTACAAGGTTGAACCCTAATTCAATTGTTTCAATCCATAGATAAAGAACACTGGTGTGGCAATGGAGGCATTCAACTCCTCTTCCCCATTCCTTTGAGGGTGCCATTCTTGGTTAGGCCATTTGAAAAGCAAGAAACAAAGCATGCCTGCTTGATCTTCTTCCTCCCAGCACGAAGCAATTGCTCATCATATGCAAAATCAGGTCATTAAAATCTCTGACATCTTACGAAAATTAATAAGTTATGGTTGGATAATAAATTTAGGGTCTGTTTGGTTAAATTTTTAAATGCAGATTTTAAATTTTAAAATGTGAGATAAGCATTTGAAAAATTATTAATTTTAATTTTTTATAATTTAAATTATCATATTCAAATATATTTTTATAATTTTTAAAAAATTAATTACAAAATTTCAAAAATAGGTTTCATGTTATGGGAATAAGATGACATCACTTTTTTTTTTTTTTGCTTTACACAGTATGCACTAACCAGATATTTTTCTATTATTAATTAAAGGTCTTTGTGGGTGACCAGATTTGGTGAACTACCCGCCAACGCTAACCAATATTCAAAATAAAAGTATATCTCAACAGTCATAAGCCACGTGGCATTCCATAAATGGTACTTGATGTCATTACATAGGACCCATATTGGAAAAAAACCACTTTACAACAATTAATTTGAAAGATGGAAAATTCCTGAATGAAACTTAGTTTATAATTGTGGTTGTGTATTTTTTAATAATATTATCTCATCTGTTATGATATATTTATTTTAGTGATTCATAACATATATAGTAAAGTGTTATTAAAAATATATATTGTCACATAATGGTCTAATTTTATAAAAATATATCTGAATGATTTTTTTAATTAATTTCAAAATTTAGGAGTAAATTTTTTTGAAATGCAATCATTCTCTATTGAGTCTCACATTTTTAAAATATTCAAGTAAATTAACTATTTGATAAGTACATTTTGATAATATAAATGTTAACATCTATTTGTAAAAATATACTTAAAATTTAAAGACGCGTTTGAATGAGCGATAAAGAGTGTAGGTTGAAAATATTTTTCTCATTAGCTTAATCAAAACGTTAATTTTGAACTTAGCGTTCGTTTGGATGGATAGTGGAATTAAACATTTTGAAAAAAAGGAGTTTTGAAATAAGCGTTTTAAGAAAAGTTATTTACTGACACTTTTTTAAGACGTTTGTTTTAATCTTGAAAATGTTTAAACGGGTATTTCGAAAAGTCTAAATAAACACCCATTTATCTTAAATATTTATTTGAAATGTGAAAATGATTAAATAGACGGTGAAACCGTCAATTCAAAAATAATCTTATTACAATTTTAAAAATTGCAGTTCATAAAGTAAATTAAATAATTGATTTAAAAAAATCATTTTAAATTTGTTAATATCATTTTAAGATTTATTAAGTTAAATCAAACACAGACTTAACTAAAGTGGTTATAATTGGATGGGATTTGAAGAATTTCCTTACAAATAGAATCCTAACTAGAAAACTAGTGTACAAGTGAATAATTACTGAAAATCTAAAGGGCACTTTTGGTCAATTAGTGCTATAATATTTTGCTTGTTTAATTACGAATCTGCCATCCGCCGTTCCCCATTCATCTCTCTCCCCTTCCGCCAGTTCGACTTCCTCACCCCCCGGACCCATAGCCTTCGCATTCCTCTTTCTTTTCTTTAAGATCTCTCCAAAAGCCCTAATTTATATATATCTCTCTCCCCCTCTGAAATCCAATCTATTAAAAGACATGTTTTGAGTTTGAACTATCAAAATCTATTTTGAGTGATTCATACTCTGCTCCGTAGACATACAAATCTCCTTTTCTCTCTCCCTCTCAGCCAAGAAATTAGGGTTTATGTAGGACTCTTTGTGTGACAGTCGTATTCCCCTACAGTGTGATTAGTGCATGTGTTGTCTTCATTGGGTTAGGATACGGATATGAAGCGTGAGTTAGCTTTCGCATTGGAGGCGCAGTCTCAGCTTTCAGGTTCGCTTGGTCGAACCCGAGCGTCGAAGGTTCAGAATAGTGAGTCGAACGGGGTCTCTGAACGTAGGAGTAGTAAAAGACTCAAGGGTTTTGCTGCGGATGAGTCCGTGTCAATTGATCGGTCTCAGGAAAAGTTGAAAACTCCAGAAAAGAAGGTGCGGGTTAGTCAGTGTAATGGAATTGCTGTTTATGCGATAAATAAAAGGTTTAAGAGCGCAAATTCGGAGGTGGTGCCAAAGGGTAGTGTGGTCGAAACTGTAATTGAGGTTGAATCCAACTGTAATTTGGCAGCATCAGTGGGCGAAGACGAGAGCAAATGTGAGTTGCAAGAGGCTTCAGTCAAGGAAGAGTTGAATGACGGTATTGAGAAGCCTAGGGTCGATGAAGGAGGCTCTGTGCCGATATTGGTTGATGAGAGCAACGAGGTGAAGAATAATGTACCAGTGCAAGCTCCACGGCGCTTTACGAGGTCAGCATTGAAACCAAAGGTGGAGGGTTTGGTATCGGTGACTGATTTTTTGGAAGCTGGTGAGAACCAAGAGGTTTTGAAAGTTGAGGGGAATGAAACTGGTGCAGTTAGCACATTGGGAACTCCGGCGAAGAAGTTGGAATTAAAAATGTCGAAGAAGATTGCATTGATGAAGCAACCTACGACCGTGAAAGAGCTTTTTGAGACTGGCTTGCTAGAGGGATATTCAGTTATTTACAATGGTGGCAACAAGGTAGAATTGATAGCCCAATTCTTAATTTTTTTGGAGCATATCTGAATATACCAATAAGATTTGATTGCTTCGTTTGTATTACACAATTATACATGAATACGTACATGGGGGTTGGGGGGGATGGCTAGTAGTGACAGCCTGGTCATGGTAGAAAATCTCGAAGCAGGGAATTTATTTAACTTAAAAACACGTTTACACACATTTATTTGTAGATATATGTTTTAAATAGATTCTTGTTGTTGTGTTGTGTTGGATACATATTAGAAAATATGTCTCAATCCTAACATAAGACTATTAACTAATGGTGTCAAGTTTCGAAATAGAAACCCAACCTATTTATTAGACATATGTTAGACAGGTGTAAACAGATGACCCATTTTATTAGACAGGTGTGTAAACAGATGACCCATTTATTAGATAGATGTGTAAATAGATGACCCATTTATTAGATAGGTGTAGACAGGTTACACGTATCGGCATAATTAACCCGTTTATTTTAATTTTTTAATTTTTAAATAAAAAAGTTACCTTATCTTTTTTTATGTATAGATAATTTTTAAGTTTAGTAAGATTTGGACATGGCCAAATTAAAGTAAAAACTTCTTTTATAATTAAAAAATTTCTAAACCTCTTATAAACTTTCGATGTGAGATGAATTACCTTAACTCATGTTATTTTTGTATAATTAAACATGTTAAGTCGTGTAAAACGGGTTCACACTACTAAAGTCCAAACATGACATATTTATTAATCATATTATATCTGTCAAACGGTTTATAACTCAAACTCATTTATGCTTAATTCAAACCGGTTAACTTCGTGTTGTGATGTTGTCGTATGACACTCCTTAGTTTTAAACAAACAGGTTCATTTCTTGAAATTTAAAACTCAAAAGCATATCTGTGACGTTTGCCTTTTCTTTGATGCTCTCATTTTGTGATGTTGGATTTTTGCTTGCTCCTAGATTCTATGAAAATAAAAATGGAGACACATTTTTCGTTGTACATTCAAAGGCGCCTTCTTGTTATTGATAATCAAACATTTTCTGTGTAATGGTAAATAATTGGTATTTTATATTTAGGGACATGCACTACGGGGAACAATTAAAGGCATTGGGATTTTGTGTTCATGTACTTTGTGCAAGGGATCCAGAGTGAGTATTGTTGTTTGTTATTCCAATGTACTTCATCAGTTTGCCAAGTAGTTTCATCTATTGAGTGATTGTGTTTAATATTTTGTTTCTTCATTACTTTCACAAATGTAGGTTGTTCCGCCTTGCCAATTTGAGATCCATGCTTGTAAATCATACAGATGTGCATCACGGTATATATGCCTTGAAAATGGGAAAAGTCTCCTTCAGGTGATGAAGGCTTGCAAGAATTCACCTCTAGACACATTGGAGGAGACAATTCAAAGTGTTATTGGTTCATTGCCTATAAGGGAACCTCGGATTTGTCAGAATTGCAAGGGTGTGCTTTGCTCTATTAACTTTGTTCCATTACCATGTTTGGTTGGAAGTGAACTTAAAGCATAATTTTTTCAATGATTTATAGGGTCCTTTCTTGAAACATTTGCTGCAAAGGGGGGTCAACTTTGTGAGTCCTGCATGGATTCAAAGAACTCACAAGCCAGCCCAAGTGATACAACTGGTACAAATATTAGGTATGCTTTGTTTATTCTTCCGTCTTGAATTCATGATGTTTGGTTCACATTTGGTTGTATTTCTCCTTTGCCTTTACTTATTTAGATGCACCACCAAATGCATGAATCACTATTTTTTAAAGCATTTAAGCTGAAGCCCTCCACTTCCACGAAGCATAAGAGGAGGACACATCTCAAATATGTCAATTACTCTGAGCCCCACAAAAAATAATGGTATCATCTACAAACAACCCCCCGCCCCCCCCCAAAACAAAAAAAATTCCCAGAGCCCCTCACATTCCGAGAAAGCAATTTACTGAGAGCTTCTACAATCATGATAAAAAGAAAAAAGGATAAAAGACTTAAAGACCCCCTTGCTGCAAGCCCCTTGTAATGTGGAAAAAGTCTTTAGCTAAGCCATCCACCAAAATAGAGTGTCCGTGCTTCACAGGTGAGTTCATCCTAAGCTACATACTTTCAAATCTGATAGGGCTTCTAACCTCCCTTCTCTTGAATGCCACCACTATCAAGGAGAACGGGCACGTGATTCAACACTGGTCTAGGAAGACATGATAGTCCTAAATCATAAACCCTCTCCTCCCAGTCTATTGACACCAAAAGCCTGTTTAGTGACATAGAATGATGATTCCTCCCACTGGGACCATGTATATCTCCCAGACTCCCACCCTGTAGAGGCAAAATCCATATTATCTATAAAATTAGAGATCTCCAGCATAGCCCACGTAACTCTGCTGCAAGACATAACTTTGTATCGTTGTACAGTTGAGGCTATTGTACAATTGAAGGATGTAATGGGGCATAATGGTGGTACCGTAAAGGTTAGTATTGGACTGTAACGGCCTGTGATGGCTGATAAGTACCTGATTGTATTACTATTGATACATCAGTGTGTACTTATCCAAAAAAAAAAATATATATTGATACATCAGCATGTAATTATCATAAAAAAGAAGACGACAAACTGTAGGTACATCGGCGTGTGAAAGCATCACAGCCTAGCGATACAGTTATGCTACAGTGCTACATAGCTGTATTGGCCTATTTTTGAACCGTGATTACAAGTGAATAGTGTCTTAACTAGCTCCACACATTGTTTAAAGTCTGGTCAAGATAGTACTAGAAAAGAGGGGCAATCAATGGAAGCTTTTAGTTATTGCTATCCTTAATAAATCAAAGTAGGATGTGAAGGATGCAGAACTTGAACCATCTTTGAGTTTGTTTTTTAATTAGTTGGGTCTTGAATCTTATCCTATACAGAAGGCTTTTCTGTCAGCTCCATCTCTCTTTGAAATAATACATCTCAACAAAGGTTTCTGCTGGCTGTATTATCAAATATTTGTCTCTACACATTGAGTACAAGTGTTATATCTTTAGTTTATACTGGAGTTCCCTGGTTTGTCTCCAAGCAACATGACATCACAATCAAAGAACCAGGACCAGGGTTTTTCATATTATGATTCTATCTTGAAAGAAGCAAGGGTGAAATGAAGTGAGATTTTTTCTTTGTTTGAAATGAAAAGCATGAAATTTTGTTGCTAGTTATCTTGTTTTTCTCTTAAATGTTCTCATCTGGGTTATTTCAGCTCCTCAAAACCATTGGTCTTAAGGAAGTCCTCCCCTAGAAGAGCAAAAATGGGTATTTCATCAGGAAATAAGAGTCAAAAGCAGATAACAAAGAAGTGGTACATTTTTGGGTCAATTTATTTTTCTATCAAGTTAGACTTTCTTTTCTTTGTTCGCAATGAATAACATGGAATTTATAGCTATATATTCTATTTCCTTCTTTCGTTATGCTTGCATCTGGGTTATTCCAGGTCCTCAAAATCAGCTTTGGTGCCAAAGTCTTCTGGAAGCCTCTCCGTGCATATTACTTCACAAAATAAGCGTCATGGGAAGACAACAAAAAAGTTGGTCTCCTTTGTTTGTCTGTTAAGTGAGATTTCCATTTCTTTATATGGCAATGAGAAGTATGAATATAGAACTATAGTTTCTATTTTCATCTTTTAATATTCTTCCATCTGGGTTATTTCAGTTCCTTGAGATCAGCATTTGTTCCGAAGTCCTTGGGCAATGCTTCGGTGCTTATTTCGTCACAGAATAAGAGTCAAGTGAAGATTTTTAAAAAGTTGGTATCATTACTAGTTTATTTCTTTTTCCTGCTAAGTGAGATTACCTTTTCTTAGATTGCAATGAGCAGTCTGGAATCTTTACTGGAAATTCTATTATCCTCTTCTGATATGCTTCTACCTGGGTAATTTCAGGTCATTGAAACCAGCTTCGGTTCCAAAGTTCTCTGGAAGAGCTTCAGTTTCGTCACCAAACTGGAGTCAAGGGAAGATAGCAAAAGAGTAGTTATCTTTTCCTTGTTAACTCTTTTTAGGTGATTATGTCCAGATATGATTTCCACCCTTCTAAATCATTCCATCTTGGTTGATTCAGGTCATCAAAATTATCATGGATTCCAAGATCCTCTAAAAGTGCTTCACCAAGTAGTTCTCCACAAAATAAGAGTAGATGGAAGATAACAAAAAAGTTGGTATATCTGTATATTCCATTTAGGTGTAGCACAATTTTGGCTTAAGTTGTTGCATAACTTCTTTTTTTTTGATAAATAAATAATTTTTGTTGATGTTATGATGTCATTTTCATCAAGAGATTTGCGGTTTCATAAGTTGGTATTTGAGGAAGGTGGACTGCCGGATGGAACTGAAGTAGCATATTATTCTCGGGGAAAGGTTGTTGAGATAATTATGATGCATGCTGTATTTGTTCATTTATTTATTTATTTTTTATAAGTATATCTGTTTATTTATTTTAATTATGTAAACTAATAACTTCTTAACAGAAATTGCTTGAGGGTTATAAAAAGGGCCTTGGAATATTTTGTCGTTGTTGCCAGTCCGAGGTATTTTTCTTACTAGAACCTTGGAATAACTGAATATTCTATTAGAGGTATTAATTTTCTTTACAATTAATGAGCAGGTCAGCCCCTCAACGTTTGAAGCTCATGCGGGTTGGGCCTCACGCAAAAAACCGTGAGTTTTTTTTCCTCCTGATATTTTTTGCAGTTTCCTAACTCATTAGTTATTTGGCCCTTTTCTTTTGAACATTATCTGTTTTTTCCACAGCTATGGAAACATTTACACATCTAATGGGGTGTCTCTCCATGAATTGGCAATATCTCTATTAAAAGGTCGTAAGCATTCTGTCAAGGACAATGATGACCTATGTACCATCTGCGCAGATGGTGGGAGTCTTTTGCTTTGTGATGGATGCCCAAGGGCCTTCCACATAGGTGAAACTTACATTCTTTATGAATAATAAAATTTTCCTTAGTAGTGACGTCTAGCTTTTTCATTGGTTTATTTGCTTTCTGTAGAATTTTGTATTTCTTGCAGAACTGATCTTTAAAATTCTAAGCTGATTCTTACTTAAGAAAGAAAATAAATGAAGGAGAGAGAAAAAGGAGAGCTTTTACAACTCAATTGCATTGGTGTGTAAACCTAAGAAAAGTACACTAAATCTAGAAATACAGGTTTTTTAAATTTGTATTAAAAAGTTGGTACCTATCTTTCTATGACCATCTACAATATACTTGATCCCCTGCTCCCTGCACCTAGAAAAAAAAAAAGTAGAAACAAAAGAATTTGTTCAACTTCATGTTTTAGTTATAAGTCATGATTGTTATAATATCATGGACTTTAATGATTGATCATTCAAAGCTGTACTGTATATCTATCAGGAAAAATGCAGTACCATACAATTTTAGAGATTTAAAGTAACTGAATCTTGGTTCGTATGCAATATCAACCAGGTGAATCCTGTAAGCATTTTTCTTAGACAATTTGACTATGGAGGTTTTAGTTTGGGGACATTCCAAAACATGTTGCTTAGGGAATTTGATCACCTGGAACTGTTTCTTTCTTCTTCTTCTTCTTCTTTTTTTCTATTTTTTTTTCTGGTCAACACCTAAGCACTCCCTGAATGGTTACTCTCTGGAGATTTTGATAGTGATCCAGTTCTAGGTGACAAATTCATGTCTTTTTAGTGGATTTCATTTTATTGACATCTAGGGAGCTAACAGTTTAACAGCACAGTTATCTATTCTAACTTCCGATTTTACCCCTAGATGTTGGACACTTGGTCATCACATCCCTTAGCAGTTTTTGTCACATATTTGATGGATCACCGTAGATATGAAAATCAGAATTGATGTAAAAGTTGTTTAAGAGAGAATTCAGCAAGGTTGGTGATCCAAGTGTTTTCCGGTTCCACCATTGTAGCCATTCAATCCTGTGAGGCTAAATGATCTAATTTACTGAGAATTTTTTGGATGAAAGTAAAATCTTTATACAATAAAATCAATTAATAAAACTTAAGTTCTTCCTTTGGCCCAATTATCAATTAGAAGATTTAGCTTGTATGAATCGTCATTGATTCGATTGTGGTCAGATAGGATATCTAACCCCTTGATCCTTAAAGGGGGTCAGATAGGATATCATTTATCAACAAAGAAAAAAGGAAGGGGGGGGGGGGTTGGTCAGATTAGGATATCCAGAGAGTCTGATTGTGTGAATGCTGGTCCACCGCTCTAGTCCTGGTTATATCTTTCTGTTTGTGCAAGTGGTAGCATACACATTCGAATGCTGCTTGTTCTATGTTTTTCCTTATGAAACGGCCAGAACTTCTCCAGTTGCAACTCACCAAAGCCCCGACTCTGTGAAGCCTTAATCCCAACTTACTGGGTAGGTTTCATGAATAATTTTTGGCCATTTAGCTCTATCGGAGCCATACCAGAATTAAATTGGTTCCAAGGAGTCTTAAGATACTTGAGGAAGGTGCCTCTCTCTGGAGAGTATTCTACAAATCCTTCAGAAGGTATGACCAACTGATTTATGTTGGCTGTCTATCTGCGACTGCTCACCTCCTCCAAACTTTGGACTAGCTTGTGAAGGATCACACTCATAAGTCATAACACGACATGGAGGATTTGAACTTGCATACACTCATATCCTGAATTTACAAAACGATGATATGAATGCACCTTTTGTTTTTGCTTTGTTCACTTGATATTTGGACTCCTTTTTTGTGGACTGAAGCAGTTGCTCTCTAAATTGTTTTGATGTTGGTGGTATGTCTGAATTGATTTTGATGTGCATTATTATTGGCGTATGCAGAATGTGCAGCCCTAACCAGTGTCCCTCGCGGTAAGTGGTACTGTAAATATTGCCAGAATATGTTTGAAAGGGAGAGGTATGTGGCACACAATGCCAATGCTGTAGCAGCTGGAAGAGTTTCAGGAGTTGATCCTATAGAACAGATCACAAAGCGATGCATTCGCATCGTCAAAAACCCAGAAGAAGCTGAAGTTATTGCTTGTGTTTTATGCAGGTGGCGGTTACACTACATGCATGATAAATTTGTTAAAGCTTAGATTTTTCTGTGATTTTTGTTGTTATCATGGACTATTGGGCATATAAAATACTTACAAGCTACCTTCACCACTTGACATTTTTGTTTCGTTTTTGTTTTTTTATTTTTTTTGGTTCTTTGTATTTTGGTTTGTCTAAAGGTTGACTTTTTAAAACTCATTGTATGTAGAGGTTATGATTTTAGCAAATCTGGATTTGGTACACGCACAGTAATACTTTGTGATCAGGTATTTTTTCTAGTCTTAATGTTGGTTTTTGTCTCATCTAAGTTACCAAGTGATTTGAACATAGAGTGCCATACTACGAAAATTGGATCTCCTGTTTCTTTTAACTAACTAGGATACTTAAAATTTCCCTTCCAGTGTGAGAAGGAATATCATGTGGGCTGTTTGAAGAAACATAAAATGGCAGATCTAAAGGTGTGCACAGCATATAATGTTCATTATAGTTTGCACATAAATTACTTTTTATAAAAGTTATTTTTCTGCCCCTTGCACTTGTTTTTCTGTTTCTGGATCAAAACACTGCCACTTATGCAACAGGAATTGCCAGAGGGGAAATGGTTCTGCTGCATGGATTGCACGAGGATCTATTCTGCTTTGCAGAATTTGCTAAATCGTGGAGAAGAGAAGCTCCCAGACTCTCTTTTGGATGTTATAAAGAAGAAGCATGAGGATAAAGGTTTGGACAGTGTCACTGATTTTGATGTCAAATGGAGGCTTCTCGGTGGAAAACTTACTTCTTCTGAAACTAGATTGTTGCTTTCAAGGGCTGTTGCCATCTTCCATGTAAGTACTGCTGATGCTGTACCTTGGTATTAATTTATTTCATGATTATCATTCCCTATATTTATCAATTATGCTGTACCTTGATATTATACTTGGTTTTTGGGTCAAACAATTTATAACTTAAAAAACCCTTTTCGGATACCTTCCTAAGTATATGTATGTTTTCAGGGATTTTTTTTTCCTGGCAAGTAGGAACTAATATCACTGTAAATAGAACTAGAGGGGGCGTAACCCAGTGCAACCCAAGGACATGTGCAGTATGCAGGGGTCATACAGTAGACTCTTTTTTGTACAGCTGAAATCATGCAAAAAATCTACCAAAGTGTGTAAAGATAAGTAATCTCTTAGACAGCCAAAAGTGAAAAATATCTAACATATTTTTCTTAATTTTATGAATTGGAAGCTTGATCCTCAAAAGTTTTCTTTGTTTGCTCCCACCAAAAGGCAACTCCCCTTCAAACACAACCTCCATCCTAACACATGAGAAGATTGGCAACAAACTGAGGCATGACCCAACCACACCACTAACTGCTAGTAACATACTCTATTAACTCTCTCGTGACCACATAATGAAGGAACAAGTTATTGGTGGTTTCCTCTGCTTGCTTGTAATGCAGTACCAATCTGAGATCATCTTACTCCATTCTTGAATTATCCATGGTCTAGATCACTTCTAAAGTAGCCTTCACACAAAGAAAGAAAGAATTCTTGGAGGGCACCTTAAATCTTCCAGATGCCTTGCCTAGGAAACTCCATTTTTTTGGGATACACCTAGAAGGACTACTCTCTGAACTGACCATTATTCTCTAGACTTCATTGAATTGAATCTTGCTTGTACAAATGGGGTTGCTATAAAGCAATGCAGAGCAGGCATCCACCGGATTAAGTTCTCAATCCTGCAATGATCTAAAGAAACAAGGGTCCTAGCCAACTCCTCTATTTGAGAATCTAACATAAGCCAAAAACCAATGCCCCCTATCTGGAGTAATGCTAAAAAGGTCTGGGGAAAGAGATTGTTAAATGGGAGTCCCCACACTACATATTTTGCCAAAGTTTGACTCTACTTCCATCATCCACCACAAATCCAATAAACTTCAAAAATTTCGTCCAACCTTTTCTATTACTCCTCCGTAGCCCAGTCACAGTAACTGCACGTTATCTCCCACTCGGATTATCCGCAAACTTTGCCTCCTTGATTTTCTTCCACATTCTATTCGTTTCCACAACATGTCTCTATAACCACTTCTTTAGCAGTTTAGCCTAAGAAGTATGGATACAGACACGGGATACAGATACAACATGGATAAGTGAACACGGCATTTCTAAAAAAAGTAGGACAAAGATATGACAAGGACATGTTAAATATATATATATATATCAATTTATATTTATGTTTTTTATATGACCATATGATAAAAAATATAACATTATTCAATTAAAATTGGCTCAAAAATACATAGATCACCTATTTAATAAAATCTCAAGAACTACTTCATTTAATCACCAATATCCATGATTCAAGGTTCAAAACAAATTTACTAACTACTATATAAAACATGTTTATGTGTTTGTCTATATATATATATATATATAAACCAAAAAAAAAAAAGAAGAAGAAGAGGAGAAAAGGAGGGAAAAAAAATTCCAAAAAACAAAAAATGTATTAGGGACGTGTCCAAGATTCAGAAAAATTAAAAAAAAATATAATTGGACACTCTTTTTCCCTTGTTCGACACATGTCTTGGACGTGTCCATGTCCGTGCCCAACAGTCGACATGAACACATCAGCCAAAAAGAATACCTTTGCTTTATAGTCTCTAGCAATTGTTTGAATGTCCTAATGCTAAGATCACCTAATTGCAAAGGGGAGGAAATAGGTTTTCGCACCACAAGATGAATTTTAATTCCTCCCCAAGGAAAATTTTGTCGAATCTTAGCCGGGCTTTGAATCACGGAGGGCAAAATAGTGAAAATAGATAAGAAATAGGTCAGTAAGTTGGATAAAGTATAGAGTATTTCTTGATTAAGTTTACTTAGCCACCCTTGGACAAATAAAGTTTCTTCCAATTGGCCAATCTCTGCTCAATTCTCTCCACAACTAAATTCCAAATGAAAGTAACTTTAAAAGGTCCAAGAGGTACCTTCTTTTGTAGATTTTTTGGGGTCACTAAGACCTTTGTAATGTTTTTTGGGGTCTTTCCCCTGTTGCCTTTCTCAGGCTTTCTTTAATATATATCTTTCTTACTTATCAAAAAAAAAAGGTCCAAGAGGTAACCCCAGGTAGGATGAAAGAAGGGAGTTAGCTTTACATCCCAAGTTATGAAGCACAAACACTATTTTAGCTTATATGTCCATGTCGGATACCAACATTCTCAAACACTTCCTGAATAGTGTGCCGGACACGTGAAAAAAGTGTCTAAATTATTTTATTTTATTTTTTAATTTCAGACATGTTCTAGACATATTATAGACACGTTCTAGACATATTTTCTATTTTCTTTTTATTTTTTTCCTTCTTTTCTCTTCTCTTTAGTTTTTTTTGTTATATATATGTTTATATACACACGCATACATGTTCTATGTAATAATTAGTAAATTTATTTTGAAACTTTAATCATGGATGTTGATGATTAAATGAATAAGTTTTTAAATTTTTATTTAATGGTTTTGTTAGTGTAACAACAAGAAATGCATCAAGAATTTGATGAACCCATACAAAAGAATTTTGATACTCAAATATAATCTTGCCCACATACTTCATGCGTGTACATGTGTCTTATAATTTATCTTATCTTTAAAAAAAAGAAAAGATGTCAAGGGTGTCCAGATCCACTTAAAACTGATAGTTTGCTATGCACATGACTATTTAAGTGACATGGTAGGGGCTGTTTGGTTACTCTAGGAAGTTCTTAAAATTGCAAATTTTAAGTGATGTTTTCTTTTAGTGCATTTGATAAAGAAAAAATAGTGACCATTTAAAAAATAAAATTCACTTGAAATGGGTCCTAATTTTTGGCCAAAATTTGAGTTAAATATCATGAGTGACTAGACAAATTCACCCTTTAATTTTTTCTTCCCCATAGTACCAACCCCTTCTGTTATTTCTCTCTCAAAATGACATCCTCACTGCCCATTTCTCCTTCCAAAACTGTCCCGGCCCTTTTTCAGCCAGTATGGTCCATTGAGTAATCAATGATCATGGTGAAGGTGTGGTGTTGATTCAGATTTGATGGTTGTGAAAGCACCTTGCCAAAGATGGTATTGAGATGGTAGATGAGAGGTTCAGATATGATGGCAGGCAGTGGTGTCTCTGTAGGGGTTCTTTCTCCCCTATTTTGTTTTTTTTTTTTTTTGGGGGGGGGGGGGGTGGTGGTTGGGTTTGCAGTGGGTTGATATGGTGGTGTAGTTGGTGTTGAAGCTTTCCTGTGGTGCATGTTTGGGTAGAGCTTGGTTGTTACCGTTGGTGACTTGGTGGTGGAGGGTGGTGATTTGTTGGTATTGTGGGAGCATCAGTTATGGTTGTCTTTGATTTGAAGGGGAAAAATGACATCTAAAATCTTTCTAGTGTCTGTGTGTGTGTTATTCATTAGACATGGCATCAAATAAAAACATATATACAATTATACTATTTGTAATTAATGTGTATTTTATTTATTAAGTCTTCCTTGATTTTTCTTGGAGCTATCAAATAAACAAACATATAGAATTACGTTACTATTTGTAATTAATTTAAGATTCATATGTTGGTATTGCGTTTTTGTATCAAATTCCACATGAATGATATAGCTTTGCTTTTTTATATCATGTACAATATATTCTTGAAATAAAGTCAATGGCAGGAAGTGTATGGGCAAAATTATGAACTTATCTAATTAACTGAATTGGTGGTTGAATTTCAGATAATATTGGTAATTTTTTCAGTTTACAAATTCAACAACTTTATAGTGCTCTGCACTACTAACTTAGCACTAAAATTTTCAGTGTTGAAATTTCAGTTTAATCAAACACCACTAAACAAGATTTTGACGCATAAGCTAAGAGAACTATATCCTTGAATATATATTGAGTTTTTGTATCAAAAGGCTTTTATGTTTGTGCGTGTGAATAATCTTCACCATTTGAAAGGAGGAACACTTTTGAATTAGGCTACCATCAATGCAGTTGTTAATTGACTAATCACTTGTGCCTATATTTCAGGATTGCTTCGACCCTATAGTTGATTCAGTGACTGGGCGGGATTTTATTCCATCCATGGTTTATGGGTAAGCATCAGATCTTTTGCCTGGTATCCTGCATGATTTTGTGTGCGCACGGTGTTTCCTTCATACGTTTCCATAATTTTTGTCTTGTCTAAAATTATATTTCATCTCTCTCTCCCTCCCTCCCCCCCTCCCTCCCTCCCCCATACAGAAGGAACATTAGGGGCCAAGACTTTGGAGGGATGTACTGTGCAGTATTAACAGTCAAGTAAGAATTGTTATTCTATCTTGTAGTTCCTAATGGTTTTTAACATACTGTAGGGGTCCCACTCATGGTTTCGGATTTTTCCTCCCAGAAGGGGGTTAAATAAATAAATAAATGACTTGTTGAAATCAAATTATTTAATATGTTACTACAATTGTTGTGTGGAAGTAGGTGTTTTTGCTGTTAAGTTTTTAATAACAGGCTCTGTCGCTAATCATGCAGCTCATCTGTCGTATCAGCTGGAATCCTTCGAGTTTTTGGATGCGAAGTTGCAGAACTCCCTTTAGTTGCTACAAGTAATGGTAACCAAGGAAAGGTGAGGTTAATATACTCTTTTTGAATGCACAAACTACATTCCATACCTATAATCAATCAGCTGTGATATCAACTTCCTCGTTACGGACAATTTCTCACACTTTACACCCAAAGACCCTTTTTGGTCTGGTATAGCACTGTAACACACCTTCCTCAAGTTTTCAAATATGTTTGCCTGGATTCCCATGCATGTGAATTCTCATGCAATTCCTTCTTGCTATCCACTCAAATAAGTTAACATTATGAACTGATATTTTCATGTGCAGCCAGCCAGTAAACATTTAATAACCATTTTGACAAATCAGATATGAGGAAGTATTTTGTGCCAGAAATAATTCTGATTTCAGGAATTAATCATGAGAATGTTAACTCCATTTGGTTTAGGTAACTGAAGTCTAGGAATTCTCAAAAATGCACAAGACCTTTATGTTTTCTACACTCAGATGGTTGGTTGGTTTATCAGAAATTATTTGACACTGATGAGGGAGATTTGGGAGGTTCCCTTTGAGATGTAGGGTCACTGCTTTCCTACCTTAGTATAAAAACGTACTTAACACCTGGCCACTTATGTAAAAATAGTGTGATGAAATGCCTTGATTTAACAGTGTTGAGAAGCATTTTTAGAAAACCATTTCTGGGTTTCACTCTCCTTTATCCACAAAAAAGGGGCATGACAAATTCTGGGGTGATAGCTGTCTGGTGGCAATATCAGTGAGGGAAGTCTCATCTTTTGAGAACAACTTATTAAATCATTCCACATGTTAGTTGCGAACAATGTGCGAACTCATGCATTATTAGTGATAAACTTGGGTTGTACACAATTAAGTTGGGACTTCAATTTTACTCATATTTAATATCTCATTCATTATCATCTATTCCAATATTAGTTTTCTGTTTAATGGAATTCGAATACCTGCACAGGGCTATTTCCAGACATTGTTCTCTTGCATTGAGAAATTGCTGGCATTCTTGAATGTGAAGAGTTTTGTGCTCCCAGCTGCTGATGAAGCAAAATCTATATGGACAGATAAATTCGGTTTTGAAGAGATGACACCAGAACAGGTATGAATGCTTCTGCCTTCTTTTTTAGAGTTAGTTGCGCACTTTTGAACTGCAGTTGACATCATTTGTGCTTTTTGCAGCTTAGCAACTACAGAAGAATCTGTTGGCAAATGACGACGTTCAAAGGAACAACCATGCTACAAAAAGCGGTTCCCCAGTGTCGAATTATTAATAAAGAATGTAGCTGGTTTTGATGCTTCTTTGGGGTCCAGTCGACTGCCATGAAGCCATTTCTTTTCTTGCAGCTATATCTTCTAACCTACATTGGATGTATATTTTGGTGAAATATTTCATTATATTTCTTATTATAACGGTAATGGTTTTCATCATCAGAACATTAGAAATGAGATGGTAGTTACTGATGAAATGTAGTAATTAAGGATCCATGGCAAAAGTCCTTTTTGTTTGGTCATCAGTTAATTTGTAAAGATTATGACTGATGTCCAACAGTTAAAATGTATTTGAATTCCTTCTCATTAGCAATATCAGCTGTTTTGCACTGGTTGATTTGTCATGATTCTTTCTGGTTTGCTTAAATTTTCTCAGTTATATCATTCAATCTTTATCCATTTAAATGTTCCACATAGTAATTTTTTAGCCTTTGGAATAGTATTTTCACTCTTGTTGCAATAGCCATTTAAATTTTCTGATCTACGGAAAAACTGGTTCATATATATATATATATATATATATATGAAACTGTATGAGCTCAATTAGATGCAGACATGGCAAGTTTGCCATAGATATTCTTCCCGGCCTGCTGCTTATCAGTCTCGGGAAGACGACGAATCTGGTAGAATACTTGAGTACCATTTTTCTTTGATGATTAAGAGCGAAGTTCTCATGCTAAAAAAGCAAGATGAGGATCAAATTAACTTGGAATTTTTCTTCTCTCAGATGGTTCAGCTACCTTCGTCTTGTTGTTTTCAACTCGGTCCTTATGTTTTGTTCCATCAGAGTTCCTTTTGTTGGATAGAAGCTAAGGGTATTACAATTAATTCTATTACAACCAACTCAATCAACATACCAGAACTATATAACTTAGTTTTAAGAATCTTTCTAATATGGGTATTGGACAAACAACCTAATTTAGTCTATGATTAGATAGAAATAAGTACTCACATCGTTTTAATAAAAGAGTGCGGTTTAAATTTATGACATTTCTTTTGAAAAAAGACATGAATGACCAACTGAATTAACCTCAATTGGTTAAATTCTGTCAAAATTTTTAACAATCTAGTTTGTGGATTAGACCGAGGAACAAGATAATATTGGAGTTTAATTACTAGTTTCATCACCGTCAGACTTGCCTAACCAATTATTTTAATTTGTCAAAACATAAAAATTTAGTCCAGTATATATGACACTTTTGTCATTGTAGAGTTTGTGGAGAGTTTTATATATGTAGTCTTACTTCTCTGCATGTCTATTTTTCATGATTTGAATCTGTATCTTTTAGATTGTAGAGTTTGTGGAGAGTTTTATATATCTTTTAGGTTAAAATAGGTTGCTAGGAATAATTTTCTAGAAATAATTCTCAAGAGTCTTTTACAAATGGTCTTTGCCTTCAATGATCATTCGAGCTTTTAGCCGCCCCCTCCCCCCCCAAACTCATCTTTCAAAATCACGTCCCAGCACTTTCACTGCTTTCATCATGAATTCATGACCAAAATCTCTCTCTCTCTCTCTCTCTCTCTCTCTCTCTCTCTCTCTCTCTCTCTCTCTCTCTCTCTCTCTCTCTCTCTCTCCATGTGTGTGTATAATATCTAGCTTAGCGTGTGTATCTTCCGATCTCCATTACCATCCAAATCTATCACTCTCTTTGCACATCAATTACCTTTTGATAAAATACATTAATTATTTCTACACGCACAAGCAAATCACACAAAGCCACATGCCCCATGCTTTTCTTACCTCCACGCCAATCATCACCCTAACAGATTAATACCTCACCCCATAAAAAACTAAGCAATATATTCCAATGCCTTAGCCATGAATATCAAGACAACCATCTCCTTCTGGTTCTGGCTCTCTGCTTTTGCCATTGCACTTCTTTCCATTATACTTGCTTTCTATATCATCCCTTCTTCCAGAACCACTACTATTGCAACCAACACTCAAACTGGCCTTGAGCTTGGTTTTCTCAATTGGGTTTTCAAGCAAAGTGGTGCAGACGACTTCTTCTCTCTTCTACACCAAATTTCCGGCAGACGGCATCAGGCTCAAGCGTGAAGCAAGTAAAGCACTTGCTTTAGGCCCCACATACAAAAAAAGCCCCATATTTGTATATCTTTATAGTATAATTCAACTAAAAATCTAAGACATATAAAAATATAAGTCTCACATAAAGTCCCATACATGCATGTAATTAGAAAAAGTATAATTGTCGAAGAAACATAAATGTCCTATTACAATTAACATACAATGAACATGAAAAAATCAAAGTTGAAGTCAATTAGATAAGAAAATATACAATGTTCTATTGTAATTAAAGTACAACTACAATATATATATTTCTATAAATATATATATATATATATATATATATATATATCAAAAAAATTGTGAATAGCAAATTAAAAAAACTATCGAAATCTAATTGTCTAAAGAAAATACTTCTAATGTAATTGAAATACAAATACTATATATATATATATATATATATAAAGTATAAAGTGAATGGCAAAAAAAATAAGGCACATGGAATCTAAGGAGACTTAAAATAATAGCTGACAACTATTACCAAATTCACATGAGTTTTGCCCCATAACTTGTACTAAGATTAGATCATAATTTGTATTAGAACTATGCATTAAAAATAAAAATAAAAGTAAAAATAAAAAGGAACTTTATTTGAATTGTTGCTTTAGGCCTCAAATTACCTAGAGCCGACCCTGGATGGCATCACGGGAAAAAGCGCAGGATCATGTGTGATGACACCAAGTGGAAGTCCAGGCTAATGTCAGTTTATGATGTTTCCCTTGTGTTGACAGTAGATTTGAAGGGTTGTGTGAATTTCACTAGTGTGCAGAAGGCACTTGATGCCACTCCTGATTTTAGCCTTACCAGTACACTCATCATAATCAGTTCAGGACGAATACAGGTCACTAACGTTTTTTATTCAACTAACGTGATTTTTGCTTATTTCACCTCCCTATTATTTTGAAAAAAATTAAAACGTTTTTTAAAAAGACATTTTAAAAAACGTTTTAATTAACTTGTTTGAAAGCTTCAAAGAAGAAAAAAAAACAGAAAATTTAGAAAAAAAAATAAATTAAAAAAAAATCTGAAAAAAACATCTTTAACAAACAACATAAATTTGTAAAATAAATATAAAAACACGTGAGACTCAAAATTTTAATAGAGAATCACGTGTCTACTGAAGTTATATATATATATATATAATGGTGTGGTGGCAGAGAGAAAGTAGTGGTGGGCGCTAACAAGACAAATTTGATATTCCAAGGTCAGGGTTATCTGAACACTGCCATTGCTTGGAATGACACTGCAAACTCTACTGGAGGAACTGTCTATAGCTCTACTGTTGCCATCTATGCTCCTCATTTCACAGCCTAAACATTAGCTTTCAGGTAATGCTAACAGCATGAATTGATTTTCTACTGAATTTTGTGTTATCAACTGTAATTAATATATAGATATATATATATATATATATATATATATTACTTATAATAAATATGAAAGTTCGTTGTTTTGTCGGCTTGAGATGCTTGTTTGATTTTCAGACTAATTGACTATTTTATCCTTTATTTATTAAGTTCTTGTTATTTATCACATTTATTTCATGAGTTATTTATTATGTTTTCTATCCATTAGCTCGTTCTTATGTCAGTGATTATATCTTATTGTATTATAAAAATATATGTGTTTTCTATTCATTTGCAACTATAATGTATAGTTTGAGAATGAATTTTGTGTATTAGATCTAGCACGTGCGAATATATATATATATATATTTATATTATATTACTTATAATTAGTTTGAAGGGTGGTCATCGTGCCTACTTGAATTGCTTGTTTGATGTGTTCGTTTTGTTTTTAAAATAATTTACTGTTTTGTTCTTAATTTATTAATCTTTTGTTATTTATCGCATTTATTTATGAGTTATTTATTACATTTGTCATTTATTGTAAAGTAAGTAATTAACTCATTCTTATGTTAATGACTATATCTTATCATATTACACAAATGTGTGCTCCCTATTCATTTGTAATTATATTGTACAGTTTGAGAATGAGTTTTGTATTGTTTTTCTTCCGTTATATATAAAAGTATATGTGATCTCTATTCATTTGCAGCTATGATGTATAGTTTGGGAATAAATTTTGTAGATCAGATCTAAGATGTGCATCTATACACACACACACACACACACACACATTTTTTTTGATGTTTTGTGGATTTTATGGTGTTTCTTTGAGAAGAATACAGCTCCGTCGCCAGACCCTGGTGAAGTTGGAGGTCAGGCAGTGGCACTGAGAATTGTGGGGGATCAAGCTGCATTTTATGGCTGTGGATCTTATGGAGCACAAGACACCCTTAATGATGATAAAGGGAGGCATTATTTCAAAGAATGTTTCATCCAGGGATCCATTGATTTCATTTTTGGAAATGCCAGATCACTCTACCAGGTACATATAATACTTACATCTTAACAATTGCCCTAACCTCTTTTTGTAAAGTTACTCTATCATGACCTAGAAGTTTCAAGTTCGAGTCGCGAAAACAACGATGGATGAAGATTGGTCATGGACCTACCAAAATTTTAGAAATTTAATATTTACCCTATTTTATATAGATCTTTTAAAAAAAAAATAGGAATTGCTCCTTCAATTTTATTTTATTTTTAAAATTTTTTGTAAGAAACCTTTTGAAATTTCAATTTTTCTTCTCCTGTTTTTAATAGTTTAGATCTATCACTGACCCTCCAGTAACGGGAGTTTCATGCACTAAGTTAGCCCTCTTACATAATTGAAATTTGTAAAGCCACCATGTTATGTTGAGCTGAAAATGAATTTTAGTTTACATATTACATCTACCCTTTTTATAACTCAGTTATTCAAAATTGGTTGAAAGCCAATTATCTTTAATTTATTTTGTTTTCATTAATTACTAAATTTTCCAAAGTTTCATTGTCGTGACTATTTTTTTTTTTCACTCTTTCATATACCAGATTGCTCTATATGCTGATTAATAAGATGAATATATATATATATATATATATATATATATTGACAAATTTATCTTGTCATTGCAGGATTGCAAGATTAACTCCATAGCAAAATAAGTATCTGGTGGGATAAGTGGAGCCATCACAGCTCAAGGGAGGAATTCAGGGAAGATGAAAACAGGATTCTCCTTTGTGAATTGTAACATTGGTGGAAGTGGGAGAGTGTGGCTTGGGAGAGCTTGGGGTGCTTATTCTACTGTGGTTTTTTCTCAAACATACATGTCTGATGTCATTGCTTCTGATGGGTGGAATGATTGGAGAGACCCCTCTAGAGACTAGTCTGTGGTTGATCCTCTTTTGGTAATTCCTCTTCTTCTCTTCCATTATATGTGTACGTGTGTGTGTATATATATATATATATATATATATATATATATATATATGGTATGCGCGCACGCATACCATTTCTAACTACTATATATACCCAATTTCTACCCCAAAGTGTAGCTTGTCCACTCTAGAAGTGTAAACACGCTTCGGTGTAAAAACTTAGTATGCCACTACGTAAGGAGTAAAGTCTGCTCTTATACCATTTGTCACTAGCCAGATTTCTAACTCAAAATATTAACTTGTTAGTTAGAAGTTTCACACCCAATTTATAAGCCATAGGAACAAAGCCAACCTTAGCTTGGGAAGTCAATTCCCCCCTCCCCCCAAATCTTTTTTAAAAATTATTTCATATTTTTAAGAAAAACTTCAAATATAACCCTTTAATTTATACTTTTGCCTCCTCTAGCTTTGAGGTTTTTCTCATTTTATCCTTTTTTTTCATTTTAATTTGAGCTTCTCAATGAGACTTATATGATTTTTTTTTGAATTTTTTTATGTAGTATAAAGTTTTTTTTATTATACTTTTTTGTCTAATTTATGAACTCTTTTATATCAATGAATTTAGTTATTTATTAAAATTATTATAAATCAATAATAAAATTTTAAATTTGTTATTCAACATTAAAACAAAGTTTGTTCCCACTCAAATAAATTCTCGGTTCCGTCCCTACCAGTGTCTTTATGACACTAGGGACCAAAATGTCATCACTGATCATTTTCCCTCAAAACCAATATATTAGAAGATGAAGTTACCTTGGTGGATATCATCAAAAATAGAAATACAACAAAACATGGGATGTTGTATATATTTCATTTTCATCTAGAATTTGTCAATTTTTGTTTAATCAAAGTTGTTATAACTGATGTTGATGTCCATGTTTTAATTTGTAGGACAGTTTTCTTTGGAGAGTACAAGTGCCTAGGACCAGGAGCAAACTACAAGTATAGGGTCTCCTCTGGAAAGCAACTGAGGCTATCTGAAGCAGGCCCTTATATGGATGTTTCATTCATTGAAGGAAACCATTGGCTTCTTCCTCTTCAAAACAGTTTATCAAATATTCCTCATAACCATAGATGCACACAGTTCATTCCAACTTACTAAAATATGTAACAATAAAGATAGAGAGAGACAAAGTGTGTAGAATTTTGTTGAAGCTACTAAGCTAGAATTTCTATTAAAATTTAAGAGGATGAATTTTTTTAAAAGTTAGGAAGTTAGAAATTTTGTTATATATAATAGATATTTTAATTATATTCTAATTTTAATAATATTATTTATTTACAAAATTTATAAATTAAGTAATATAAAAGTATTACATTATCAAAAAAAAAAAAATTATAAGATATAATTGGTCAGTTTTATAATTTTCTTTTTCTTTAATCTTAAACTTTTATGAAATTTAGACTCCTAATTAATTTATACGATAGAGTTGTACAAAATTAGAGGCCTTTCTTTATAAGTAGTTTGACTTTTATGGACTTTAGATTTATCATTAATTTATATTATAGAATTATAAAAAAATTTAGAATCTTCTTTAAAAGTGGGGCAAAAAATAATTACTTTTATCGCTTTATGATTGAGCTGGCACAACAAAAGAGAGAAAACAATCAATAATTAAAGTTTTTAAAATTGAAGAAAGCCTAATGCACTAACATATTGTTTAATTACTTACATATTTTTATGCTTTTTATTTATTTATTTATTTATTTATTGTTGGGGGGGGAAGGGTTTGAAGAGGAGAATTCTATTTGCAAACAAACTTAGAACAACTCAAGGACTGAACCCAAGAGAAGAACAAATATGCAAAACCAAATTATATAAAATAAAGCATCACATACAATTAACTCTCTTAGAGACGGAAAATAATTCAGTAGGACGGTAACATGGTGTTACTGTTCTACAGAACTGTTTTTCTCTCAGAGACAACAGAAGCAAACTGCTTTATGTCTTACATCAATTGATGCCAAGAAACTTACTTCTTATAGAAAAACTGATTTACATGCTAGATATAACATGTATATCAAATTTTGCATTTTAAATGATGTGATATTATGGTAATGTATTAAATCATGTAATTAATATGTCATAATGATACATTGCTTATATTACTATTACATCATTTAGAATAGAAATTTAAAAAATATAGCATTACTCAAAATCATTGCACTCACAAGTGATAGGACAATAAGAATCCAAACAAGTAGCATCTTCGAAAGAACAAATTGAAACAACTCAAATCATTTTTAATCTATTCTTTGACCGTTTAAGTTTTTTTGAGTGACTATTGTTCTAATATGGTATTAAACATCTGATTCTTAGAAATTCTTGGGTTCAAGTCCCTCCTATTCATTTGCATCACCATGTCACTTTTGCTTCTCTCTCACTCACTCTGTTACATCAGTGTGTTAACTTTCTATATGCAAGACAAAATTGAACAAAAACGTAAGAAATTATTAACCCATTCTCTAATAATTTAAGTTTTTGGAGTAATTGATATTTTAACATCAGTCACAAGTGTGATATACATATATATATATGTGTGTGTGTGTGTGTGTATCAAATGAGTTGCTTGTATTCAGAATGTTGAAGATGAAGTTGTGTTTGATCTGTTGAAGGCAATGCTTTTAGAGGATGTTACTTATTCCATGAATAACTCAATATACATTGGTTTTTATTTTTGGTATTAACTCAATATACATTGGTTAACCATACATGTTGCTGGAAATTTGTGGGTTTTGGTCTCCAGGAACTATAGTAGATGATTGCATGAACAATTAAGATTACAAGATTGAAAATCAGCTGTAAAAGAAACTATATATATATATATATATATGTATATGTAGGACTCAAAAATTACTCTGATACTAATTGTTGAACAAAAAAAATAAGACAAGAAGTAAAGTGAACAAACTAATATATTTTATTGAAGAAAACTCACACACTATTATTATTTCGGCAATTTCTCACAGCCATCACACGTACGGCCTTTTAAATCTCTTGACCATCACTCTATTATTTTTGTGGTACAACTCCATATAACAGAGATTCACATATTTATAATTACACTGACTCTAAGTCCTATACTAATTAGGATATCTAATCCCATACAAACTAGTATATCTTATTTAATTGTAATAAAAAAACTAACTCTCATTAGAATATTTGTCCAATTACAATTACGACTACCCAAAAAGACTCCAAATATTATTAGGACTCAATAAACTAAATTAAGAAACTTCCTAAAATTTATGAGCTTGGTTTAATTGGCCAACAATATATATATATATATATATATATATATATATATATTCATTTTTGTCTTAAACCCTTATCCTGAAAAGATTGATACTTCATAATATCTTGGATCAAGAGCGATATGTTGGAGTGAGCTGATTCCATTGCACTCCTTGCTATTGCACCAAGCTCTCTCGCTTTCCTCCTCCTATTCTCTCCTTCTTCTCCCCCATCCATTAGCCTTTCTATAGCCTTCTCAACTTCACCTTTCTTCACCAAGACTCCAACTCTCTCTTCTTGCCCCCATCTAACTGGCACCTCAACCCCAACACAAACCCCAATTTTCAGAATTTCCACAATAAATTTCTCATTAAAGAACTGTTCAGCAAACATTGGCCATGTGATCATTGGCACCCCAGAGCACACCCCTTCTATGGTGGAGTTCCAACCACAGTGGGTTAAGAACCCTCTGATTGCGGGGTGGGACAGAATAAGAACTTGTGGGGCCCAACCCTTTATCAGCAATCCCCTCCCTTCGATTCTCTCCTCAAATTTCTCTTCTAGCAGCCATTTCTCCAACTCTGAAAATCTTTCCTCAGTCTTTATTACCCAAATAAATGGGTGTTTTGATGCTTCTAAGCCCAATCCCAGTTCTATCAATTGTGATGGAACAAGGCGGCATTGGCTTCCAAGGCAAGCATAAAGAACAGTCTTTGGTTTCATTGAATCAAGCCATCCCAAACATTTTTTCTCATCAATGGATGGCTTGTTCCCTCTCTCAAACTTGTCCAGTGTCTCCTTGTTGCAGAGAGCAACGGGCCCGACACACCACACCTTCTTCTCTATGGCCTTCCCGTATGCCTCGACGCAGCCATGCTCCAGCTCCCTGAAACTATTTACCACAACACCATAAGCAGATGATTCGGCATTTTGCATTTGGACACGGACATCATCTAAGTCAGGCAAAGCAACAAATGCACCCGGCAGCTGGGCTCTGGTTATCTCAACCCTTTCAGGCATTCCTGGCACCACAAAAGGTTCTGAATCTGAACTAACAGAATGGTGAGCATTGTAAAGCCTTACATTATGAGAGCTTAATAATGAGAAGCAGCACATTCCATGGAAAACCAGCCTTGGAACATGAAACTTTTGAGCTGTTTCTGATGTCCAGTAGATGTATTTATCAGAAATTATGCAGCTTGGAGGGGGATTTTTTTCAAGCAGGTAGTGTTCTAAGGGCTGTTGTAGCTTACTGAGTGCACTATAGAATTTGCTGATAAGGTCCGGTGAAGGTAAGCTATCAAGATTCTCGCACCCCGGCGGCAGCCCAACTTCTTGACATGGAAATGGGATTTCTACAAGCTGAATTTGAAGCCCAGTTGCTTTGGCTCGATGAATGATTGTTTGGAATCTTGATGCATTGTGAGGGGTGGTGATCAAGCTTACAATCACACCATGTTCTGCAAATAGCCTGGCCATGTCTATCATGGGGATCATGTGTCCTTGAGCCATTAATGGGACCAACACAAAGTGAAGCTGGTTTGAAATTGATGTCATTGCTGGAGAACTGGTGGTGGTGGTGGAGGAGGTGGTGGTGGCTGTGGATGGTTTTGGCCACGATCAAGGTGGCTTTAAATTGCCTGGGTTTCCAAGGTCTTATTCTTATAATGTGAGCCGGACTTGACTCACTCATTCTCAATTGGGAATCTGTTATTGGTTGACCCAACTTGGATTTTACTGCACCCAAGTAAACGGAGGCGTACCCACAGGGCTGAATAATGTTTTATGTCCTCTCTCTTTCATTTTACATTCGGCTGAATAATGTTTTATGTTCTATCCCTTTCATTTTACATTCGTTTGTCTCTTTTATAAGAGGAAAAATTTATTGATGGTCCTACTTTTCATAGGAGAGGTGGAATGAAAATAATTTATCAAACATTATTTTTGTTATTTTGTACCATTGTGATTGAGAAGATTTTTTAGTAGGACTGGTGTAATAAAATGACATTGCGTTTTTATCAAACATTATTTTTGTTATTTTGTATGTTTGTCATTGAGAAGATTTTTGAGTGGGACTGATGTAATGAGGTGACAATGCGTTTTCTTAATAATATCATATTATATGTGATATGATTCATTTTTTTAATAAATCATAATATATATGACAAAATATAATTAAAATAATACATTATCACGTGTTTTTTCAAACTCATCAAAGAGTCTCTCCGATCATTCACCTACATAGGCAAAGAAATTATTAGGATTAGTCAGTCCATACTATCGTTCAATGTGGTGTCCCTCACAAAAACTCATATTTTTTTACCTGTACAGACTATAAATAAATTGTTTATCAAAATTTACAAAAGTTATGAAATTATGTGGGAGATTGTCTCTCCACATTAGCCCACTAAATAACTTTTAGCGAGTGTTGATTAGGTGTCATTTCTTTAAACTTACAAGGTTGTGAGAGATGGTGCATAAAATTTTTTTCATTATATTCGAATCATTGCACTTTACAATCAGATAATATGTCACATATAAAATTGATTGTACACATATAACATATGATTTAATTTTTAAAACCACAATTCCAAAAACCATAATTATCAGCTTGGTGGTGCATGGGCACAAAGTTCTTGCTTTATAATAAAAGTTGTTCCATATATATATATGTATCTAGTGTATTACAAAATTTGTTTTTACTTCATCTTAATGTCTTTTTTCCCCACTATGTCAATTTTTATTTAATTAATTGGGTCATACATGAAACAAAGTTTAATTTATTTTCTTTTAAATTTGGAAACTTTCTACATTAATATTTTAAAATGCCTGATGAGTTTTTTTTCTTTTTTGTGAAGACCACTTTACATAGTCACTATCCTTTGCATCGTGATCGTCGTATATTTCACGCACAACACAAAACGTCAAATAATTTTTACACATCAGTTATAACAATTCTTATAAACTCTTTTCATTGATTATCTCAGTAGTATCTTGGCACCTTAATTGACAAGTACTTTAAAATCTTGGCACCATAGTTGTCAGTATAAAGTATAAAAAAATTTATACGCAACAGTTGTAATGATTCTCATAAACTCTCTTCATTCATTATCTCAATATTATCTTGGCACCTTAATTGACAAATACTTAATTGAGTTAGAATTTTGTCAACGTAACCATCCTATATTTCACGCACAACACAAAATACAAAAAAAAATTTATGCAAAGATTACAATGATTCTTATAAACTCTTTTCATTACTTATCTCAAGGGTATCTTGGCACCTTAATTGACAACTAGTGAGTTGAAAGTGACAATTGCTTCCATTAATAACTTCCAACTCAAACTCAAAACCTTTCAAGTTGCCAAGGTTCCATATAGATAAGAATAGAATTAGTACTCCTCATGCTCCTATGAAAATTAATTATTGGCCAAAAATGATAACTTTAGACCAATAAACTCATCATGTACAAAAAAAAAAAAAATGCACCAACAAGTATATGTTACACATGTCACTTATTCATTGCTCAAGACCAGAAATTTTTTCTCTTTCAATCCTTTTGTTATCTAAGTGGCACCTTGAATGGTTCTGAGTTGGAAGTGACATGATGGTGACCATTGTAAGATGAATGTCTCTTACAGCTTCACCAGAAATTATTGAATAATTAAAACATTGATCAAGTCAAAGTCTGGACAAATAAAAAACTGTCAAATATACATCCAAATATATATATATATATATATTGTATTAAAAGTCTAATACATAGTACCTGACACATTCTAAATCGTCCAGTTTATTCGATAATTTCTTCGTCTGATCATTAACAAAAGGAATTAGGAGTTAAGTCATCACAAAAAAATAAAAAACATTTTTCTTTTCTTTTTCATTTTTATAGTAGTTCTTCCTCAATTTTAACATTTATATTTTCATTTCCTAATTATAATTAATTAAAGTTATTAACTTAGTCAATAGTCTAAAATTATATAAGTCAATGATCTAAAATTATACAATAAGCTCTCATTGCCGTGGAGAACAAGCCTAGTAATGCCAAACTTTGCCTAGCTGTGATAGTTATTATTATTTTATTATTTTGGTTCTTTTTTTGCCGTCAAACAAATCATGATTAATTTTATGGTCCACTATCCTCTAGCTTACGTTAGGGTGTCTCCAATCCATATTTAAATGGAGAGTTATAAATGAAAACAATTTAACTTATGCTTTTAGATTGTGATCTCTACTTGTTCGAATTGATTTAATGATTCGAGACTAATGATTCAAGTCAATCATAAATTGATATGTCTGTAATTTATTAAATTTTTAAGAAATAAAAAAATAAATTTTCAATCTTGAAAAGCAACTCAAGTGATAGTGCTCAAGAGATGAGAGCTTATTCGGGAGTTTCAAATTTTGGGAAAATGAAAAATTAATTATTGAAGAATGAATTTTAAAATTAATTTGGTGTTTGGTACAAACCATGTAGAACTGATTCTAAATCTTAAATTTTCTTTTTATCCTTAATATTGTATATACATATTCAGTAATGTGTAGGTCAAGGGCTAAAAGTTATAAAAAGAGTCAAAGAATTTTTAGAATTTTTTTTTTTTAAACTTTCTCGAACCATAGTTTTGCTTGTGGGTCTCTTTCAAAAGCTTATTTGAAAAATGTCACCGGCAAAAGTTGGTTTCACATTTTTGCGTGTATCAAAATCATGGTTTGGATGAGAGAACCTCCCCTCAAATGGGTTATAAGTATCTAAGAAATACTAAATTTCTAGTTCAAATCTCATAGGTCTTGTTTGGACGACCAACTAAGAAGGTGGGATTGGATAAAATATAGTTAGATGGAGTAGGATACAAAATCCTGTGCAATATTGAATATTTCAATCTAGTATTTGGATCTGACCCAGATAAAAGGCTTGGATATGTTGTTATATATCATTTATATGTTTGGGTAACTACTAAATATAAGGTTCGGATATAAAATTCGATTTTCAAAAATTATTTTTATGAAAGTCATTTGATTTTTTTTTTCAAATATATGAATACGAGGTATGTAAAATTAAAATTTTATTCACAAATCAATTACAAAATCTAATAATCATAATCACAATATTTAGAATGTAATTGTGTAAACATTGTTCAAAATATAATAGACTCTCACTTTTGAAGTAACTCGAAAAAAATCATGATCCGTGTTTCTAACAATTATCCATATCAATGATTACATTTACATGCATGTGTGTGTATATATATATATATACATACATACATATATATAAAATAGTCTATTTATTGATATGAAAAATACATTAAAAAATTTAGAATATATATATAAAAAGTGAACAATAAAAAAAATTAAAATTCTAATTTTTTAACTTTACTTTTCGACGTCTTCGTCTTTTTATATTGTAGCATTATAATTTTTTATTAATGATGTGAAGTTGTATTTTTATTCCAGTTGGATGGGATAACTTTAATACTACCACCTACTTGGGATAAGTTATATCCCATCCAGGTGGGATATAAATGGTTCACGATATATAAATATACAATCCAATGAAAGACACTAAATATAAAATATGATAGCATTTATCATATCCAACCTTCCTATCTTGCCGTCCAAACATGGCCACATAGTATAACTTTCCTCGATAACACTCTCCCGGCAAGCAAAATTTGTGCAAAATAACAAAAGAAATCATTCCATTTCTGATCCAATCACATGACTGAAAATTATAATTGACGAGTTTTGTTGAGTTTGCAAAACAAAAAAAAAAAAAAATTAACTTTTAAACACATAACAATTCATTATTGAATGAGGCCATTAACCCAGTGAACGACCTCAAATCATTCAATATCTCAGTATTCTTTTGACAAAGAAAAGAGACTTACAAGCTGAATGAGAAGCCTTTATTTTATTATTGATCTGAATGTGTCGTGAATAACGGGGTCTACGGCGGTGGAAATCGGTGGTGGAAATGGTGACCAAATGAAGGTATTGTATTATAAGCACTGGCTTATAATAATTAATAATAATAATAATTTGGATTAAGGATTGGTGCTAGGAAAGGACTCATCATGTGGGCTTGGATTTGATCAATTCCAAGTCCAATAAAACGTTAATTTGACTTGACTTGACTCAAAATTGGCTGCACCAACATTTGGGTTGATTTTGAGTCGGTCCATGCGCATAACGCAAGGAGCTGAATCAGTCATTTCTTTTCGTATATTTTGGGTTGGATGTGATTATACACTCTTTGCCCCAACTCTTAAGGTTCCAATTAATAGGGTTTGTTTGGCTTGTACTTGGTTTGAATCTGTTATATTTGATTAAGAGGAGTTGACAGTCATTCGTGTACTTTACGTACTTAATCGTGACCATCACAACCATTTGTAACCTTTTTTTTTTTGAATAAATTATACTGATATTATTTTTTAAAATTACACTAACTTCGTTTATTATTTGACAAATTACAAATACCTCATCTAATTTTTTTTTTTTCCAAAATAACAGAAGTACTCATTTCATATATATATATATATATTTGGATAATTGTGGGTATCTAATCTCTGTGTAGAGCGCTAGGTTGACCGACTAGTCCCATAGGACGGTGCATACTCCCACAACACGCGCCAGGTAAAGCAAGCATTTTTGGTGTAAGGCCTTAGGATGGCCCCAAGAAAAGTTTTTGAGCCTATGGAGTGTCGAACCGAAGACCAATGGGGAATACTCCCATCTATCTTGTGGCTATATATATATATTTTAATCTTGAACAATTTTCATATTTTTGTTTTCATTTTCAAATAAATTTAAGAATATTGATTTAAACCTTAAATTTATTTTATATTAAATAAAAAAATATTTTTAAAAAAGTAAGAAACAATTGGTCAATATTACAAAAAAATAAAAATTTGCTGGAAAGGAGTAGTTGTAGTTTGTTAATTAAAACAAATATCAGTGTAATTTCAAAAACTTAAAAAAAAAAAGTAGTATAATTTTTCATTTTTTTTTATGATAATAACAAATCCCGCAAGTTACTTGTGCCTCAAACAGATAAACCTCATCAGCCCCTCCACTAGCCTGTGTGAGTCCAATGTAATACATGGGGTAACCACCTCCCAAAACATAAACTCTCGAGGGGATTCGAATTCAGATTGTTCAAGTCCACGGCTCATCGTTACTACTAGGCCACTCGGATGTTGGTTATCTGTAATATTGTTCTTTAATTAAATTTGATCTAGTTATTGCAACTTGATTTTGTGTATTTAGTTGGGGGTCATAAAATAAAATGAATTAATCTTAATTGGCATCGACCCAATTAGTGTCTACAGTGACGGATTCAAAAATTATACTTGGAAACAAAAGTATAGTATTAACATGTATGCAGACTCTTATGAAAATATAAAAAATAAAAATAAATTGAACGGATCAATTAAAATTTTTAATAAAAATAAGAATGAAAAAATGGATTCCTTAAATCTTTAGTGTTGTAGCCATAAAAATTTTTCATGGTTTTTATGAGATATTAACAAAATATGTGGGTCAGACTAGAATTTTTGCCCATATGTTCAACACTTATTAGCATGAGTAATCAATGAAATCTTGCTCATTTAGCCCCTAACCCTGTTTCCAATTTTTTTTAGAGAAAAAACATAAAGTAATAAACAAAATTCATTTCATGCTATTCAATATTTGTAGCACATTTTGTGCAACTGTTTCTTTGAGCACCCTAGCCCTGGCTCTGCTAGTGAGTATCTGTAGTTTGGTTTTCCCCAACAAAAATTTTGGCATGGAGATAATTTTGGTATGTTGTCATTTATAAATAAAAGGTAACTGCAAATTTGTTAGATAGTGAAGGTAATTCAACTGCGGCTATAACTTGGATGGACTAACTCGATCTTAGTTCAAACCCAACCTAAAATTTTAAGGCATGGATAAAAAAACTCAAGCCTGGCTCAACATCGGACTAGGACATGCTTGGATAATCATTTTAAAACTCACACTAAGTCTGGATAAACCTTAAGACCAACCAAGCCTATTCGGGCTCAACATCAGACTAGGACATACTTTGGGTAATCATTTTAAAACTCACACTAAGTCCGAATAAACCTTAAAACCAACCAAGCCTAGCGCAACCCGTCCGAGTTACAACCCAACTTATAAGAGATGTTACCTATAACAGCAAGAAGAAGAAGATAAAGCACAAGATGTTAACTTGGCCAATCTTTAATCAAATCGAGTAGGAGTTGAATCAACTTACAAATGATTATTTTTACACCCTTAACTAACTTAATATAATGTTTGATATTATTTAGATATTTGTGTATGTCAAATATCAAGCTAATCATGTATAAGTATTTTATTTTTTTATTTTATTTTTTTGCCAAATGTCTCTTTACAAATACAAGTTTTTAAACAATCCAACTCATAACTAAAAAGAAGATGCTCATACCACCTCCAAATTCAGTTTATGATAAAAAAAAATAAACATATCCCCACATATTCTCATTTAGAGAAATTTGAAACTGTGACCTCTTTTATAATAAGAGACAAGAGATACTACTCGGCTACTAAAAATTTTGACTATAAATACCTGATTCATGAATTCATATTTCTCTTAATAAAATATTAAAATGCTAATTTAAAGCATAAGGATAATGAGACAGTTTAAAATCTTTGATTAATTGATTTTTCAAGTACGTGACAACCATCAATTTGATAGTTAAATTGTTATAAATAAACGTTACAAAAAAAATTACTGAAGCCGTAATCTAATTTTAAAAATAAGTGTTTTTGAATAACATATGATGTGATTTCTAAAATCATCATATAATGTTACATCACATTAGAGATGGAAATAAAAATACATTTGATGTGGAACAAATAGAATAATGCTATTTTTACCATAAAATTTATCAAATTTTCTTACCTGCTAACATGGTTGTTAGAATGCTAGTCAATTAAGTTTCCTGGTATATGCGGGTGCTAATCAATTAAGTTTCTTGGACTCACCCGATGACTAGTACCAAGAACCTGAATTTACTAGTACCGAGAACCTGAATTCACTAGCATCCGGACAATCATGTCAACATGTAAGTTTTTTTTGATAAAATGGTAAAGTAAGAATAGTATTACTCCCGATGAATATGCTGAATTCACTAGCACCAAGAACCTGAATTTACTAGCATCTGGACAATCATGTCAACATGTAAGTTTTTTTGATAAAATGTTAAAGTAAGGATAGTATTACTCCTGATGAATATGGTACTAACTAAAAACATAGATATAGATTTTTGTGTTATTGTAAGATTATTTTAGTTTCCAAATTTGAGCCCATCTCAAATTTTTTATTTTAGATAAAATGTCTATTATTTTTATTCAAAATAAGATTCTTTATTCGATTATGATTAGAATAAAGATACAAGTTGTGATTTCCTAGTCAAAATAATAGTATTCAACCTTTTTCAGTTTTTATTAATAATAATATAATTTCAAATTTTAGAAAATTTATTATCTTTTTCAGTTAATTGTTTTCAGTTGTGGGTATTGACGTTTATTATTTTTATTATTTTTATTGAGTTTACACCAGTCTTTCTAATGTCATCCCTTTAATATCATCTAATACAATGCCTTTCAAAATAGCAAAAAAATTGTCAAACCAAATAACATTATACATCTCCGTATGAGCCTTATTTGCTAACCAATCAAAAGCACAGTTTGTCTTCCTGTACACATGTTTAAAACTAACCTAAAAACCTTTTTTTTCCTTAATAATATTTACACAATCCATCAAAATACTATAGAGCTTCCAAGACCATCTTTCCTTTCTTAATAAGCAATCAATAATAGTTTATGAGTCTCCTTCAATCACAAACTTTTTATCATCTTGTACATTAATTCATAGCAAACCTTTTTGAAGAGCTAGAGCCTTTAATTAAGGAACCGAATAATTATCATTATACCAATTAGATAATGCCTAACAAATTTTGCCTGTCTCGTTTTGAAGAATAGTACCAACTCCTCCCGATAAATTATTTCTTTTTATAGATCCATCAAAGTTTAACTTTTTCATTCCTATTGATAGAATCCATCTAACAAATCTCACATGTTTACTTCTCGTCCTAGCATAAGAATCGGAGTTTATCCACTCCCTAATCATAAAATAATCCTTAAACATATTGGTTGTTTTCTCAATGATTTGAAAATGATTAAATTTATATTTTCTAAAAATTCTGTTATTCCTTTGGCACCAAATTAGCTACAGAATATTAACCACTTTTTCTCTATCTCTCCAATTTTTACGTTTAAATTCATGTATTTTCTTTAAGCACTCAATAATATTATCATCTCCCATAATCGGACTCTCACATGCACCCCTAATTAAATTCCAAACATATCTAGCATATTGACATTGAAGGAAAAAATGGTCTTGAGTCTCTATCTTGTATGGACATAGATCATAATAAATATCTATATTAGTATCTCTTTTGTGAAATAATTCTTTTGTAGGCAACCTATTTCTAAGAACTAATCATAAAAAAGATCTAAGTTTAAGAGCACATAGTAACTTCCATATCCAAGTGAAATAAGTTTTCTTTTGCTATAAATTTTGAATTCTATCTCCACATCTCAAATCCCTAGACCGCTACAGTGTCGTCTTCTTCATGACAACACCCCCGAACGACTGAACTCTAGATTTCAGTCTTGATTTCCTGCACTTTTTTAGACTTCTTTTTAATCTCAAAACATTTAAAATACTAAACTAAATTATCTTAGTGAGTGTTACGTTATTATAACACATGAAATCTCAATGGATTCACATGAAGCCGTGGCTTGGTTGGGACCTGCAACTGGAAATTTTTCCCACAATGCAACTGAATTATGCGGGTTCTAAATTGGATACTTAAGCTCAACAACATCAATAGATGGCTCATACATAATGGGCATAATCTTGGTCACTCATTGATATATTTAGGTGGGTTTTGACATATTCGGGATTTGAAATTAAAAAAAAAATGCCATGATTTGCAAATGCACCTGAATTGCAAGAGAGTTTTGACGGGCAATCTGCAGAATATTCCGACGATAATTTCGTGCAGAGGTGGGCACGGTGATGAAGGGGACGGTCGGAGGTGGTGGCAGTGAGAGAGAGAAGAGGAAAGAGAGAGAAAGGTGGGTGGTGACAGCGACGGGATAAGAGAGCAAAAATGGGGTTCTGGCTGGAGGTGGAATGTGATCGCCGGGGCTGGGTGAGATCGCAGGTGGTTGTGAGGACCGGTGAAGAAGACCAGAGAGGGGTTGAGACCGGGGGGGTGGTTATGCGACCCAAAGAAAGGTTGAAGGAGAAGTGGGTTTTATTTTTTTGTTTTATTTATTTAAATTAAAAGTGCTCGAGCTTTTGAGAAAAGCTTGAGCTTTTTGGGACAGAAACTTAAGAGCTTTGAGGGAAGAAAAAGAGCTTGAGCTTTCTTGAAAAAGCTTGAGCTTTTCGGGGCAGAATGTTTAAACAATTCCGGAGGAAAAAGTGCTCGAGCTTCAATGACGCAAAGCTCGAGCTTTCTTGAAAAGTGCTCGAGCTTTCTGGACCAGAAACATTTGGAGAAAGAGCATGAGAAAATGCTCGAGCTTTCTGAAATTGATCGAGCTTTTAGTCCAGAAAACAAAAATGACTAAAGAAAGACCCTTTTTTTTAAAAAAAATAATAGGAATAAAATAAATACTAAACACTTACAAAATAATAAAAACTCAATTAAAAACAAAAACAAAAAAGAAATTTGGGTTTCCTCCCCAAAAAAAAGCTAAGTTTAATGTCTTCAGCTAGACACAGCAAGAGGAGAAAAATCAATCAACATAAACTGGGTCTTTAAGATCAATCTCCTCAATCAAATTCCCTTCCTCCACACCCTCAATAAACAACTTCAACCTTTGGCCATTAACTTTGAAAGTTTGGCCACTCCGAGGGTTATGAATTTCTACAGCACCATGAGACCAAGATTGAACCACATAAGGACCATCCCATCTAGACCGTAAGGAAACAACCGTAACTTAGAGTTAAACAACCATACCTTTTGACCGGGCTCAAAGGACTTACGATTAATGTGAGAATCATGGAACGCCTTAGTTCGAGCCTTGTAAATGCGGGAACTCTCATACACATCATTCCTAAGCTCCTCTAACTCATTGAGTTGGAGCTTTCGGTTAGAGCCAGCAACAAGCATATCAAAGTTGAACTTCTTAATGGCCCACATGGCCTTATGCTCTAACTCCACCGGGAGATGGAAAGCTCTACCAAAAACCAATCGGTAAGGAGACATGCCAATAGGGGTCTTGTAAGCGGTACGATATGCCCACAAAGCATCATTTAAACGTAAAGACCAATCTTTTCAATCGGGTTGTACCGTTTTCTCTAGAATTGACTTGACCTCCCTATTCAACACTTCAACTTGCTCACTAGTCTGGGGATGGTAAGGAGTGGCGACTTTATGAGTGATTTATTTTTGAAGCAAGATTGCACAGGGTCTATTACAAAAATGAGACCCTCCATCACTAATAATTGCCCGTGGCATACCAAACCAAGAAAATATATTCTCTTGAATGAATTTGACCACCACTTTGTGATCATTGGTTCTAGTTGCCACAGCCTCAATCCACTTGGACACGTAATCCACCGCTACCAAAATATACTTAAAGCCAAATGACGGTGGAAACGGTCCTATGAAATCAATACCCCATACATCAAATATCTCAACAACTAAGATTGGGGTAAGAGGCATCATATCTCTGCGAGACATCGTCCTCATTTGCTGACATCGAATGACCACTAAAATGGCCACCACAAGCTGAAGAATGGCAGAAAGTAAGAATGCTATGAAACTCACTCTCTGGAACACAACGACGGATAACTTGGTCAGAGCAATACTTAAAGAGCACAGGATCCTCCCAATAGAAAAACTTAACTTGCGAGAAAAATCGGTCCTTGTCCTGTTTGGACCATTGGGAAGGAATTTAACCGATTGCAAGATAGTTCACAATATAGGCAAACCAAGAAGGTTTCACTAATGACACAGAAAAGAGTTGCTCGTCAAGAAACGAGTCATGCAAAGGTTGAGTGTCACTTGTGTGCTCAACAAGAATGCGGGACAGGTGGTCGGGTACAACATTTTCGGAACCTTTCTTGTCCCGAATTTCCAAATGAAACTCTTGAAGCAACAAAATTCACCTAATCAATCTCGGCTTGGTCTCTTTCTTGGAAAGTAAATGCCACAAAGCAGCATGGTCGGAATAGACAACTACCTTAGAGCCAAGGAGGTAGGAACGAAACTTATCCAAAGCAAAGACTACAGCGAGCAACTCTTTCTCTATGGTGGTGTAATTCAACTGAGCATCATGAAAAGTCTTACTCGCGTAGTAAATGGCATATGGAACTTTTTCTACCCTTTGTCCCCAAACAGCTCCAACTGCATAGTCGGAGGCATCACACATAATTTCAAAAGGAATGGACCAATTGGGTGGTTGCATGATCGGGGCGGAGGAAAGAGAGTCACGAAGCTTTTCAAAAGCCACCACATACACACTATCAAAGAAAAATGGAGTATCCTTGGCAAGAAGATTACACAAGGGCCTAGAGATCTTACTAAAGTCCTTGATAAACCGACAGTAGAAACCCGCATGTCCTAAAAATGATTGAACTTGCTTGACCGTGGTAGGATGCGGAAGCTTAGCAATGAGATGGACTTTGGCCTTGTCGACCTCAATCCCTCTCTTGGAAACAATGTGTCCCAACACAATTCCCTCTTGAACCATAAAATGGCTCTTTTCCCAACTAAGCATAAGATTTGTCTCTTGCAACGCTTCAAAACTTTGGTTAAGTTTTGGAGACAATCATCAAACGAGGGGCCAAAAACAGAGAAGTCATTCATGAAGACTTCTAAAAATTTCTCTACCATGTCAGAGAAGATAGATATCATGCACCTCTGAAAGGTCGCCGGTGCATTACACAATCCACAAGGCATGCGACGATATTCATATGTGCCAAATGGACAAGTGAAAATGGTCTTCTCCTGATCCTCTGGAAAGACCGCAATTTGGTTATATCTAAAATTACCATCAAGAAAGCAATAATAGCTTTGACCCGCTAACATCTTCAAGATTTGATCAATGAATGGGAGAGGAAAGTGGTCTTTCCAGGTCATAGAGTTGAGCTTGCGATAATCAATACAAACTATCCACCCTATGGTGGTGGTGAACATAGGGACAAGCTCAGCCTTATCACTCTCAACAACAATGATACCAGACTTCTTTGGTACCACTTGGGTGGGACTCACCCACTTACTATAAAAAATTGGGTAAATAATACTCGCATCTAGCAATTTGACAACCTCATTCATGAAAACCTCCTTCATGTTGGGAGTAAGCCTTCTCTATATTTCTCGAGATGGCTTTGCATCATTCTTTAAATGAATGCGGTGCATACAAATAGAGGGATCAATCCCTTTCAAATCAGCTACGGACCAACTTATAGCATCCTTGTGCTCTTTAAGAACCTTAAGAAGATGACACTCTTGCTCACTTGGAAGATTAGAAGCAATGATAATAGGAAGAGTGTCATAGGGTCCCAAGAATTAATACTTAAGAGTAGCTCGGAGTGGCTTCAACTCAAGCTTTGGAGGAACCTCTAAAGATGGAGGAGCAGGAGTGCTCGCAAGGTTAGGTAGGGGTTCCGGTCTAGACTTCTAAGGAGGATAGTCTATAGAAGAAGAAGAGTCAAGCAATGAATTGAATTCTTCAATAGAACCATCAATATCGAAAGCATCACTATCAAAATAAGTCAAACATCTCTCCAAAGGATCCCTCAATCAAGATTTGAGGGAGAGATTCCTCAACTATCCCATCAACCATATCCACTGAAAAACAATCCTCCTCATGTGGAGGTTGTTGTGAAGCATTGAAGACATTGAGCCTCACAATCATATTCCCAAAAGAAATATCCATCACTCCAGTTCGACAATTAATACATGCATGAGCAGTAGCTAAGAAGGGTGGACTTAGGTGACGAGAATCTGGCGCTTAGGGTTATGAGCGGGCTCCATGTCTAAAACTAAGAAATCAATTGGAAAGTAGAATTTGTTGACTTTTACCAAAACATCCTCAATGATCCAACGAGGTATCTTGATAGATCTGTTAGCTAACTACAAAGACACCTTCGTAGGCTTCAACTCAACTAACCCAAATTGCTTATAGACAGAGGATGGCAATAAATTGACACTTGCCCCTAAGTCAAGGAGCGCCTTCTCAATAATGTGATTACCTATGACACAAGAAATTATGGGGGCTCTAGGATCTTTGAACTTAGGTGCAGTTTGGTGTTGGAGAATCGAGCTCACTTGTTCTGTCAGAAAGACCTTCTTTGACACATGAGTTTTAGCTTTTCACTTTTGAGTGCAAAGGTCTTTCAAGAATTTGGCATAGGAAGGAATTTGCTTGACTGTATCAAGAAGTGGCAAGTTAATCTTAACTTGCTTAAAAATTTCAAGCATCTCCTCCATATTTGCACCATTTTTCTCAAAAGGAGAAGGGTCGGCCAAACAAGAAGGGTAAGGGGCCTTGGGTACATAGGATGCCACAAGAACACCCAAAGGATCACTTGGGGATGAAGAATCCCCTTTCTGCAACTTTTCATTCTCAGCTTCATCATTTTCAGAAGAACTTATCAATTCACCCTCAGCCTTATACTCAACTTTGTTATCGACCACTCTCCCATTCCTAAAAGTAGTTATGGCCTTAACTTGCTCATGAAATTGATCATTAGGGTTGGAAGATTCTAACCCATATTGGCCTTTAGGGTTGTTCACCGATTGACTTGGTAAACGTCCCTCATCTCTTCTACCCACAACTTGTGCTAGTTGTCCCATTTGGGATTCTAGCTTCAAGATGGACTGAGTGTGTGAGTGGAGCAATTGAGTGTTGGACTGATGATTTGACTCTAAAGCTTGCAAAGCACTCAACACCTTGTCCTCAAAAGCTGAATTTCTAGGAGGAGGAGGTGGTTGTTGATATTCCTAAGGAGGAAGACGGTAGGACGATGATGGAAAAGAATTAGGCACATTTGGCCTTAAATTTTGTGAGAATGGAGGATTTGAGGCTTGAGGCCTCCAAGAAAATTTGGATGGTTTCTCCATCTCGGGTTGTAATGGCTAGAATATGGATCATTACCCGATTTGAAAAAACCTTGAAGAGCATTAACTTGCTCTTGCACAAACTCTGGATATTGCGGGACTAAGGGACAGTCTGACACATAATGAGTTGGGCATGAACATAAAGCACACACCTCTTGAGTGGCAGGAGCAAAAGAAGAAACTTGTCCCCTAGACAAAACTTGGTCTAGTTTCCTAGACAACGCCGCAACTTGCTCTTGGACATCCACAGGCTGTCCAACTTCATAAATGCCACCTCTTTTAGGGACACTAGAGGAGGTAGGTGGAGCTTTCGACTTGTTGAGGCATGGTGCTACGAATTCTCACTAAGGGTCTCAAAAAGATCCCATGCCTCATCTTGATTCTTGTTGAGGAAAGTCCCTCCACAAGCAGAGTCAATCATTTGACGGTTTTGTTCTGTGATACCGTCATAAAAACTCTGTACCAACTGCCAACGCATGATATCATGGTGGGGACACTTCCTATGAAGGTCCAAAAATCTCTCCCAAGCTTCATGAAAAGACTCGCCATCGAGTTAGTAAAATTTGTGATGGCTCTTCTCATATCATTGGTTTTGCCTATAGGAAAGTATTTTTTTAAAAACTCTTGTTGGAGTTGAGCCCAAGTTGTTATGGAATTTGTAGGCAAAGAATCGAGCCATTGTTTGGCTCTATCCTTCAATGAAAAAGGGAACAACCTTAACTTAAGAGCATTCTCACACAAATTTTGCATATTGATAGTGGTGCAAAGCTCCAAAAACTCATTCAGATGTTGATATGGGTCTTCATTTGATTTCTTATAAAAAGATGGTAACATCTGAATGGTTTGGGGTCTAATTTCATAATGCCCAGTTACAACAAGCATTTGAATACATGAAGGGTTGGTATATTTTGTAGGAACAAAATGAGCCTTAAGAGGTTATAGTTGTTGTTTTCCACCATTATTAGTCATGTCTATAGAAATAGGATTTCCTAAAACTCCAGACTTAATAGACAAACCACGAAAAGCTCTCAAGATTCTTTCTAGCTCAAGGTCTAATTTTTCTAAGTTTGGGTTACACGAACGGTGACCAAACATAAAACAAATAAACCTATCCAATCAAATATACCAATTGTAGCAAAAATAAAATGCAAAGAGAATGGAAAGATTTCGCCGTGTTCGGTTGCAAAGAAGGTAGAAATTTTCTTCTTTTATTATTTTTTTTTACCAACCTGCGTTTGCTCCAATCGACTCCGCTTCTCTTTAGCTTTTTATAATTGTTGCACACCAAAGACAAAGAAAAAAAATAATAGCAGAAAATAAAGAATTAAAATAAAAATCAACTACTAAATTTTTAACAATTCAACGGTCTCCGGCAACGGCACCAAAAATTGATCTGTCATGAAAATTAATCAAATTACCAAACTAAATTACTAGTATAGTAGAGAAGTAAGGGTCGAACCCATAGAGATTGTTAATTGTTTAAAAACCAAAGTTGAGATTAGTTTTAATTCAAATTCACAAAGAGTGATTGTTTGTTGATTTTTTTTTTTAAAATTAAATGAGAACTATAATTAAAGCAAATATTCAACTGAATTAACGATGAATCAAATTAAAAGAGGATTACTAGAGTGTTGAATCCACCACTAATCTTGTAACTAGCTTCAATTGTATTAATTTTTGGGCCATTAAATTTGGATGTAAAAGATGATTTTTGGCTATAAGCTTTAATACAATCATCAAGAAAATCACGCACCAAAACCCTAAGCACGAATCATCTTTGGTCAACACAAATTGTCTACGTTAATTCTAAGGTCATAGTCACAATTTGTTTTCCCTGAGTTATGACTCGTCCTACGGTTTTGATGTATGTACAGATATTACTATTGTATAACCACATAAACAAAATCACAGAAATTGATTGTGTGAAACCGAATAACACAATCATTGCCTTAATCAAATTCCAAAGTTATACAATCAACATCCAAAACTAATTAACTCAAAAATAAAATACAAAGAGCAAGATTACTTGACTAGGGTTTCATCTAAACCCTAAGAATGAGAGAAGTTAGCCCATGATGGTGGAAGAGGAGAACACCATAGCCATGGAGTTCTTCATCTTCTTCTGTAGAGTCGTCTTCTTCTTCCTTTCGACGTCTGACCCCCCAAAAAACAGCCGCCTCCTCTTTCTCCAAACCTTAAAAATAGGAATTCAGGAAAATAAAATAAAAATCCCGTAATTAGACATTAGGGGCCCAAAAAAGGAGGCTAAAGTGCTCCAAAATAGAGTCCTGTAATGCTAAAATGGGCCCTGGTCCACCAACATATGGATCAAGCCTCTCTTCTAACCCATAACCACTTGTTTTCCACTTCTTTTAGCACTTCAAAGCCCAATATTTTCCTTTTACTCCAAATCCACCATCAAATCATCAACTTTGTCAAGCTTTCTCTGAAAAAAGATAAAATAAGAATTAACTAGCAAATGCATATAGATTAGAGAAATTAAAATAATAAAAGTGCAAGAATATCTAGGGTTAACAAAATAAATATGCACTTTTTAACCGGTTATCACCAGTCTCGTAGCTGATTTTTGGGAGATAACCCACTAGGCTCTAATTCTCACCAAAAAATATCCTCAACATTTTTGTGCTGCTTCAGTTGGTATCAAAGTAATAATTTTCTTGGCTAAATGGAAAATGACGGAGGCAAAAATATAAACCCCATTGATGTTGGTCGTGGGGTGAAGACTATATAGATTGTGATATATGACTATTTTGTATCTTCTATTTAGGTACGTGTTTTAACCACAATTTATACATATACAATACACATGTCTTTTGATTTATTTATTTTTGTCAAAATTAAATAATCACAATATACATATGAATGAATGTGTAGCCTATTAAAATTGTGACATATATATAAATAAGAGAAAATTCCTCTTACTTAATTTCAATTTAACAGCCTGCTTGGTTGGGCATTTGGCTACTTTAATTAACATTGCTTCAATAGAAATCACGTGAGAAATCGTTTGGATGAACATGTTGCGTCAGATAAACTGTATTGGCGATGCCGAAATTAACAGTTCGTTTGGATAAGTAGGAGAGAAAGAAAAGGAGATGAGAGTATTAGTTATAAGGGAAAGGAAATGAGAGGAGAGGAGAGAGTAATCCCTCTTTTATGTTTGTATAACTAATGAAAGGAAATGAGAGGAAAGACTAATATAATCATTTCATCTTGTTTGAGAATGATAAAGGAGAGAAAAGAAAGGAAATGATTTTATATTATTTTATTATTATATCATTTGGATACCTTAGAATAGATGTGTCATTTTTATTTTGACTTTCATAATCTTAAGGGTAAGATTAATATTATTAAAAATTTATTAAATCCTTATTTCTTTTCTCTCAATTTCCTCTCACTTTTGGAGGGATAACAAAATTGCTTAAATAAGAGTTAAGTTCTCCATCCTTTTCTTCCCTTTTCTTTCTAATTTTTAAAATAAATATGATATAAATTTCTCTTCTTTCTTTTTCCCTTTCTTTTTTTTTCAATTCATTCGATCCAAATATAATGTAAGCTTCGGGTGATGCTGCAAATAGCATCGTTGGCTTAGCGTTGGACAGTGTCCAATTAAAGCCTTATACCCTTACCCGTGGGCTCGGCGTTGGACAGTCTTCAATTAAAGCCTTATACCCTTCCCCTAACTTTTCACCATAATTACCAAAATACTTGTCCAAATTTTTTCTCTTTCTCCTCTATTCTATATTTTCGGATTTCCTTATCTAAATTTCATTTTCACTTTTATCACTGCACGCACAGAATATATATATATATATATATATACATATACATATATATACACACGCACACACCCACTTATATAATAGCAGGAACTATTCATTTATCATTATACAAGAAATATATTCATATATATATATAATAAATTTTATTTATTTAAAATAAAAATAAAAATAATAAATTAAATTATTTAAAAAATTATTTATTTTCAATATTTGTGATTATAAATTAATGTTATAATATAATTTCAAACAACATCCAATACTATTTAATAATATAAAAGACAAAATGGACTTTTATAATATACAATCACTTTCAAATAATTTTAAATAAATATTCAATAAGTAATTCTACCATCATAAGTTATTATCATCCAAACATGGAGAATCTATTTTACAGAAGTTATTCTACAATAATCTATTCTTCATAATCTATTTTTCATAAGTTGAAACTCTTCCAAACTAACTCTAAGTATTGTCCTTCGAGTTATAGTTATATCAAATTGTCTAACACGAATTAACATATTCTATTAAAAGTAAACCATGAGCCAAGATAATTCATTTTGTCTTGTATATTTACATATATATATATATATATATATATATCTCATATTGTAAGTTTAACGAACTTGAAAATTATTTTACACTTAAAAAAAATGTGATACCTTTACTTCAAGTTTAAAGATTAAAGAAAAAAGGTTAACACATATAACCCTTGAGATCTTTGATTAATTTAAATTATATTAATCATTGAATTATTACAAAATAAATCATTTTAAAAAGTAATTAATATGTATAAAATTAATAAATTTGTATATAAATTGTAAATAGATCCGTCATTTTATTAATTTTTCATATATTTGAAGTTTAAAATTTTGCATAATACTTAATTCCGAGCAAGGTCTCACGGTGAGAGCTTCCCATTAATTTATTTTTCAAAAAAATTAGGTGATATAAGAATTTTCGCTTATCATGTCAGTTAATGTGAGATTTTTTCAAAAAAAAAAATTAATATTATCATTCTAAAATTTTTAAAATTTCAAATGATATGATAATATTTTACTAATTGAATATCACATTATGACATAATCTTACCTAATATAATATTGCAACTCTGAGTAAAGTCTCATAATGGTTACATCCTCCACGACGTCACTTCGATGGAATTGGGTTTTATTCGTTTATGTTTGGTTGGTTTTCTTCATTTGTTTTTCACGAACACAACAATGGTTTTCTAGCCACAAACATGAACAAATTAAGTAGGGTTTGAAAGCAAAAGCAAGAGTCACCATGAATTGAAAGATCATCCTCCAAATTTGGCACATTCCAAGTCTGAATCCTATGGAGCTATGTTTATCAAACACTTCAATATCAACCGCCCATTAAGACTTTCTGTTCCATCCAAAAAGCCCATACAACTTTGTGGGGATTGGAAAATAATTGTGCAATTATACATAAAATTGATAGTGACGCTGTTTTTTAAAATATATTTTGTTTTCAAACCAATTTAATTGATAGTGACACTGTTTTTTAAAATATATTTTGTTTTCAAACCAATTTAATCTTAAGACTTTATTTCCACAATATAATAAGAATTTAGCCCCTTAATCTTTGTCATGTTTGTTATTGTTATGGATAAGTAATAACGACATAAAATACCAAAATTTACATAGTTCTGACTTAAAAACTTGCATTTACTAGCGAAGCATAGTAAAGAAAAAATTATTTTAACAAAATAAAGATTAAAATGGAATTCGCACAAATTCTCTTTTTAATAATAATAAAAAAAAAAAACTATGATGTCAATATTTTGTAAAGTTAATGTGGAATTCACTATATTGCTAAACTCATAAAAATCAACGCACACATGTGACAGACTGATGAAATAATTTCTTTAAGATTCTAAGTAATTTGGAATCTTTTCCGAAATAATTTCTTTGGGTTTTTTTTTTTTAAAAACTTAGTTTCAGACTTTAGCCTTCTAACACACTTTAAAAAAAAAAGAAATTGAACATTACAAGGGTAAGAGCCCATTTGACTAGGCTTTAGCATCGTGGGGATGCGATTTTGTAAACGGAGGAAAAAAGAAAGTTGGTAAAATTAACAGTGTGGAACCGTAATTCTTAACTTACGGAAACTTGGCTAAATGACCTGTAAGTCTTCACAGAAAAATTATTTAAGCTCTGTTTGGTTGGCAAATTTAGTTTGAAAAAAAAAATCAAAAGCAAACCAAAAAAAAGAAAATAAAAAGCGATTTCTCTTTTTTTTTTTTTTCCTATCTAAAAAATTAAATTTAAAATTTTATCAAAAATGGTTGACAAGAAAGCTAAAGAAACGAAAAAATGACATCTAAAATTAATAATTTCTCTCATGATTTCATCTCCCTCTTATTTTCCATGATAACCAAAATAAATTTGTAAATGACTCAGTTATTTACTTGTACTTTATTAGAAGCAAATGGCTCACTTATTGTCACTTGAAAGATATATTTGGGGTTTCCTTTTTAGTTACATTGAAATTATAAAATTAAGAATTAATTTCCTACTTCGAGAAATTATCTCAAGATGAAACCCCACTATACCATTCACCATGAACTTTAAATAGGCCCCACAAATGGCAAAATCATAGTAGCATCTACATGAGATGATTTCTGGTTTAGTGGCATCACAATTCAATTAGATATAGCTTTGTGCCTAATGGTGATAAGTATTTTAGTAGAACTTAACATTCTCTAGCCATAACAGTAAAATGCTACCTGATTGGATAGAAAGTCATTGGCCTTAGATTGACATGATTTGCATGGAGAACCGACTTTGCGTGAGTCCAGAAAAAATTACTTGCTGACATGACTGGTCTTGGTGCTAGTGAATTTAGCCTTTGATGCTAGTAAATTCAGTCTCCTAGTGCTAGTCATATCAGGTGAGTTCAAGAAACTTAATTGACTAGTACTAAAAGACTTAAGTGAGTAGCACCCGTATATACCAAGAGACTTAATTGATTAGTACTCGAAGAGCCACGTCAGCAGATAAAAAAATTTAGTAAAATTTTATGGTATAAATAACATTACTCATATAATATTGTATCTCATTTTGTAAAATAATTATGATAAGGATAATTTTTTCCAAAAAAGAATAAAATTAAAGAAGCACTTCTAAGCCTAGGAAGCAAGCAAACAAGTAAACCAAATTTACACGTTCGCTTCCCCCTTTCTGTCCATTTCAGTAAATGGCAGGTCGATCTCATGGTTACATCCTCCACGACGTCACTTCGATGGAATTGGGTTTTATTCGTTTATGTTTGGTTGGTTTTCTTCATTTGTTTTTCACGAACACAATAATGGTTTTCTAGCCACAAACATGAACAAATTAAGTAGGGTTTGAAAGCAAAAGCAAGAGTCACCACCACCATATATGTGAAACACCATATCCAGTTTGTTTTACAGCTCTCAGGTCTGGTTAACCACCCCGTTTTAAATTTTTTACATTTCTAAAAAGAAGATAATTAGATGTTTGTTTGGACTTGTTAAAATGTATGTCTAGATATTTTGAAGATTAAAATGGATGTTTTGAAAAAGTGTTAATAAGTAACTTTTATCAAAATGTCCATTTCTGAAATGCCTATTTTCTAAATACCGATTTTCACCGCCCATTTAAACAAGCACTAAATATATTAGATAACGTATACTAACCTCTATTGAGATTTTTAACAAGTTTTTGAAATTAGACTGACATTTACTATTTTTACTGACAAACTACATACATTTCTCTAGAATATTTTGTTTAAATGACAAAACTATCATTTTTAATTTTTTTAATTTTGACCAATTTTTTATATCTTTTATTAAAGAGATTTTTAAATTTTATATAAAAATAAACTTAAGTTAGATAATTTATTTTCATTTTATATACAAATAAATTTAAAATTTTAATTAATATTTATTTGAAAATGAAAAAAATGGTCAAAATTAAAAAATTGTATAAGAAAAAAACATGAAAATGATAGTTTTGTCATTTTTGGGAAAAAAAAATTGACTAGAGAATATATTTGTACTTTGTCAGTTAAAGTAGATGTGGTCGATATAATTTTATAAATTTCAAGAGAAGTCAATATAATTGTCACAAATTTCAGGAGAGATCAGTATAATTCAACCAAATGTATTATATCCTCGCACACAGAAAAATTATTTCCTATCTATCACGATTACAACAATAGAATATTATAATAGATGTATTACAATCAACTGAACAATAACATAAAAACATTATATATATAGCAACATAATAAAAACAATCAAGAGTCTCTCAATTATAAGTCACGTACATCCTCATAGATAAGAAGAGCATGATCACAACTTTAAATGACTAGTATATATTAAAATCACTATATATATATATATACACACATACACACACACACACATATATATATATATATAAACATATATTTATAGTTTCAATAAAATGAGTGGAACATCTACGCACAACATGCATGCTTGGAACATCTGATAGCTGAGCAGTGCAAAGATAGGCACCAATTAAGATCAATTACCAAGATTGTCAACCTCATGTTAACTATCAGATTCTTGATTTGAAACTTTATAATTGATGACGTGTTGCATGACATCTTGAATCAACAGTGTCATGTTCAAGTAAGAAGATCCTCCTTCTTCAATTGCCCTCTTTGCCATCTCTGCAACCTCTCTAGCTCTTTTCCTTCTCTCTTCTCCCTCATCTCCTTCTTCCGTCAGCTGCTCTATAGCCTTCTTTACTTGTTCCCTCTTCACCAACACCTCAACCTTCTCTTCTCCTCCCCACTCCATACAAAACTCAACCCCAATTCTCACTCCAATCCTCAGCACATTTACAACGAACTTTTCATTATAAAATTGCTCAGCAAACATTGGCCAAGTTATCAATGGGACACCAGCACACACTCCTTCCATTGTCGAGTTCCATCCGCAATGCGTTAAGAACCCTCCAACAGCAGGATGGGACAGTATCAAGACTTGTGGTGCCCATCCTCTGATCATGAGACCCTTTACTTTATTCCTCTCTTCAAATCTCTCTTCTTCTACCCATTTCTCTATTTCTTCTGAATAATCACATTCTCTAATTATCCAAATGAATGGACAATTTGATGCTTCTAATCCCAACCCAATTTCTATCAGTTGAGCAGGAGGAATGTGACAGAGGCTGCCAAAACAAGCATAAATGACAGAGCTTGGTTTCATTGAATCAAGCCATTTCAAGCAATGCTGTTCATCAATGGAGGCTTTGTTACCTCTATCAAACATGTCTGACTTCTCTTTGTTACAAAGAGAAACTGGCCCAATGCACCAAGTCTTCTTTATCACTTTCTTGTATTCTTCAACATACCTTGGCTCCAAATCTTCAAAACTATTCACCAAAGCACCTTCAGCAGAAATTGCAGCCTCTTTTATTTGATCCATAATGCCTTTCAAGTCATTAGACTTTCTTCTCATCACTTCAGGCAACTGGGCTTTAGTTAATTCAATTCTATGAGGAATGTTTGGCACCAAAAATGATTCTGAGTCTGAATTGACACTCTCAAGAACATGAGTAAGATAAATGTTGTGGGAGCACAAGAGAGTGAAGCAAGAAATTGAGTGGAAAACAAACCTTGGGATCTTGAACTTTCTAGCAAGATCTGAAGTCCATGGAAGAGCATTGGCACAAATGATGCAACTTGGTGGAGGATCTAATTTTTCTATCAACTTCTCTAGTGGTTCTTGCAGCATACGACTTGCTTCAAAAAACTGTTTAATGGAGTCTGGGGAAGTGAGAGTGTCCATGTTTTCGCATCCATCAGGCAATCCGGCCGCCTGACATGGAAACCGGAGGGGTAAGAGTTGGATCTTGAGGTTCATCTTTCTGGCACGATTGATGACTGGTTTGAAGCGGGTGGCATTGAGTGGTGTGGTGATTATGGTGACAGTGAGGCCGCGCTGTGCGAGGAGCTTGGCAAAGTCTGTCATGGGGATGAGTTGGCTTTGGGACATTAGAGGAACTACAACGAAGTGAAGCTGTTGATGATCAGTGTGTGAAGCCATGAAAGGAAAGCTTGGTGGAGCTCTAGATAAGGCTTCAATGGAGTTTGAAAAGACGGAGGTGTTTGTAGTCACAAAGTTTGTAGGGTGTCAAATTGGCTGCCTTTCAAAATAAATAATTCAACGATCCCAAACAGTAAAAGTAATTATTCGGTAATCATTGGATTATGATATTAATGGTCAGAATCACATATATAACAATATGTTGTATATATACATATAGTTTATCATTTATTAGAATCGATTTATTCAATAATTTTTCATGAAATAATAAATCAAAATACAATACGTTCATTTGGAGGATTGGAGTTCTCTCCAATATACCAGAGAGTTTCAGATCATCCCTCATCTCACATGAAGGTGGGTCCACAAAGATAGCTCACTCCTTTGAAAGAACAAGAAAAAGATGTAATTTGAAAAAAATACGATTTGAGAAAAATGTTGTTTGAATTAAATAGTGACTATTTGAATAAATGATATTATAATATTTAGATGAATTATTAAAAATATTGAATATGTTATATAAATAAAAAACATGAGTTATCAAAATAAAAATTTAAAAAAAACTCTCATTAACATTTTTCTAAAACAAATATTTAGATTTAAAAAGACTTAAATACACATTTTGAAAATGTCAAAATAACCCATATAATATATTATACGTGTGACTTTAAATATATATGACCGAACATGAGTTTTGAACGTACAATCTAACCCAACTTATGACTGAGTGAAAATAATCCTCACATAGTTCACTTTTGACATCCGATTGTTTTCTTTTTTTTTTGTGGATGCAATGATAAAAGGAATCGAATACACACTAATCGCATAAAAAGTGAATACTTATACCACTTGAATATGACATTGGTCCTGACACACGATTATTTTATGCAAGCAAACAAGAAATCTTCAAAGTTTATAACAAATAAATTAAAAGGTCAAGTATATTTTTGTATTTAATAATTTCATACGAATTTTAAATAAAATCTTATTATTTTAAGTTTCCTAATTTACAAAAAATACTTTACTCTAACTCTGTTTAAAATTATTTCAGAAGCTACTCCAACGTTTTTGCACACTCAAATTAAATTAATAAGACCTTTAAACCTTTTACTGCCCACAAAAATTCAAACATAATGATAAATATCACTTTTATCCATACTTGCATTACATATCACAAGGCAATTATAGATAATCGTATTCTTTGAATTAGATTAAAATGTATTATAACTTAATTATTTTAAGTAAGAATTATAAAAATTTATTTAAAATTCGTATAAAATTATAAAGTATAAAAATATACTTAATTCTAAATTAAAAGATAAGCTAGAGTTGCCATGGTTTGTAAACTTAACATCATAAAAGCCTCCCCCCTCCAAAGCAAATTATTATACCTCTCCTTTCACTCTTTTTTCTTTGCATAGAAGCCTTGACTTGTCCAAAAAAGAGACAAAAGCAAGGGGACAACGTTATTGATGTCTACACATGCATTAAAAAGCAGAGGTCAGAAAAACACGAGGGACTGAACAGTTTTAACCACAATTTTGAGAATTCAAAGATGCACCACAATCCAAGTTGGAATAAACGTCAGCGGTGTCCGTCTGTTGGATAGATATTGTCTTTTGTCTTCATCAGTGTTGTGAAAGGCGTTCGGGAGTTGCCTATGCGGTAAGGCGATGCGAGATTGAGACATAGCATCTCAATATATTTCAGATGAGGCAATCTGATTAAGCAATTGTCTTGATTAAGGCGAAATGTGCTGAGACGAGAGTTTCATTATCTAAAACTTATTTTATTTAAATGTATTTATACATCTTGTCTTGTTATTTTTAAATTAAAATTATTTTTGTTTAGACAATATTTAACCAATATAAAAATAGTAGAAAAGTGAAGAAAAATTTTAGAATAATCTCTTTACTTATAATTTAATTATGTTATGTCATTGTTTAGATTAATTTTTTTAATATTAAAAGAGAATTATTACATATGATATTGTTTAACATAAAATAAATAAATCTTTAATGTATAATATATATTTTTAATTTTTTTTTATAAATTAATGTCTTGCTTCATTAGAGTTAGTATTTTTTTGTCGCATCGCTTTTCAGGTAATAAAGGACCTTAGTGTTTTGAAAGCGCTTTTCACCTTTAACTACACTGATCTTTACTGTTTTAAAGACCACAGTGCGCCTTCCACCCCTAGGATAAGAAATGAATCGAGCAGTAAATTATTCAAATTTAAAACATTAAAATAAACAAATTTTAAATTATAATTGAGTTTTAACTGAGCCCCTTCACCCCCCTCCCCCCCCCCCCCCCAAAAAAAACAAAAAAAGAGGAGTTCCATTTCCAATATGAAATACTCAAGAAAATAAAGAATCCAATCTCAACCACATAAAACTAATATAACACACATAACATTAGACATAAGGACATGAATTACACACATTTGAGCTCATTAAATATGTTAGGTACTCATCCCACAAAGCATGAGTTGAAAGAAACAAGACTACCATTTAACGGGTCTCGTGATCCTATCCATCATCTCCAATGTATTAGAAGCACCAGACCTCTCTCTCTCTCTCTCTCTCTCTCTCTCTCATCTCATAGTTTGATTGCCCATAACTAGTTGTTGAACTTCTTGGATTAAAATTTTCACGTTGTGAAATGAAGAACCCCCTTCCTGTATTGCCCTGTTTGCCATTTTCCCAAGATTTCTTGCAATCTTTCTTCTCTCTTGACCTTCATCTCCTCCATCCATCAGCTGGTCTATAGCCTTTTTCACTTCTTCCCTCTTAATCAACACCCCAAACTTCTCTTCCTGCCCCCACTTCACAGCAAACTCGGCCCCCAACCTCACACCTATTCTCAATATTTGTACAACAAACTTCTCATTGTAAAATTGTTCTGCAAACAGCGGCCATGTTATCAATGGCATGCCAGCACTAATCCCCTCCAGTGTTGAGATCCAACCACAGTGCGTTAAGAAACCTCCAATTGCTGGATGTGATAATATCAATATCTGTGGAGCCCTAACCACAAATCAAAAGGCCTCTTCCTCTAGTTCTCTCTTCATATCCTTCTTCTAATATCCACTTCTCCAACTCTTCTGATTTATTTCCTTCTCTTATAACCCAAATGAAAAGTCTGTTTGATGCTTCTAAGCCTAGTCCAAACTCAATCAATTGTGGAGGTGTAAGGCGGCTCAGGCTTCCAAGACAAGCATAAACTACAGAGCTTGGTTCCTTTGAGTCGAGCCACTTCAAGCATTTGCTTTCATCAATAGAGGCTTTGTTGCCTCTCTTAGCCCTATCCACATTCTCTTTGTTACACAAGGATACCGGACCAATACACCAAACTTTGCTGCCTCTCACCTTTCGAAATTCTTCCACATATGCTGGTTCCAACTCCTCAAAACTATTGACAACTACCCCATCTGCTGCAAGTTCAGCTGCTCTAATTCTGTTGCGGGTGTCTCTTCACATCACCCATATTTTTTTTTTTGATAATTAAAGATGTATATATATAAAAAGACTGAGCCCAAGAAGGGCGCTTTACAAAGGTCTTAACGACCCCAGAAAATCTACAAAAGAAGAGACATTAATAGGGGAAGTCTCTTTAGCCCAAAAAAATAATAAACGCAAAAAAACGTCTTTGAAGATGGGGGGAAGCTCCACATCTTCGAAGACACGCCTGTTCCTTTCAAGCCAAATGCTCCATAGCAAACATAAAGGAGCCAGACGCCAAGATCTCAAAATCTCTTCTGAAAACTTGCACCCTACCCAAGCCAACAGAAGATCCTTGACGGAGCCCGACATAACCCAGGGGACACCAAAAAGAGCAAAAATCATGTTCCAGCAACTCCAAGAAACTGGACAGTGAATGAGAACGTGATCCACCGTTTCCTCATTTTGCTTACAAAAATAGCACCTACTAGCCATAGTGAAGCCACATTTCTTCAAATTATCCGCAGTTAAAATAGCTTTCCAAGAGGCTTCCCATGCAAAAAAGGAGGCCTTAGGAGGAGCTTTTGAGAGCCAAATGGACTTCCAAGGGAAGAGAGAAGTTTCTGAAGCAAACAGACTCTTGTAAAAGGAATTGACGGAAAAAGACTTCTTGTTTGGGAGCCACAATCTCGAATCCTCCCTCCCTACCATAGCCCGGTAATTGCAAATGTGACCAAGAAAGGAGCCCACTTCCTCTAATTCCCAATCGTAAAAGTTTCTCCTAAAATGAGGAGTCCAGACAAGCTTATTTCCTGCTCTCTCCAAGTAATCACATACCTTAGCCTCCTTGTTAGTAGCCAGATGGTATAAGGAAGGAAACTTCACCCTAAGCGGCTCATTCCCAATCCAAACGTCATCCCAAAAGATGACGCGGGCCCCCATTCCCAATGACAAAACTACACTTCTCATTGAAAAGCCTCCATCCACTTCTAATGGAACTCCAGGGACCACATCCCCGAGGCCCTTCCACACCGCCTGAGCACCAGCCGCCAATGTCACACCCATACTTAGCAGCAATGATCTCCTTCCACAGTTCTCCTATGCTCTCACCAAACCTCCATAACCATTTCTCTAAAAGAGCTGTGTTGAAAGTACCCATATCTTTCACCACTAGCCCTCCGAGAGACACAGGCTTCTTGATCTTATTCCAAGCCACTAAATGAATCTTGTTGCGCTCCCCATCTTGTCCCCATAAGAAGTCCCTTTGAATCTTCTCTAACTTTCTGCAAACTGACTTCGGCATGCGGAAGAGGGACATGAAATAGGTGGGAAGACTTGCCAAAGTGCTTTTAATAAGGGTGAGCTTGCCTCCCTTAGAGAGGAATTGACCCTTCCATCCTGACAATTTGCTGAAGAACCGCGCCACAACAGGATCCCAAACCCCAATGGAACGCGGAGAAGCTCCCAACGGAAGACCCAAGTAAACTAGTGGAAGACAACTCACACGGCAGCCTAATGTGCCAGCTAACAAATCCAACCCTTGAATTGAACCAACCTGGCATAATACTGCTTTTAGAGAGGTTGATCCGCAAGCCTGACACAGCTTCAAAGCACACAAGGATACAACGCACAAAACGTAGCTGGCGCACTGAGGAGTCACAGAACATAATGGTATCATCTGCAAACAAAAGATGAGAAATGGTGACCCCACCACCCCTCATATCCCCTGCGTCGAAGCCTTTGATGAGGCCGACCTACTCAGCCCGGAACAAAAATCGACTCAAAGCCTCCATAGCAATCACAAAGAGAAACGGGGATAGAGGGTCCCCCTGCCTCAAGCCTCTTGAGGAGCGAAAGAAACCTGCCAGGAGAACCGTTGACAAGGACCGAAAAGGAGACTGTAGAAATACACGATTGAATCCACTTTCTCCACTTGCTCCCAAAGCCCATCTTAGTCAGCGTACTCATCAAGAAGCTCTAATTGACGTGATCAAAGGCCTTCTCAAGATCCAGCTTGCAAACAATCCCTTTCTTTTTCTGCTTGAACCTAGAGTCAAGGCACTCGTTGGCAATGAGAGCCGCATCCAGAATTTGGCGCCCTTCCACAAATGCCGATTGACTGGAAGAGATGATACTACCCATAACCTTCTTCATTCTTAAAGAAAGAACCTTTGCTATCAATTTGTAAACATTGCTGACAAGACTTATAGGACTGGAAGTCCTTAATGCAATTGGCACCATTCTTTTTAGGGATGAGGGCTATGAATGAAGCATTGAGACTTCTCTCAAAGCCCCCTTCCCTGTGAAAGGCCCCAAAGATTGCCATAATATCCATCTTCAGGACATCCCAACATTTTTTAAAGAAAGCCATAGTGAACCCGTCTGAACCTGGGGCTTTATCCCCATTACATGCATCTAAGGCTTTCAAAACCTCCTCCTCCGTGAACGAAATTTCCAAGTTAGAGATTTCATCCCCATTTAACCTATTCAAGCGAATATCGTCCACTCTCGGTCTCCAGCTATGCGGCTCTGTGAAAAGATTAGCGAAAAAATCAACAATTCCTCTTCTGATAAGCACCTCCTCTATGAGAACATGGTCATCAATAAGAATGGAAGAAATCTTATTTTTCCTATGATGAGAAGAAGCCATTCGGTGGAAGAATTTTGTGTTGAGATCACCCTCTCTAAGCCAAAGGGCCCTAGATTTCTACCTCCAAGAGATTTCCTCCATCTTGAGAATCTGCCCAATCTGGCCCTTTAAACCTTCTCTTTCACTCCTTTTTTCATTAGAAAGGGGGCCTGATTGATCCTCCCTGTCCAACTCCATCAGATTAGTCAACAAGCTCTGCTTTCTAACCTGAATAATACCAAAGACTTCACGGTTCCACTTTTTCAGATCCTCTTTGAGAAGTTTCAGTTTTCTAGCAAAACAGTAACTAGGGGACCCGGAAACCTCATAGGAATCCCACCAAGACCTCACCAAGTCCACAAAACCTGCCGCCTCAAGCCACATGTTTTCGAATCTAAAAGGGCTTTTTCCTGCCTTAAAACCCCCACAATTCAGCATAATTGGGTGATGGTCTGAACAAGGCCTAGGGAGGCACTTTTGAGAAATGCCTGAAAAAGCATCCTCCCAGGTATTGGAAATTAGGAATCTATCCAATCGGGACATAGCTGTCTGATTACCTCCTCTAGACCAAGTGAATCTCCCTCCCTCCAGTTGTAAGTCCACCAAGCCTTGAGAATTGATGAACTCATTGAAACCCCTCATTGTTGAAGTCAGCCTCCCGCCCCCTTTTCTCTCGCTCGGGTACCGCACGACGTTGAAATCCCTTCCCATACACCAGGGGACCTACCATGAAGAGGTCATCGACTGCAGCTCTGCCCAGAAAGCTCCCCTAGGCACCATCTACCACTGGACCATAGACACCACAGAAACCCCACTCAAGGGAGTTGGAATCCAATCTAAACTTGCATGATATGGAGAACTCACCCACGCTGTGCTCAATGTCATCAATCAAGCGGGAGTCCCAGGCAACCACGATACCTCCAGCAGTGTTGTGCGCATTCAAAGCCACCCACTTAATCCATCTAGAACCCCAAATGGAGCGAACAAAGCTCCTCGAAATGCTTGCCATCTTGGTTTCTTGAAGACAGATTACCGATGGTTCCCAATCCTTTACCAAACCTTTGATGATTGAACGTTTATCTGGGTCATTCAAACCCCTCACATTCCAAGATAAAATTTTTAAATGCATAATACAAAAGTTAGACCCTTTCCATACCTTCACCCAAGGCTACCATCTCTTTGCTACCCCCATAATTAACCGAGCATGATAACTCTTTCATTACCCTTTTCAACCTTCTAGCTGATGTGTCCTCCTTGTTCTTCCCCGAGGTATTACCGGAACATGGTCTTGACAGCGAATTACTCGCAACTATCTCTCTAAACAATTCCTGTAGCCTACCCTCAAACCCTGCACAAGTGACTCCCAACAGCTTGCTTACTTTTCCCATTTTACGAATCACCCAATCATCCGACAGATGCCGTTGATGACGTAGCAGATCTGCCGATTGTATGTTTTGAATCGCATTGGAATCATCAGAATGTCTGTCCGAAAAAACAACTGCTAGCGGGTTATAGTCTTCTGGATTCTCTAAGGTTCCCTGGCTTCGCAGCACCACTGCCCCCCCCTGATTAACAGCTACAGGTAGTTGAGCTCTAGTTAATTCAATACGATCAGGCAAACCAGACACCACAAAGGGCTCAGACTCCAGGACCCTCTCATGAACCTTGGAATTGAGTATATTATGTGTACACAAGAGCGAGAAACAACTAATGCCATCAAAAACAAGCCTTGGGATATGCAGCTCGTGAGCAGTGTCGGCTGTCCATGCTAGATTCTTATCGGAAGTTATGCAGCTTAAGCACGGTTCTAGCTTATCAAATACTTGTTCAATTGGTTGTTGGAGCATACTGATGGCAAGGAGCAAGTTTTTGAACAAGTCTCGGGAAGGGAGAGTGTCCATGCTTTCACATCCCTCCGACAATCCAGCCTCTATAGACGAAAATGGGACTTGGAGAAGTTGGATTCGGAGCCCAGACTTAATAGCTCGATCAATCATTGTAGTGAAACGTGCAGCATTCAGGGGCGTGGTGATAATGGTGACGGTCACGCCATGCTGTGCCAACAGCTTGGCCATGTCTATCATGGGGATCAGGTGGCCATGGGCTAAGTGAGGGAGCAAAACAAAGTGAAGCAAGTGGTCTTGTGAAGCCATTGTAATTGGGAACTAAAGGAAATGAATCATAAGATTTGAAAGAAAGTGTATAGTTACAATTTGGCTAAATGGGAAGGCAATTGTCAGGGTTTTTACTTTTCAGTGTAAAGGATTGGTTACAAGGCTTTCTCATTTCTATCTCCATCGGTGATGATGTAAGAGCCTACATAAGCATGGATGTTCACATGGTCAGGCAAGTGACTTTTTTAAAGGTCTATTTGGCGTATTGTAGAACTTGCTGGCAGTCTTGCTGTCTGGGCAGTATTTGTTTACAAGGGTCATTGATCTCCACTGGGGGAGGAATATAGCTGATAATATCACTTTAGACTCTCTGTAAAATAAAGAGAAGTAAATTTTGGATGAAAATCAAAATTAGTAAATTCATTGAAAAAAAGAAAGATATATTTAGGATCAGCTAAAAAATTAAGATGATGATTTTTTAAAGCTCCATGATTTTTTTTTTCAAACGAAAAAAGATCCAGAACTTCCGAGAAATCAGTGGATGGCTGGGCAAAATGACAAAGTTCAGATAATTAAAAAGAAAATAAATTTTATTAGTAGAGTTGTGGTATTGTCTTCACTAGATAGTTACAACTAAATTGATTATAGAAATGCTACCCAAGAAAATTGATATGCACTAGTGTTAGTTTACAAATTGGAGCATTTTTATTACAGTTGATGTTGCAGTCAAAGCCAACCAGATTTGCCTCCCAGGGCAAGGATAAGAGTAAATCATTGATGGTGAGCATCCTCTACAATAGAAATTCAACTGTGTGTTTTCCTTGTATTTTTGTGAAAAGAAATTACCATTGTGCACTGTCCACCTCTGTAAAATGGTTTTTGGGGTTGCTTCCCTGCAAAAAAAAAAATGCTCCTGGCTCTGCAAACTCACTTTTGTGCATTTTCAGAAGTAAAATCAAAGTTGTTTTTCCTCATAGGTATTTTTGTACGTTCTAAAAAACAAAATTAATACAAAAACAGTTTTTCGATATTACTTTTATAAACACAAACACAAAAGCAACGTACAAAACTATCCTAAACAGGTGTGACCTCTTTAAACAAGCTATTAACATGACATCATTGTGACTATATACTATATTGCCAATATATAAATATGTATTGCAGTAGGTAAAACAGAGAGAAATCACCTGTTTTTCTTCTTATCCTATCTGGTGAAGAAAATGATCCATCATCCCCTTTTGACTACACCAAAGGCAGTGCACAAGGGTTACGCTACTGCGACCTCCAAGTCCCAATCGAACAACTCGTGCCATGGCTATAAAATGGTATACTCAGTCTTCTTTTTGTGAAGAAGCTATAAAATGGTAAAGAAGTGTTTGTTGACAATTTTCAGTGAAAAGAATTAATGTTTAAACCAATTATAAAATAAATATTGTACTTCATATGTTTATAAAGTATTAGAGGTTATAACAGATCATTAGAAATGACAATGGAGCTGGTTGGGGGGCCCCTCCTCCATTCTTGCTCCATTTAAAAGTAGCATTTTTTTGTTTCCATTCCGTCCTGCTAGAGAAGGTGATAACACCAATATTTCACTAAACTATGACCTGTCTATTTTATTTGCTTGTTGCATGATATCTTGAATTAGCATTGTCACGTTAAGGTGAGAAGATCCTCCTTCCACAGCTCTCTTTGCCTTCTCCCCAAGCTCTCTTGCTCTTCTTCTTCTCTCTTCTCCTTCTTCTCCTCCATCCATTATTTTGTCCACAGCTTTCCTAACTGCCTCCCTTGTCACTGTCACCCCAAACTTGTCTTCCTCAGACCAATGCACCACAAACTGAGCCCCAACACTCACACCAATATCCAATACCTTTACAACTAACTTCTCATTAAAAAACTGCTCAGCAAACATTGGCCATGTTATCATTGGCACCCCAGCACACACCCCTTCCAGAGTTGAATTCCAACCACAGTGTGTTAAGAACCCTCCGATTGCAGGGTGGGACAAGATCAGGACTTGTGGCGCCCAGCCTCGGATTAAAAGACCTCTTCCTTTTGTTCTCTCCTCAAATCCAACTTCTTGTATCCATTCTTCCATCTCCTTTGCTTTATCTCCTCCTCTCATGACCCAGATAAATGGCCGGTTTGATGCCTCCAAGCCTAATCCAAGCTCAATCAATTGAGGAGGTGTAAGGCGGCTGAGGCTTCCCAGACATGCATATACTACAGAACCAGACTGCCATGAATCAAGCCACTTCAAGCACCGATCTTCATCAATTGAGGCCTTATTTCCCCTTTGAGCCTTATCCAAGTCATCTTTGTTGTACAATGATAGTGGGCCAATACACCAAATTTTATCTCCTTTCACCTTCTGGTATTCATTCACATATCTTGGTTCCAATTCCTCAAAACTGTTAACCACCACCCCATATGCTTCTGCTTCCCCTGCTCTTATTCGTTCGCGAATATCATCTATGCGAAGTGTGCCTGGATTGAATGTTGCAGGCAATTGTGCTCTAGTGAATTCAATATGATCAGGCAAACCAGGCACCACAAAGGGCTCAGACTCAGAGACAGTCTCATGAACCTTGGAAATGTGTAAATTATGCATACATAAGAGGGTAAAGCAATTCATCCCATCAAAGAGAATCCTCGGAATCTGAAATTTTTTAGCAGTATCAGCTGCCCATGCAATAAACTTATCTGCTATGATACAATTTGGAGTGGGCTTTAGCTGTTCAAAAAACTCTTCCAGTGGTTGTTGCAGCATGTATAGTGCAACATAGAAATTTCGCATCAAATCTCGAGAAGGGACAGCATCTACGGTTTCACATCCCTCCGGCAAGCCAGCCTCCACGGATGGAAACCGGAGCTGGAGAAGTCTGATGGGAAGTCCAGATTCAATTGCGCGATCAGCGATCGCGCTGAATCGGATGGCATTGAGAGGTGTGGTGACAATGGTGACAATCACACCATGTTGTGCCAACAATTTGGCTATGTCTATCATGGGGATCAGGTGGCCTTGGGACATTAAGGGTATCAAGAGAAAGTGAAGCTGCTGGTGGGATTGTGAAGCCATTGCAGTTGGGGTTGTTTGGGTGGATGAAATATTATGGGTCAAGAGGCTTTTGGATTTATAGCAAAGGGGTCTCTATTCTGAATTTTAATATCAGTGACGTAAGAGCATACATTAGCAGGGAATCTTAATTATACATTTAACAATTACATACATTAAGTAATTGTCTCTTCAAGGTTTTGTGGAAATTTAGTCAATGGATCAAGAAGAGTTCTGGTTTTACACGCCACTCTACAAGAGGAGTCCAAAAAAACAGAAATCCAATATCGGTACAGTTCATCTCAAATAAAAAAAACAAACATGAAAGACATGTGCTTGCTGTCAAACAAAAAATGAAGAGAGAGAGAATTCACATGGAAAAAAATCCAAGATGACAAGGGCAGTGGAAACAGAGCAATTATACATAGTAAATCCCGAGTAGTGAACTAAAGAAATGCTCTGTGATTTCTGTTCGAAAGAACCCACACAAGCAAAGAAATGTCTCCGTAAAGAAAGAAAAGAACAGGAAGAAGAGGTATTGATTGCTCATACCACACAATAAGATCGGTGAAGTGGTGATGCCCCAGAGTGATTTCGAAAGAAAGCAGGCCCCTGATTTCATCGATCCAACAGATTTAGAAGCCTACTCTGCGCGATATCAAAAAATAACAACGAAAAATACCCTGCCCTGGGGGCCTGGACCGAATATATATATATACATACGTAGACATATACTCGTATGTATATATCATTTGGTCCGGTGCAAGGCATGGTACACGCTTTCTCCTGCCAGTCTAAAAATTAATATTAAGATTAATTACAATTTACTACCGTAAAATCTTGTTTCAATTTCAAATAAAATATTTTGATTGTTACTTGTAATAATTTAATTTTATTTTAATTAAAACTAATTACAAATAATTATCTCAAATTAATTATATTTTAATGTCTTATAATTTCATATAAATTTTAAAACAATATCTTATAATTATATACGAGTTTCAAATAATATCTCATAATTTTATATAAATTTTAAATGAAACCCTATAATTTTAATGCGTAAACAACTGTAATTAAGAATTAAGAATGATTGTTTATATTTAATTTCGATTGAAATAAAATTGAAAATTGAGGGACTTAATTTTTACAATTGATTATCGAAGATCATATTTTAAATCAAGAAAAAACTTTAAGGTATTAAAGTGTAATTAATTCTTAATTTTAAAAAAATATATATATTTTTTTTAGTTGGTGGAACATAAACCGGTCTCTCCATAACTTTCCCTCTAATATAACATTCAATACTATAATAAATAGAAATATATTTACATATTATATACGGTAAAAAAATTATATAATTTAAAAAACTATAACAGTGGCTCACTTCACATTATTGGTTAGACCCAAACATAAAATATCCCCAAAGCTTAGTTTAGTGGGCATGTCATGTCAATCAGCTTATTGTAAATGGTCGTGCAATTTCAACAATGAGATTATTCAGATGATAGTTAAATTAATTCATATATTTAAATTATTAGCCAATCAATGTATCCAAATGATTGTCGACAAAATTGAACTGAAGAAGGTGACACACTAATAGTTTAGTAAACACTTATATATTAATTATTTGTACTAAGAGTATGTTTGATGAGACGGTCAAAAGAAAAAAACACAAACCGATCTTACGATTCTTTAAACGAAAGTCTCATATGTAGAGAAATAACACTTTGTGCCCACAATTTGGAGTTGTCCACACAACACCAAATGAAACCTAAGACATTCTCTAGTAGACATCGTATTATTTCAGAAGCATCAAAGTTGAAGTGCCAAGGCACTTTTTTCATCTCCAATGAATATAGAATAAATCTAGAAAAGGTGACAACACTAATAATTCATTAAACACTGACCTGTTAACTATTGTTGAATAAGAACATGTTTAGTGGAAACGGTAAAAAGAAAAAACAAGGGCCGATCTCGCGATTCTTCCAACGGGGGTCTCACGAGCAAAGAAATAGTAGTCTACCTCTACAATTTACACTATGTTTGGATAGAAGGAATTGAAAAAAAAGGGAAGGAAAGGATAAGGAATGAGAGCTTATATCATGTTTGTTTTAAAAATTATGATGGAAAATAGAGGAAAAGGGAGGGAGAGTTTAACCCTCATTTTAGTAATTTTGTTATCCCTCTAAAAGTGGGCGGAAACGGAGGGAAAGGGAAAAAAGATTTAATGAATTTTTAATAATATCAATATTACGCTTAAAATTATAAAAGCGAAAATAAAAATGACATCTCTGTCCTAGGACATAATAGTAAAATAATATAAAATCATTTCCTTTCCTTTCTCTCCATTATCATTCTCAAACAAGATAATAGTCTTTCCTTTCATTTCCTTTCATTAGTTATCCAAACATAAAGGAGGGATTACTCTCTCCTCTCCTCTCCTTTCCTTTCCCTCATAACTAATACTATTCTTTCATTTCCTTTCCCACCTAGTTATCCAAACAAACTGTTAGAGTTGTCTATGAGGCAACAAATGAAACCTAAGACCTTCAATAAACAACGTATCACTTCAGAACATCAAAGTCAAGTGTCAAAGTCACTATTTTCATCTCCAACGAATACAAAATCTGTTTCTTCGAATTTGATAACAAGTTAAAAATAAAACAAATTTACTAATAAAATTAAGAGGTAGCAAAACAATATTTTTGTTAAAAAATTTTGTAGTCCATCAAATTACTACCAATTTGAGGAATTTTTTTTCTTTTAAAAAATGCGAGACACGTTAAAATAAAATAATAAAGTTTGTTAATTCTATTGGAATTCAAAATTTTAAAAATAGTACATATGCTATTTCTTATTAGAGATGGTCTAATCCTCTTCTATTTGCTTGTTGCATGATATCTTGAATTAGCAGTGTGATGTTGAGGTGAGAAGATCCTCCTTCCACAACTCTCTTTGCCATCTCCCCAAGTTCTCTTGCTCTCTTCTATCTCTCTTCTCCTCCTCCTTCATCCATTACTTTGTCCACAGCTTTCCTAACTGCCTCCCTCTTTCACGGTGACCCCAAACTTGTCTACCTCAGCCAAATGCACCATAAACTGAGCCCCAACACACACACACCAATATCTAATGCCTCTACAACTAACTTCTCATTAAAAAACTGCTCAGCAAACATTGGCCATGTTATCAATGGCATCCCAGCACACACCCCTTCCGAGGTCGAATTCCAACCATAATATGTTAAGAACCCTCTGATTACAAGATAGGACAAGATTAGTACTTGTGGTGCCCAGTCTTAGATTAAAAGATAAATGTAAACATATCTCTTTTGAAGACTTAAGGTGGCCCACATGCCCCATCAACCTTTCCATAATATATATATATATATATATATAAATAATTATATTTATTGAGTCAAAATTAGGTGATAAAGAAGTGTTTGTTGACAATTTTCAGTGAAAAGAATTAATGTTTAAACCAATTATAAAATAAACATTGTACTTCATATGTTTATAAAGTATTAGAGGTTATCAGATCATTAGAAATGACAATGGAGCTGGTTGGGGTCGGCCCCTCCTCCATTCTTGCTCCATTTAAAAGTAGCATTTTTTGTTTCTATTCTGTCTTTCTAGTCATGTCTTCCATTCTCGTTCTCACCAACCCCAACTAAAAATTAATTTTATTAATTTTTTAAAAGTTAAAAGTTAAAAGTAATTAATTAATACTATTACAAATAAAAATATATTTATATATAGATATCATACGTGATAATATTTAAAAGAACATGAGAATATTTAAAGAAATTTATATAATTTAAAAATATAATCAGAACGGAACGGAGTGGGATGGGGCGGGATCCTTAAATTGCCCCGAACTCGTGTTGGGTTTTAATTTTTTCATTCTCGTTTCATGTCATTTATTTTCTTTTCAAACTTGTCCAATTACGGGACGGACATTTTGCCATCCCTATATATGATGTTAGGATATTTGTAATATGCATGAAGACGGATGAGCACGGCAAAGCCCATCTTCTTCTTACCCCACAGTTGATGACTTCACATTATTGGTTAGAACCCAACATAAAAAATCCCGAAACCTTAGTCAAATTGATGCAACTTGGTAGAGGATCTAATTTTTCTAGCAACTTCTCTAGTGGTTCTTGCAGCATACAACTTGCTTCAAAAAACTGTTTAATGGAGTCTGGGGAAGTGAGAGTGTCCATGTTTTCGCATCCATCCGGCAATCCGGCCGCGTGACATGGAAACCGGAGGGGTAAAAGTTGGATCTTGAGGTTCGTCTTTCTGGCACGATTGATGACTGGTTTGAAGCGGGTGGCATTGAGTGGTGTGGTGATTATGGTGACAGTGAGGCCGCGCTGTGCGAGGAGCTTGGCAAAGTCTGTCATGGGGATGAGTTGGCTTTGGGACATTAGAGGAACTACAAGGAAGTGAAGCTGCTGATGATCTGTGTGTGAAGCCATGAAAGGAAAGCTTGGTGGAGCTCTAGATAAGGCTTCAATGTGTGTTTGAAAGGATGGAGGTGTTTGTAGTCACAAAGTTTGTAGGGTGTCAAATTGGCTGCCTTTCAAAATAAATAATTCAACCACTTAATGATCCCAAACAGTAAAGAGTAATTATTCGGTGATCATTGGATTATGATATTAACGGTCAGAGTCACATTTATAACAATATGTTGTATATATACATATAGTTTATCATTTATTAAAATCGATTTATTAAATAATTTCTCATGAAATAATAAATCAGAATACAATATGTTCATTTAGAAGATTAAAGTTCTCTCTAATATACCAGAGTTTTAGCAGATCCTCTCTCATCTCACATGAAGGTGGGTCCACAAAGATAGATCCTTCATTTGAAAGAGCAGCAAAAAAGTGTAATTTGAAAAAATTATGATTTGAAAAAAATGTTGTTTGAATTAAATTATGAGTATTTGAATAAATAATATTATAATATTAAAATAAATTATTAAAAATATTAAATATGTTATATAAATAAAAGACATGCGTTATGGAAATAAAAATTTAGAAAAAAAACCTTTTACTGAAGTATTTTTAAAATAAATATTTAAATTTAAAAAAATTTAAATAATTATTTTAAAAACGTCAAAATAACCCGTATAATATATTATACGTGTGACTTTAAATGTATATGACCGAATCAATGAATACTTATTAATCTTTTAAGAGCAATGCTATGTATACATAAAAATTTTACCAAAAAATTATACACGTTGATGTGGCAGCGTGTCATTGGTTATACATCATATCATATCATAGTATGATATGATGTATAACCAATGACACGCTACCACATCAACGTGTATATATTTTTTGGTAAATTTAGAAGGTAAGGATAGATTTATCCATCTTTTAATAATACTAAAGTCCAGCTGTCAATGCGGGGGCCCATTAAAACTAGAGAGGTACTAGTTTTCAAAGAGTACACGTGACTTTTGGATGCCTTTCATTTAGGAATGGGTTCGGGCGGGTGCCCCTTCTTCCTCGTTTATACTTTTTGTCTTTGACCCATTTAGAGTGTCGTCCCGACGTGCCTGTTCCGTTCCAAACTTTGGTTATTGTTTTTTTAATAGGTAAATTAAAATTTATTGGCAAAATAATTAATATAATAAAAATTAATATTAATGTGATACGAAAAATTTTAAAACTAATTTTTTATAGTATAATTTATTGATAAATATAACATATATAAAAATAATAATAAAATTAAAATATAAACAGAATAAGGTGATCATTTTCTGATCTCGTCCCGAATCTGACGTTTTTAAAAACTCTACTTTGACTTGTTTATGAATTTTCTATACCCGATCTACCAGAAACAGGATGGAACAATTCCCGACAGGATAGGATAAATTACCATTCCTACTTACATTATTGGTTTGTTTTATATTAGAAAGTACTTCTACATTTATATATTTATGAATTATTTTTTACACATATTTATTTATATTATATTTGCATTTGCAAATGTTATATATACACAGTGGCAACAAGAATTTTTCTTGAGTGGGGTCAATTAACAATTATTACCAAGTTTTTTTTAAAAAAAATTATTGCTGAAGCAAATTATTTAATTAATTTCACATGAGCATTTCTAAAAACAAAAAAAAAAAAAAGAAAATTTGAGATTGTCTTAAACATATATAATTTATTCATAAATTATATAAGTACTTGGTGCATACCATTTTTGTTGTTGTTGAGTAGAGCGAAGAGGGAAGGAAAAACTAATCTAAGTGTGTGTATATGACTCAAATTCTGACCTATCATGTGAAGAGAGAGATTTTAACCACCTATGTATTACGGCTCATTTATTTGGATTAAAAAATTGAAGGAAAAATAAAAGATTCAATGGTTGGAACTTTTTCAGAAGGGAAGGAAATGTTTTTTAAAAAAGATTAGGAGAGAAAATAGAGTGATTAGGCTTAATTTTTCAATCCGTCTAGAAATGAACAGATTTAGAGTGAAAAGCTTTATTAATGAATTTTTTAAAATGTCAAATATATTCTTAGACAAGTTAAACACTTGGAAAAAAAATATAATTGTTAGATAGTTTATATATATGCTTTCTTTTCTTTACTCTCTTAATTACTATTCAAATAAAAAAAAAAACAATTTTCTTCTTATTTTTTTCTTGAAATCATTTAAATAATGTAAAGACGATCATTTTCTTTTCTTTCCTTCTCCTCTTTTCACTTTCATTTTAAGTTTTTCTTTTTTTCCTAAACATTCAAGCAATTTGCTAGTATTATTTGTGAAAGAATTACAACTCATACAAGTGGAATTAAGTAAGTGTTTGGAGTTACTTTTTCGAATGCACAACAACATGATTTTGAAAAAACAAATACAACATAAACATTATTTTAAAATTTTGATCGATCAAACAGTCAAATCATGTTTTTTAAAATAATTTTCCCAAATACAAATGTAAAAGTAGAGTACAAAAATTGTACCAAACGACCCTAAGCGATTAAAGCATGCTTTGTATTTCTAGTGAGTTATTATTTAGGTTGAACTAAGGATGACAATTTGTCCAATTCTGTCAGGGCCCACCCCGTCCCTAATGGGACAGGTATGGAGTGTTCATAAACGGGATATGAACGGGATCGGGGTATGGCTTTTAAAATCCCGTCGGGTTCGGGAGATGGTCACCCCGCCTGTTTATATATTAAGTTTTTTTTTTTATATATATATATATATATACTATATTTACCAATAAACAACACTATATAAAATTAATTTTAAGGTTTTTCATATCACACTCATTTTTTTTTTTGTATTAGTTATTTTGGCCAAAAAAAAATTAATTTACTTGTCAAAGTAAAAGTTTTAACTTACTTAAAAAATATATATATAGGAGTTTGGGGTGGGGCGGGACGGGGTGAAGTCGGGGAATATAAATGGAGTTTGGAGTGGGGTAAACCTCTAAACGAGACGAGGCGGAGTCGGGGACAAAAAATATAAACGAGGTTGGAATTGGGGAAAGGTCACTTCACCCCAAACTTATCTCGTTGCCATTCCTAAGTGGAACATAATGGCATGGCAGGTATTGCCTTATACACATTTAATTTTGAAAATTAGTCCACCAATTTTTAGTGGTTTGAAGCTTTTTGTTGACAACTTCCATCTTTACTTTTTATTTTTCTTTTTTAAGCGATGGCATATTATAATTAATCAATTTAATTGAACAATATAATTATAATATTACATAGTAACAAAAGAATACAATCTAACAATCTAATTGCAATAAGCGCTTCTCAAATATGAGTTTTGAACATAAAATCCAACCCAACTCATGATTGAGTGAAAATAATCCTCACATAGTTCACTCTTGACATTCGATTGTTTTCTTTTCTTTTCTTTCTTTTTTTTGGATATAACGATAGGAGGAGAGGAATCGAATTCACACTAATCGCATGAAAAGTGAATACTTATACCACTTAAATACGACATCGGTCCTGACACACGATTATTTTATGCAAGCAAACAAGAAATCTTCATAGTTTATACTAATTGTGGCTTGTGTTATGTTGTTTTGCTTGGCAAATAATAAATAAATTAAAAGGTTAAGTATATTTTTGTATTTAATAATTTTATTCGAATTTTAAATAAAGTCTTATAATTTTAAGTTTCTTGATTTACAAAAAACACTTTAATCTAACTCCGTTTAAAATTATTGCAGAAGCTACTCAAACGTTTTTGTACACTTAAATTAAATTAAAAAGACCTTTAAACCTTTTACTACCCACAAAAATTCAAACATAATGATAAATATCACTTTTATCGATAATTGCATTACAAATTACAAGACAATTATAGATAATCGTATTCTTTGAATTAGATTAAAATGTATTATACTTAATTATTTTAATTGAAAATTATAAGAATTTATTTGAAATTTGTATAAAATTATAAAGTATAAAAATATAATTGATTCTAAATTAAAAGATAAGCCAGAGTTGCCATGGTTTGTAAACTTAACATCATAAAAGCCTCCCCCACTCCAAAGCAAATTATTATACCTCTCCTTTCACTCTTTTTTCTTTGCATAGAAGCCTTGACTTGTCCAAAAAAGAGACAAAAAGCAAGGGGACAACGTTATTGATGTCTACACATGCATTAAAAAGCAGAGGTCAGAAAAACACGAGGGACTGAACAGTTTTAACCACAATTTTGAGAATTCAAAGATGCACCACAATCCAAGTTGGAATAAACATCAGCGGTGTCCGTCTGTTGGATAGATATTGTCTTTTGTCTTCATCAGTGTTGTGAAAGGCGTTCGGGAGTTGCCTATGCGGTAAGGCGATGCGAGATTGAGACATAGCATCTCAGTATATTTCAGATGAGGCAATCTGATTAAGCAATTGTCTTGATTATGGCGAAATGTGCTGAGACGAGAGTTTTATTATCTAAAACTTATTTTATTTAAATGTATTTATGCATCTTGCCTTGTTATTTTTGAATTAAAATTATTTTTGTTTAGACAATATTTAACCAATATAAAAATAGTAAAAAAATAAAGAAAAATTTTAGAATAGCCTCTTTGCTTACAATTTAATTATGTTATGTCATTCTTTAGATTAATTTTTTTAGTATTAAAAGAGAATTATTACATATGATATTGTTTAACATAAAATAAATAAACATTTAATGTATAATATATTTTTTAATTTTTTTTATAAATTAATGTCTTGCTTCATTAAAGTTAGCATTTTTTTGTTGCATCGCTTTTCAGGCAATAAAGGACCTTAGTGTTTTGAAAGCGCTTTTCACTTTTAACTACACTGATCTTTACTGTTTTAAGGACCACACTGCGCCTTCCACCCCTAGGATAAGAAATGAAACGAGCAGTAAATTATTCAAATTTAAAACATTAAAATAAATAAATTTTAAATTATAATTGAGTTTTATCTGACCCCCTCCCCCCCCCCCCCCAAAACAAAAAAAGAGGAGTTCCATTTCCAATATGAAATACTCAAGAAAATAAAGAATGCAATCTCAACCACATAAAGCTAATATAACACACATAACATTAGACATAAGGACATGAATTGCATACATTTGAGCTCATTACATATGTTAGGTTCTCATCCCACAAAGCATGAGTAGAAAGAAACAAGACTACCATTTAATGGGTCTCATGATCCTATATATCCATCATCTCCAATGTATTAGAAGCACCAGACTCTCTCTCTCTCTCTCTCTCTCTCTCTCTCTCTCTCTCTCTCATGTCATAGGTTGATTGCCCATAACTAGTTGTTGAACTTCTTGGATTAAAATTTTCACGTTGTGAAATGAAGAACCCCCTTCCTGTATTGCCCTGTTTGCCATTTTCCCAAGATTTCTTGCAATCTTTCTTCTCTCTTGACCTTCATCTCCTCCATCCATCAGCTGGTCTATAGCCTTTTTCACTTCTTCCCTCTTAATCAACACCCCAAACTTCTCTTCCTCCCCCCACTTCACAGCAAACTCAGCCCCCAACCTCACACCTATTCTCAATATTTGTACAACAAACTTCTCATTGTAAAATTGTTCTGCAAACAGCGGCCATGTTATCAATGGCATGCCAGCACTAATCCCCTCCAGTGTTGAGATCCAACCACAGTGCGTTAAGAAACCTCCAATTGCTGGATGTGATAATATCAATATCTGTGGAGCCCAACCACAAATCAAAAGGCCTCTTCCTCTAGTTCTCTCTTCATATCCTTCTTCTAATATCCACTTCTCCAACTCTTCTGATTTATTTCCTCCTCTTATAACCCAAATGAAAGGTCTGTTTGATGCTTCTAAGCCTAGTCCAAACTCAATCAATTGTGGAGGTGTAAGGCGGCTCAGGCTTCCAAGACAAGCATAAACTACAGAGCTTGGTTCCTTTGAGTCGAGCCACTTCAAGCATTTGCTTTCATCAATAGAGGCTTTGTTGCCTCTCTTAGCCCTATCCACATTCTCTTTGTTACACAAGGATACCGGACCAATACACCAAACTTTGCTGCCTCTCACCTTTCGAAATTCTTCCACATATGCTGGTTCCAACTCCTCAAAACTATTGACAACTACCCCATCTGCTGCAAGTTCAGCTGCTCTAATTCTGTTGCGGGTGTCTTTCACATCACCCATATTTTTTTTTTTGATAATTAAAGATGTATATATATAAAAAGACTGAGCCCAAGAAGGGCGCTTTACAAAGGTCTTAACGACCCCAGAAAATCTACAAAAGAAGAGACATTAATAGGGGAAGTCTCCTTAGCCCAAAAAAATAATAAACACAAAAAAACGTCTTTGAAGATGGGGGGGAAGCTCTACATCTTCGAAGGCACGCCTGTTCCTTTCAAGCCAAATGCTCCATAGCAAATATAAAGGAGCCAGACGCCAAGATCTCATAATCTCTTCTGAAAACTTGCACCCTGCCCAAGCCAACAGAAGATCCTTGACGGAGCCCGACATAACCCAGGGGACACCAAAAAGAGCAAAAATCACGTTCCAGCAACTCCAAGAAACTGGACAGTGAATGAGAACTTGATCCACCGTTTCCTCATTTTGCTTACAAAAATAGCACCTACTAGCCATAGTGAAGCCACGTTTCTTCAAATTATCCGCAGTTAAAATAGCTTTCTAGAAGGCTTCCCATGCAAAAAAGGAGGCCTTAGGAGGAGCTTTTGAGAGCCAAATGGACTTCCAAGGGAAGAGAGAAGTTTCTGAAGCAAACAGACTCTTGTAAAAGGAATTGACGGAAAAAGACTTCTTGTTTGGGAGCCACAATCTCGAATCCTCCCTCCCTTCCATAGCCCAGTAATTGCAAATGTGACCAAGAAAGGAGCCCACTTCCTCTAATTCCCAATCGTAAAAGTTTCTTCTAAAATGAGGAGTCCAGACAAGCTTATTCCCTGCTCTCTCCAAGTAATCACATACCTTAGCCTCCTTGTTAGTAGCCAGATGGTATAAGGAAGGAAACTTCACCCTAAGTGGCTCATTCCCAATCCAAACGTCATCCCAAAAGATGACGCGGCCCCCATTCCCAATGACAAAACTACACTTTTCATTGAAAAGCCTCCATCCACTTCTAATGGAACTCCAGGGACCACATTCCCGAGGCCCTTCCACACTGCCCGAGCACCAGCCGCCAATGTCACACCCATACTTAGCAGCAATGATCTCCCTCCACAGTTCTCCTACGCTCTCACCAAACCTCCATAACCATTTTCCTAAAAGAACTGTGTTGAAAGTACCCATATCTTTCACCCCTAGCCTCCGAGAGAGACAGGCTTCTTGATCTTATTCCAAGCCACTAAATGAATCTTGTTGTGCTCCCCATCTTGTCCCCATAAGAAGTCCCTTTGAATCTTCTCTAACTTTCTGCAAACTGACTTCGACATGCGGAAGAGGGACATGAAATAGGTAGGAAGGCTTGCCAAAGTGCTTTTAATAAGGGTGAGCTTGCCTCCCTTAGAGAGGAATTGACCCTTCCATCCTGATAATTTGTTGAAGAACCGCGCCACAACAGGATCCCAAACCCCAATAGAACGCGGAGAAGCTCCCAACGGAAGACCCAAGTAAACTAGTGGAAGACAACTCACACGGCAGCCTAATGTGCCAGCTAACAAATCCAACCCTTGAATTGAACCAACTGGCGTAATACTGCTTTTAGAGAGGTTGATCCGCAAGCCTGACACAGCTTCAAAGCACACAAGGATACAACGCACAAAACGTAGCTGGCGCACTGAGGGGTCACAGAAAATAATGGTATCATCTGCAAACAAAAGATGAGAAATGGTGACCCCACCACCCCTCCTATCCCCTGCATCGAAGCCTTTGATGAGGCCGACCTCCTCAGCCCGGAACAAAAATCGACTCAAAGCCTCCATAGCAATCACAAAGAGAAACGGGGATAGAGGGTCCCCCTGCCTCAAGCCTCTTAAGGAGCGAAAGAAACCTGCCGGAGAACCGTTGACAAGGACAGAAAATGAGACTGTAAAAATACACGACTGAATCCACTTTTTCCACTTGCTCCCAAAGCCCATCTTAGTCAGCATACTCATCAAGAAGCTCCAATTGACGTGATCAAAGGCCTTCTCAAGATCCAGCTTGCAAACAATCCCTTTCTTTTTCTGCTTGAACCTAGAGTCAAGGCACTCGTTGGCAATGAGAGCCGCATCCAGAATTTGGCGCCCTTCTACAAAAGTCGATTGACTGGAAGAGATGATACTACCCATAACCTTCTTCATTCTTAAAGAAAGAACCTTTGCTATCAATTTGTAAACACTGCTGACAAGACTTATAGGACGGAAGTCCTTAATGCAATTGGCACCATTCTTTTTAGGGATGAGGGCTATGAATGAAGCATTGAGACTTCTCTCAAAGCCCCCTTCCCTGTGAAAGGCCCCAAAGACTGCCATAATATCCATCTTCAGGACATCCCAACATTTTTTAAAGAAAGCCATAGTGAACCCGTCTGGACCTGGGGCTTTATCCCCATTACATGCATCCAAGGCTTTCAAAACCTCCTCCTCTGTGAACGGAATCTCCAAGTTAGAGATTTCATCCCCATTTAACCTATTCAAGCGAATATCGTCCACTCTCGGTCTCCAGCTATACGGCTCTGTGAAAAGATTAGCGAAAAAATCAACAATTCCTCTTCTGATAGGCACCTCCTCTATGAGAACATGGTCATCAATAACAATGGAAGAAATCTTATTTTTCCTATGATGAGAAGAAGCCATTCAATGGAAGAATTTTGTGTTGAGATCACCCTCTCTAAGCCAAAGGGCCCTAGATTTCTGCCTCCAAGAGATTTCCTCCATCTTGAGAATCTGCCCAATCTGGCCCTTTAAACCTTCTCTTTCACTCCTTTTTTCATCAGAAAGGGGACCTGATTGATCCTTCCTATCCAACTCCATCAGATTAGTCAACAAGCTCTGCTTTCTAACCTGAATAATACCAAAGACTTCACGGTTCCACTTTTTCAGATCCTCTTTGAGAAGTTTCAGTTTTCTAGCAAAGCAGTAACTAGGGGACCCGGAAACCTCATAGGAATCCCACCAAGACCTCACCAAGTCCACAAAACCTGCCGCCTCAAGCCACATGTTTTCGAATCTAAAAGGGCTTTTTCCTGCCTTAAAACCCCCACAATTCAGCATAATTGGGTGATGGTCTGAACAAGGCCTAGGGAGGCACTTTTGAGAAATGCCTGAAAAAGCATCCTCCCAGGTATTGGAAATTAGGAATCTATCCAGTCGGGACATAGTTGTCTGATTACCTCCTCTAGACCAAGTGAATCTCCCTCCCTCCAGTTGTAAGTCCACCAAGCCTTGAGAATTGATGAACTCATTGAAACCCCTCATTGTTGAAGTCAGCCTCCCGCCCCCTTTTCTCTCGCTCGGGTACCACACGACGTTGAAATCCCTTCCTATACACCAGGGGACCTACCATGAAGAGGTCATCGACTGCAGCTCTGCCCAGAAAGCTCCCCTGGCACCATCTACCACTGGACCATAGACACCACAGAAACCCCACTCAAGGGAGTTGGAAGCCAATCTAAACTTGCATGATATGGAGAACTCACCCATGCTGTGCTCAATGTCATCAATCAAGCGGGAGTCCCAGGCAACCACGATACCTCCAGCAGTGTTGTGCGCATTCAAAGCCACCCACTTAATCCATCTAGAACCCCAAATGAAGCGAACAAAGCTCCTCGAAATGCTTGCCATCTTGGTTTCCTGAAGACAGATTACCGATGGTTACCAATCCTTTACCAAACCTTTGATGATTGAACGTTTATCTGGGTCATTCAAACCCCTCACATTCCAAGATAAAATTTTTAAATGCATAATACAAAAGTTAGACCCTTTCCATACCTTCACCCAAGGCTACCATCTCTATGCTGCCCCCATAATTAACCGAGCATGATAACTCTTTCATTACCCTTTTCAACCTTCTAGCTGATGTGTCCTCCTTGTTCTTCCCCGAGGTATTACCGGAACATGGTCTTGACAGCGAATTACTCGCAACTATCTCTCTGAACAGTTCCTGCAGCCTACCCTCAAACCCTGCACAAATGACTCCCAACAGCTTGCTTACTTTTCCCATTTTACGAATCACCCAATCATCCGACAGATGCCGTTGATGACGTAGCAGATCTGCCGATTGTATGTTTTGAATCGGATTGGAATCATCAGAATGTCTGTCCGGAAAAACAACTGCTAGCGGGTTATAGTCTTCTGGATTCTCTAAAGTTCCCTGGCTTCGCAGCACCACTGCCCCCCCTGATTAACAGCTCCAGGTAGTTGAGCTCTAGTTAATTCAATACGATTAGGCAAACCAGACACCACAAAGGGCTCAGACTCCGGGACCCTCTCATGAACCTTGGAATTGAGTATATTATGCGTACACAAGAGCGAGAAACAACTAGTGCCATCAAAAACAAGCCTTGGGATATGCAGCTCGCGAGCAGTGTCGGCTGTCCATGCTAGATTCTTATCGGAAATTATGCAGCTTAAGCACGGTTCTAGCTTATCAAATACTTGTTCAATTGGTTGTTGGAGCATACTGATGGCAAGGAGCAAGTTTTTGAACAAGTCTCGGGAAGGGAGAGTGTCCATGCTTTCACATCCCTCCGGCAATCCAGCCTCTATAGACGGAAATGGGACTTGGAGAAGTTGGATTCGGAGCCCAGACTTAATAGCTCGATCAATCATTGTAGTGAAACGTGCAGCATTCAGGGGCGTGCTGATAATGGTGACGGTCACGCCATGCTGTGCCAACAGCTTGGCCATGTCTATCATGGGGATCAGGTGGCCATGGGCTAAGTGAGGGAGCAAAACAAAGTGAAGCAATGAAGCAAGTGGTCTTGTGAAGCCATTGTAATTGGGAACTAAAGGAAATGAATCATAAGATTTGAAAGAAAGTGTATAGTTACAATTTGGCTAAATGGGAAGGCACTTGTCAGGGTTTTTACTTTTCAGTGTAAAGGATTGGTTACAAGGCTTTCTCATTTCTATCTCCATCGGTGATGATGTAAGAGCCTACATAAGCATGGATGTTCACATGGTCAGGCAAGTGACTTTTTTAAAGGTCTATTTGGAGTCTTGTAGAACTTGCTGGCAGTCTTGCTGTCTGGGCAGTATTTGTTTACAAGGGTCATTGATCTCCACTGGGGGAGGAATATAGCTGATAATATCACTTTAGACTCTCTGTAAAATAAAGAGAAGTAAATTTTGGATGAAAATCAAAATTAGTAAATTCATTGAAAAAAAGAAAGATATATTTAGGATCAGCTAAAAAATTAAGATGATGATTTTTTAAAGCTCCATGATTTTTTTTTTCAAACGAAAAAAGATCCAGAACTTCCTAGAAATCAGTGGATGGCTGGGCAAAATGACAAAGTTCAGATAATTAAAAAGAAAATAAATTTTATTAGTAGAGTTGTGGTATTGTGTTCACTAGATAGTTACAACTAAATTGATTATAGAAATGCTACCCAAGAAAATTGATATGCACTAGTGTTAGTTTACAAATTGGAGCATTTTTATTACAGTTGATGTTGCAGTCAAAGCCAACCAGATTTGCCTCCCAGGGCAAGGATAAGAGTAAATCATTGATGGTGAGCATCCTCTACAATAGAAATTCAACTGTGTGTTTTCCTTGTATTTTTGTGAAAAGAAATTACCATTGTGCACTGTCCACCTCTGTAAAATGGTTTTTGGAGTTGCTTCCCTGCAAAAAAAAAAAATGCTCCTGGCTCTGCAAACTCACTTTTGTGCATTTTCAGAAGTAAAATCAAAGTTGTTTTTCCTCATAGGTATTTTTGTACGTTTTAAAAAACAAAATTAATACAAAAACAGTTTTTCGATATTACTTTTATAAACACAAACACAAAAGCAACGTACAAAACTATCCTAAATAGGTGTGACCTCTTTAAACAAGCTATTAACATGACATCATTGTGACTATATACTATATTGCCAATATATAAATATGTATTGCAGTAGGTAAAACAGAGAGAAATCACCTGTTTTTCTTCTTATCCTATCTGGTGAAGAAAATGATCCATCATCCCCTTTTGACTTCACCAAAGGCAGTGCACAAGGGTTACGCTACTGCGACCTCCAAGTCCCAATCAAACAACTCGTGCCACGGCTATAAAATGGTATACTCAGTCTTCTTTTCGTGAAGAAGCTATAAAATGGTAAAGAAGTGTTTGTTGACAATTTTCAGTGAAAAGAATTAATGTTTAAACCAATTATAAAATAAATATTGTACTTCATATGTTTATAAAGTATTAGAGGTTATAACAGATCATTAGAAATGACAATGGAGCTGGTTGGGGGGCCCCTCCTCCATTCTTGCTCCATTTAAAAGTAGCATTTTTTTGTTTCCATTCCGTCCCGCTAGAGAAGGTGATAACACCAATATTTCACTAAACTATGACCTGTCTATTTTATTTGCTTGTTGCATGATATCTTGAATTAGCATTGTCACGTTAAGGTGAGAAGATCCTCCTTCCACAGCACTCTTTGCCTTCTCCCCAAGCTCTCTTGCTCTTTTTCTTCTCTCTTCTCCTTCTTCTCCTCCATCCATTATTTTGTCCACAGCTTTCCTAACTGCCTCCCTTGTCACTGTCACCCCAAACTTGTCTTCCTCAGACCAATGCACCACAAACTGAGCCCCAACACTCACACCAATATCCAATACCTTTACAACTAACTTCTCATTAAAAAACTGCTCAGCAAACATTGGCCATGTTATCATTGGCACCCCAGCACACACCCCTTCCAGAGTTGAATTCCAACCGCAGTGTGTTAAGAACCCTCCGATTGCAGGGTGGGACAAGATCAGGACTTGTGGCGCCCAGCCTCGGATTAAAAGACCTCTTCCTTTTGTTCTCTCCTCAAATCCATCTTCTTGTATCCATTCTTCCATCTCCTTTGCTTTATCTCCTCCTCTCATGACCCAGATAAATGGCCGGTTTGATGCCTCCAAGCCTAATCCAAGCTCAATCAATTGAGGAGGTGTAAGGCGGCTGAGGCTTCCCAGACATGCATATACTACAGAACCAGACTGCCATGAATCAAGCCACTTCAAGCACTGATCTTCATCAATTGAGGCCTTATTTCCCCTTTGAGCCTTATCCAAGTCATCTTTGTTGCACAATGATAGTGGGCCAATACACCAAATTTTATCTCCTTTCACCTTCTGGTATTCATTCACATATCTTGGTTCCAATTCCTCAAAACTATTAACCACCACCCCATATGCTTCTGCTTCAGCTGCTCTTCTTCGTTTGCGAAAATCATCTATGCGAAGTGAGCCTGGATTGAATGTTCCAGGCAATTGTGCTCTAGTGAATTCAATATGATCAGGCAAACCAGGCACCACAAAGGGCTCAGACTCAGAGACAGTCTCATGAACCTTGGAAATGTGTAAATTATGCATACATAAGAGAGTAAAGCTATTCGTCCCATCAAAGAGAATCCTCGGAATCTGAAATTTTTTAGCAGTATCAGCTGCCCATACAATACTCTTATCTGCTATGATACAATTTGGAGTGGGCTTTAGCTGTTCAAAAAACTCTTCCAGTGGTTGTTGCAGCATGGAAAGTGCAACCAAGAAATTTCTCATCAAATCTAGAGAAGGTACAGCATCTACGGTTTCACATCCCTCCGGCAAGCCAGCCTCCACAGATGGAAACCGGAGCTGGAGAAGTCTAATGGGTAGTCCAGATTCAATTGCACGATCAGTGATCGCGCTGAATCGGATGGCATTGAGAGGTGTGGTGACAATGGTGACAATCACACCATGTTGTGCCAACAATTTGGCTATGTCTATCATGGGGATCAGGTGGCCTTGGGACATTAAGGGTATCAAGAGAAAGTGAAGCTGCTGGTGGGATTGTGAAGCCATTGCAGTTGGGGTTGTTTGGGTGGATGAAATATTATGGTTCAAGAGGCTTTTGGATTTATAGCAAAGGGGTCTCTATTCTGAATTTTAATATCAGTGACGTAAGAGCATACATTAGCATGGAATCTTAATTATACATTTAACAATTACATAAATTAAGTAATTGTCTCTTCAAGGTTTTGTGGAAATTTAGTCAATGGATCAAGAAGAGTTCTGGTTTTACACGCCACTCTACAAGAGGAGTCCTAAAAAACAGAAGTCCAATATCGGTACAGTTCATCTCAAATAAAAAAAAAACAAACATGAAAGACATGTGCTTGCTGTCAAACAAAAAATGAAGAGAGAGAGAGAGAGAATTCACACGAAAAAAAATCCAAGATGACAAGGGCAGTGGAAACCGAGCAATTATACCTAGTAAATCCCAAGTAGTGAACTAAAGAAATGCTCTGTGATTTCTGTTCGAAAGAACCCACACAAGCAAAGAAATGTCTCCGTAAAGAAAGAAAAGAACAGGAAGATGAGGTATTGATTTCTCATACCACACAATAAGATCGGTGAAGTGGTGATGCCCCAGAGCGATTTCGAAAGAAAGCAGGCCCCTGATTTCATCGATCCAACAGATTTAGAAGCCTACTCTGCGCGATATCAAAAAATAACAACGAAAAATACCCTACCCTGGGGGCCTGGACCGAATATATACATACACATACGTAGACATATACTCGTATGTATATATCATTTGGTCCGGTGCAAGGCATGGTACACACTTTCTCCTGCCAGTCTAAAAATTAATATTAAGATTAATTACAATTTACTACCGTAAAATTTTGTTTCAATTTCAAATAAAATATTTTGATTGTTACTTGTACTAATTTAATTTTTTAATTTTTAATTTTATTTTAATTAAAACTAATTACAAATAATTATCTTAAATTGATTATATTTTAATGTCTTATAATTTCTTATGAATTTTAAAATAATATCTTATAATTATATACGAGTTTCAAATAATATCTCATAATTTTATATGAATTTTAAATGAAGCCCTATAATTTTAATGCGTAAACAACTGTAGTTAAGAATTTAAGGTGATTGTTTATACTTAACTTCGATTGAAATAAAATTAAAAATTGTGGGACTTAATTTTTATAATTGATTATCGAAGATCATATTTGAAATCAAGAAAAAACTTTAAGGTATTAAAGTGTAATTAATTCTTAATTTTATTAATTTTAAAAAAATAATTTTTTTTTTTTAGTTGGTCGAACATAAACCAGTCTCTCCATAACTTTCCCTCTAATATAACATTCAATACTATAATAAATAGAAATATATTTACATATTATATACGGAAAAAAAAAATTATATAATTTAAAAAACTATAATAGTGGCTCACTTCACATTATTCGTTAGACCCAAACATAAAATATCCCCAAAGCTTAGTTTAGTGGGCATGTCATGTCAATCAGCTTATTGTAAATGGTCGTGCAATTTCAACAATGAGATTATTCAAATGATAGTTAAATTAATTCATATATTTAAATTATTAGCCAATCAATGTATCCAAATGATTGTCGACAAAATTGAACTGAAGAAGGTGACACACTAATAGTTTACTAAACACTTATGTATTAATTATTTGTACTAAGAATATGTTTGATGAGACAGTCAAAAAAGAAAAACACAAATCGATCTTACGATTCTTTAAACGAAAGTCTAATATGTAAAGAAATAACACTTTGTGCCGACAGTTTGGAGTTGTCCACACAACACCAAATGAAACCTAAGACATTCTCTAATAGACATCGTATTATTTCAGAAGCATCAAAGTTAAAGTGCCAAGGCACTTTTTTCATCTCCAATGAATATAGAATAAATCTAGAAAAGGTGACAACGCTAATAGTTCATTAAACACTAATAGTTCATTAAGCACTCACCTGTTAACTATTGTTTAATAAGAACATGTTTATTAGAAACGGCAAAAAGAAAAAACAAGGGACAATCTCGCGATTCTTCCGACGGGGGTCTCACGAGCAAAGGAATAGTAGTCTATCTCTGCAATTTAGAATTGTCTATGAGGCAACAAATGAAGCCTAAGACCTTCTTCAACAAACAACGTACCACTTCAAAACATCAAAGTCAAGTGTCAAAGTCACTATTTTCATCTCCAACGAATACAAAATCCGTTTCTTCGAATTTGATAACAAGTCAAAAATAAAACAAATTTACTAATAAAATTAAGAGGTAGCAAAACAATATTTTTGTTAAAAAATTTTGTAGCCCATCAAATTACTACCAATTTGAGGAATTTTTTTCTTTTAAAAAATGCGAGACACGTTAAAATAAAATAATAAAGTTTGTTAATTCTATTGGAATTCAAAATTTTAAAAATAGTACATATGCTATTTCTTATTAGAGATGGTCTAATCCTCTTTTATTTGCTTGTTGCATGATATCTTGAATTAGCAGTGTGATGTTGAGGTGAGAAGATCCTCCTTCCACAGCTCTCTTTGCCATCTCCCCAAGTTCTCTTGCTCTCTTCTATCTCTCTTCTCCTCCTGCTCCTTCATCCATTACTTTGTCCACAGCTTTCCTAACTGCCTCCCTCTTTCCCGGTGACCCCAAACTTGTCTACCTCAGCCAAATGCACCATAATCTGAGCCCCAACACACACACACACACACACACCAATATCTAATACCTCTACAACTAACTTCTCATTAAAAAACTGCTCAGCAAACATTGGCCATGTTATCAATGGCATCCCAGCACACACCCCTTCCAACGTCGAATTCCAACCACAATATGTTAAGAACCCTCTGATTACAAGATGGGACAAGATTAGTATTTGTGGTGCCCAGTCTTAGATTAAAAGATAAATATAAACATGTCTCTTTTGAAGACTTAAGGTGGCCCGCATGCCCCATCAACCTTTCCATAATATATATATATATATATATATATATTGAGTCAAAATTGGGTGATAAAGAAGTGTTTGTTGACAATTTTCAGTGCAAAGAATTAATGTTTAAACCAATTATAAAATAAATATTGTACTTCATATGTTTATAAAGTATTAGAGGTTAACAGATCATTAGAAATGACAATGGAGCTGGTTGGGGTCGGCCCCTCCTCCATTCTTGCTCCATTTAAAAGTAGCATTTTTTGTTTCCATTTTGTCTTCCTAGTCATGTCTTCCATCCTTGTTCCCAGCAACCCCATCTAAAAATTAATTTTATTAATTTTTTAAAAGTTAAAAGTAATTAATTAATACTATTACAAATAAAATATATATTTATATATACATATTATACGTGATAATATTTAAAAGAACATGAGAATAATTAAAGAAACTTATATACTTTAAAAATATAATCAGAACGGAGCGGAGTGGGACGGGGCGGGAACCCTATATTGCCCCGAACTCGTGTTGGGTTTTAATTTTTTCATTCTCGTTTCATGTCATTTATTTTCTTTTCAAACTTGTCCAATTACGGGACAGACATTTTGCCATCCCTATATATGATCTTAGGATATTTGTAATATGCATGAAGACGGATTGAGCACAGCAAAGCCCATCTTCTTCTTACCCCACAGTTGATGACTTCACATTATTGGTTAGACCCCAACATAAAAAATCCGGAAACCTTAGTCTAGTTGATGCAACTTGGTGGAGGATCTAATTTTTCTATCAACTTCTCTAGTGGTTCTTGCAGCATACGACTTGCTTTAAAAAAACTGTTTAATGGAGTCTGGGGAAGTGAGAGTGTCCATGTTTTCGCATCCATCTAGCAATCCGGCCGCCTGACAATGAAACCGGAGAGGGTAAGAGTTGGATCTTGAGGTTCATCTTTCTGGCACGATTGATGACTGGTTTGAAGCGGGTGGCATTGAGTGGTGTGGTGATTATGGTGACAGTGAGGCCACGCTGTGCGAGGGGCTTGGCAAAGTCTGTCATGGGGATGAGTTGGCTTTGGGACATTCACTACAACAAAACAGACTTTTAGGGACGCCCTTTATTAGCAACGCACAAAAAGCGTCGCTAATAGTACCATTTTGCGACGCACAGTTCGTGCGTCGCTAAAAACATGGAAAAATCCATTTCCCGCCTTAAAAAAATGGCGGGCAATGTTTACCAACGCACAATCAGGAAATAGCGACGCACTGTTGGCGTCGCGAATAGTGCCTTAATTGAAACGACATCGTATTGAGACCAATGGGCGACGCACACTTGACTTATTAGCGACGCATTGTGCGCGTCGCTAATAAGTCCTCTTATAACGTTCACCCTATTCTCTCTCTCTCTCTCTCTCTCTCTCTCTCTCTCTCTCTCTCTATCGCTTTCTGTTTTTTTCCCTTGAATCAGAGCTTGTTGGCCGCCGCATAGGTTTGGAGGTTTCGGATTTCATTCAAGTGTGGCTTCGACATAGGTTTCAGAACTGAATATCTTTTCTTTTGCAAGATTCACCAAGGGCTTCAAGCGTAGCAAATCAGAGGATCTCACCTCCCTTGATCGGCGGCTTTCTCTGTCACCATAATCGGGTATTATCCGTTACTGTATACATTGGCATTTACTAAACATATGGGTATTCCTTATCCTTGGATTAAACAAAATGGGTTAACATATTAATTTTTTATAGTGTTTGAATGGATGGATATTTCTATTTATCAGTTTTGACATTGATGTTCACACTCACTTACATTTTTTAACTTTCTCAAGACGTCACTTTCTGAAAATTTCGTTATTCTCCCTGTACAATTGATATTGTCCAATAACTTCTCCATTACAGTTAGAAATTTATATAGGATTAATATGTGATTGGTGTTTTAAATCGGTTCAATTACAATATTAACCATTCATTACATTGAGTTGTATATTAGAACAAAAAATTGATATGTAAAAGCCATGTGATCTATTAGTTGGAGGCAATTTCTTTTCATCCATTGGGTTGTTGGTCTTGGGGTGAAAAAGAGAAGAAATTTCATCTAAAATTTTTTTAAGTTGGTGATATGACTTGTACACACCTCAACTTCTTAGATTAACTTTTGTTACATAGCCTACTAAATCAATCAGTCTCAACGCCTATTTGATGGTCTTGAATTAATGGCTTGAACGATTTAAATAGAAATCACATGTTTCATTTGAATAATTAGAAATTATAATTTAGGAATCATTAAATATTTTTTATTTATAAAGCGAACTATTAATAATTTTTTTTAGAATATTAAATATTAAGATTTGAACTGTTCTTTCTTTTTGGGTAATGACAATTTTATCACGTTATGTTAAAAAAAATTTCAAATTAAGTTTGACCCTTAAATTTTTAGGTCCGATTTCATTCCCTACTTAGGTACAATTTGCATAAACAAAAGTTAGATATGAAAATGGGATTTTTTTCTTTTTATTAACAGAAATAGTATATTACAATAATATTTATAATATTTACTATAAATTTTTACTAAAGGGAATAAATAAATTTAACTATATTTAAGGGGATTAGTTAAAAAAATATTTATTTGTCAAAAACTATATTTAAATATTGATATATATGTATAATTTTCGAATAGGACAAGGTTATAAAAGTTTATTATCAAGTAATAATGTATTTTTTTTAATATTAATGACATTAAATTTTAATATAACTATCACTTTAATATTCGAATCTCATCTATAAAGTTCATTCAAACGTGTTTCTGTAATCTTATTTATTTTGTATTTATGCCTATTAATCTAAATCTAATAAACATTGGTTGAAATATTAGAACCAATCAATAATTTATCCGCCAATAAAAATTGGCACCTAATTTCCACTTATGGGTCCCATTAAAAGATAATGTTTGATTGGATTGATCCGTTGATTAGGGAATTTACTAATTAGGTGTTAAGATTTGGCTTGAATTTAGCAAGTCTTCTGGTATATAAATAATGTCATGTCAACTTGAAATTATGGGAAACTACTAAATCATTTTAGTGTTAAAATTGATGCTATCATGAGGGGCTCTTATAACTGTTATCTGATTGCTTATAAGCCAAACATACACATTCAACACTACAAGAAATTGTAGTTCTTGAAATAGACATTTGAAATGGGCCTCACTAAATTGTTCTGATTGATAACTGTTGGAAACTTGGAAAGTCATCCTAAAATTGTTCTCATAACTAATGCTATAATTTCAACATTAATTATATTCAAATAATCATAATTACCAAATAATAATAATAATATTACTCAAGTTTAGTTTTTGCTTTAAATGATATGTTGGTTTGGTATGATTAGATTAGTTAACAATTTTTTTAAGCTTCTTTTTGGTTTCATTTTGATATGAGAATGAAAGAGAAAAATAATTCTCTCATATTCTCTCAATTTTTTTAAGCTTCTTTTTGGTTTCATTTTGATAGGATTTTTTTTGTTGATTTTTATGGCCAAACATTGGTGAGAACATTGGGTTCAGGGCTTTTAGCAGGTGTAAAAAAAAGGTTAGAGTTTAAGGCTCTAGGTAAGCAAGGAAAGGGAGACTTTGTGGGCTGTTCAGTAGAACAGTAAATAGGGGTTGCTTGGGTTTCTTTTGTGGGGAAGCTTTGAATGATTAAAAGAGAGAAGGAGACTAGGATTTGAAAGATAGGATTTATAAGGATAATAAAAGGGTTAAATATTATTTAATTATAGAATTTTGGAGTTAAGAGAAAGTGCAGAAAATAAAGAGAAATGATTTTGTATTTGATATGCAATTCAAGATGGTCTTTTTTTTCTCTCTCTGTCTTCTTTTTAATGTATTTGATATGTATAGTCTACTACCTCGTCAAAGAAAAATTTCACATAGAATCTCTTTTTTTTTTTTTGTTCTTTTATTTGTTGTCAATTTCATTTGGAAGCATGTTACCTTGCTAGTCAGTCCGACAACTCAAGCATTTGATTGTATTAGATCAAATATGTTTTGGCTAGAAGAGCATCCAGTTCTCTTTTCTCCTATATTGCGTACTAATGCGCCTTTTTAGCAGGGCCATTGTGAGCGTGGCCTAATTTTTTTTTTTTTTTGGGATTACTTCGTGAAAAAAAAATTATGGTGATTGTTTTGTAAGTTAGCAATTGCATTCATGTAAGCTTAGCCCCGTTCGGGAGTCATTTTCATCACATGTGAATCTTGTCGTGAAATTTATTCGCGATTGGGCTCGTGTGTATGAAAATCAATTCTTAAATTGTCTAGAGAGGACAGTTCGGGAATGCATAAATCTACATTGCAATCAATAGCGCATATACTTGAATATTTCACTATGATAAAATTTCAGTACGGTCTCCTATTGTTCTCTGGGTATATATTTAGGCGTGCTAACGTCTATCTCGTATACTTGGAGAACCGTGAGGAGATGCTGCAGAAATTTTGTCCGAGTGGAATCAAGCATTTGATTTGCTGCTAATTGCAATATAGATTATGCATTCACGAATGGGATAGGACCACCTTACCCTTTATAGAGAAGTTGGAGGTGATAGGATTCATGTTTCATATTTATAACGAGTATCATTTTTGACCACCTTACCCTTTACAATGGTTTTCATATACTTTGGTGGATTTATTATTCATAGAAAATGTTACGTAAACCCCATCACACACCTCACAAATGATAAAATAGACTTGCACTAACTTACGGCACTCTGTTCGGATGTCCGGTTTGAAACTTCTACAAGTTTCAGCATAAAAAATGCCCATTTTGGGCTTTTGACGGACCAAAATGCCGGATATCGACCTAACTACACCGAAACCCCATCACACACCTCACAAATAATAAAATAAACTTGCACGAACTTATGGCACTCGGTTCGGATGTCCAGTTTGAAACTTATGCAAATTTCAGCTCTAAAAAGGCCCATTTTGGAGTTTTGACAGACCAACATTCCGAATATCGGCCTAACTACACCGAAACCCCATCACACACCTCACAAATGATAAAATAGACTTGCACGAACTTACAGCACTCGGTTCGGATGTCAGGTTTGAAACTTATGCAAGTTTCAGCTCTAAAAAGGCCCATTTTGGAGTTTTGACAGACCAAAATGCCGGTTATCGGCCTAAATACACCGAAACCCCATCACACACCTCACAAATGATAAAATAGACTTGCACGAACTTACGACACTCTATTCGGATGTTCGGTTTGAAACTTCTGCAAGTTTCAGCATAAAAAAGGCTCATTTTGGGCTTTTGAAGGACCAAAATGTTGGATATCGGCCTAACTACACTGAAACCCCATCACACACTTCACAAATGATAAAATAGACTTGTACGAACTTATGGCACTCGGTTCGGATGTCCGGTTTGAAACTTATGCAAGTTTCAGCTTTAAAAAGGCCCATTTTGGAGTTTTGACAAACCAAAATGCCGGATATCGGCCTAACTACACCAAAACCCCATCACACACCTCAAAAATGATAAAATAGACTTGCACGAACTTACGGCACTCGGTTCGGATGTCCGGTTTGAAACTTATGCAAGTTTCAACTCTAAAAAGGCCCATTTTGGAGTTTTGACAGACCAAAATGCCGGTTATCGGCCAAACTACACCGAAACCGCCATCACACACCTCACAAATGATAAAATAGACTTGCACGAACTTACGACACTCTGTTCGGATGTCCGGTTTGAAACTTATGCAAGTTTCAGCATCAAAAAGGCCCATTTTGGGCTTTTGACGGACCAAAATGCCGGATATCGGCCTAATTACACCGAAACCCCATCACACACCTCACAAATGATAAAATAGACTTATACTACTTTATGCCGTTCTTACTATGTATGCATGCAAAAAAAAAAAACTATTCACATTCTATGTTCATATATATTTAATAATTGTTCTAATATATATCATTTGATCTTTATTTCAGATTGATCGGGATTATTGTCGCGCCGTATTTATGTTTTGCATCGAAACTTGTTATTTTTATTTGTTTTTTTTTTTTTTTCCTTTCATGGACATATGTAGTTACATTTTGGAGACAATTTTTAATTTTTCTATTTATTGTTAAATTGTACTTTTATAAATGTACATAATTAGTTTAATATATGAATGTATTTTTCTTTTTTAATATATTCATTTCAGAATGCTTGGATTTTATTATATATCAGGATGGATGATTGATACATGTTTAAACAGGAATAAAATAAAAAATAAGCTATTAAAAAAAACAAATAAGCTATTAAAAAAAAAAAATTACTTTTAGCGACGCTCACTGGGCTCGCTAAAAGTGGAATTTAATTTAAATAGATACTATTTGCGACGCACACTGGGCGTCGCTAAAAGGCAATATTAGCATTCTGAAATGAATATATTGTTGAGGTAAATTGTATTCGTTTGGAGTGTATTCGTTTGGAGTTAAATTGTTGAGGTTAATGTCAGAATTAATTAGAGCCAAAGCATGAAAATAAAACCTAAAACTGAAACTACCATGAACGGTTAACCATAGTGGAATTCTGTCCATCAAACAACCTTGATTTTGAGATTATAAATCAGTAGATATTTCCTCTGGAGTTCAATGCAAGTTGAATCAATCAAAACGATTGAGAAATGGCCATTTTATGGCCAATTATTCGTCGCCGGAAAAACGATCTGGGTGTTGGAAAAACCAGTTAGTTTAAGATCAATACTTGGTTTAAAAGTTTTCTTACAACCTCAGGATTAAATTGATAAAGAAATGGGAAAATTTGGACGTTAAAAAGTGACAAAATAGGGAGAAGACAGTGGGTAGAACACTGTTCCGGCGCCGGCGAGTGATCGGAAGGGATGACCGGAAAAACGGGGGGAGTTTTTTGGGATTAAACTGAACCGGTCGGTTCAGTGTGAGGTTAGACCAGTTTAGGGTTGGGTCCAGTGAACCCACTGGTTCAAACCGAAACTGTTAGAAATTATAAACCAACCTCAGAATTTATGAATAATCCTACTAAGGCCCAACAGAAAAATTAATAATTTATGAAATGGCCCAAGTCCTAAACCAAGTCAAACGAAGGTCAAATAAAATAAACAAATAGTGTATTTTGACTATTTTGGACGTTCTGAATCCAATGGCGGGATTCGTTTCATGAGACGGGACTTCGAAAAAATAAGACACGTTAAGTGTAAATTACCAAATTGTCCTTAGTGCCCCTAAAACCAAATAGGAAGCCCGAGAGAGTCTAAATTGACTTTCTTCGACGTTCCGGAACTCAATGGGGAGGGCCGTAGTATGAAATAAGGTACAAAAAAATGTGACACAAACCTTAAGACTTAAAGAAAGCTACCCAGAAAAGGTAACTAAAATAGGAAAGAGATTTAATGATAATTAAATCAAGTGATATTATGAAATATAACTAGACTTTGAAATGTGATTTTAGGGAACTTCAAAGGAAGGATTTTTGGAGTTAAGCTTTTGGAATTCAGGTGAGTGTTTCATGCCATACTGAGGTAGATATTTTCATTATAGATATGAATATTGAACTCTTTTATGATGTATCGATATATGATATCATTTTTCTTTATAGCCTTTGTTTAACAGTTATACTGTATACGTTTTGAATGATCTATTGACAACTGTTTTGTCTTCTTTGACTTAAGAAAATGTGTTCGTAAGATACTCAAATGTTTTATGATATTCTTACAAATGTTTGAACTGTTCTAACTAAATATCAAATAAAGAATTTTGATTTGAGTAATTGAACTAGCTATTGATGATTATTGATTTTGGATACGATTTGGATATGATTTTGATGCTTTGAATAGAACACCCTTCTATGATTGGTCACTATCGATTAGGTTGTGATTTATCGAACCCTCCCTACAGGATATATTGTGGTGAGCCGGTGTTGATACGGCATATCGAACTAGCTAGTCCATCGATCTCAGTCAGCGAGGTTCTAATTTGCTTGCCATAGAAGTGGAATATATCATTTTGAATATGAATATTGAAAATCGAACCATGAATATGAATTATTGAACTATGAATTGTGGTTACCGAACCATGATTTTGAATTATTGAACTATGATTTATCGAACCATGATATTGAACTGTGATTTTGATTTATTGAACTATGTTATTGATTATCGATTTACGATTATCGTTAAATTGAGATTTATTGGAAGCAAATTTGATACTGTTATCTTGTGCTATAAATTAAGATAACGTATGATATCTGATCATTGACATTTCTATAATGAATTATATAATAGTTTTGAAACCCTTGGTATGTTATGGAATGCTCACGAGCTGGGATACTCACGAGCTGTTGAGCTCATAGGATTTTTATCTTATTTCAGGTGATGATATCGGAAAAGAAATAGCAGGTTCAGTCAGACTAGTTGAAAGCTTGTAAAGTTATAAACCATTTTTGTAATAGGATTTTGCTAGTCATGATGTAGTTGCTTTTGAAAGATTTTGGACTGTATATCGAATATGACATCAGTAGGCTTTGGAAAAATTACATCATGTACTTTTTGTAAATACTATGAAATGTATAAATAGATGACTAATGTTGACTTGTGTATTGATTAGCACTTCCGCAATAGAAAAAGAAAATTTATTCCGCTGCGTTTGATTAATGAAAATGACGGAAGCATTGTGATCATTGAAAAAGGCCTCAGTGGCCGATCACGAGCCCTCGATTCGCATGGGCCGGATTTGGAGTCGTGACATATGGCATCGCTAATAAAAAAACAACCATTAGCGACGCATATTAGGCGTACACTAATAGTCACTTTCAGCGATACACAAGGTTTGTCCGTCGCCTAATACTATTAGCGACGCCACTATCTGTGACGCCTTAGCGACGCACAACGTTGTGCAGTCGCAAACTATCTTTAGCGACTGCTCAATAGCACTAATAATGTCTTTTGTTGTAGTGATTAGAGGAACTACAACTGAAGTGAAGCTGTTGATGATAAGTGTGTGAAGCCATGAAAGGAAAGCTTGGTGGAGCTCTAGATAAGGCTTCAATGGGTGTTTGAAAGGACGGAGGTGTTTGTAGTCACAAAGTTTGTAGGGTGTCAAATTGGCTGCCTTTCAAAATAAATAATTCGACCACTTAATGATCCCAAACAGTAAATAGTAATTATTGGGTGATTATGATTATTAACGGTCCAGAGTCACATATATAACAATATATTATATATATACATATAGTTTATCATTTATTAAAATCGAGTTATTAAATAATTTCTCATGAAATAATAAATTAGAATACAATATGTTCATTTAGAAGATTAGAGTTCTCTCTAATATACCGGAGTTCAAGCAGATCCTCTCTCATCTCACATGAAGGTGGGTCCACAAAGATAGATCCTTCATTTGAAAGAGCAGCAAAAAAGTGTGAATTTGAAAAAATTATGATTTGAGAAAAATGTTATTTGAATTAAATTATGAGTATTTGAATAAATAATATTATAATATTTAAATGAATTATTAAAAATATTAAATATATTATATAAATAAAAAAACATGTGTTATGGAAATAAAAATTTAGAAAAAAACCTTATACTGACATATTTTTAAAATAAATATTTAAATTTAAAAAAATTTAAATAATTATTTTAAAAACTGTCAAAATAATCCGTATAATATATTATACGTGTGACTCTAAATATATATGACCGAATCAATGAATACTTACTAATCTTTTAATAATACTAAAGTCCAGCTGTCAATGCGGGGGCCCATTATAAACTAGTGAGGTACTAGTTTTCAAAGAGCACACGTGACTTTTGGATGCCTTTCATTTAGGAATGGGTTCGGGCGGGTGCCCCTTCTTCCTCGTTTATACTTACTGTCTTTGACCCATTTAGAGTGTCGTCCCGACGTGCCCGTTCCGTTCCAAACTTTGGTTATTGTTTTTTTAATAGGTAAATTAAAATTTATTGGCAAAATAATTAATATAATAAAAATTAATATTAATGTGATACGAAAAATTTTAAAACTAATTTTTTATAGTATAATTTATTGTTAAATATAACATATATAAAAATAATAATAAAATTAAAATATAAACAGAATAAGGTGATCATTTTCTGATCTCGTCTCGAATCTGACGTTTTTAAAAACTCTACTTTGACTTGTTTATGAATTTTCTATACCCGGTCTATCAAAAACAGGATGGAACAATTCCCGACAGGACAGGATAAATAACCATTCCTACTTATATTATTGGTTTGTTTTATATTAGAAAGTACTTCTACATTTATATATTTATGAATTATTTTTTACACATATTTATTTATATTATATTTGCATTCGCAAATGTTATATATACACAGTGACAACAAGAATTTTTCTTGAGTGCGGTCAATTAACAATTATTACCAAGTTTTTTTAAAAAAAAATTATTGCTAAAGCAAATTATTTAATTAATTTCACATGAGCATTTCTAAAAACACAAAAAAAAAAAAAAAATTTGAGATTGTCTTAAATTATATAATTTATGAATATATAATATATTCATAACTTATATAAGTACTTGGTGCATACCATTTTTGTTGTTGTTGAGTAGAGCGACGAGGGAAGGGAAAACTAATCTAAGTGTGTGTATATGACTCAAACTCTGACCTATCATGTGAAGAGAGAGATTTTAACCACCTATGTATTACAGCTCATTTATTTGGATTAAAAAATTGAAGGAAAAATAAAAGATTCAATGGTTGGAACTTTTTCAGAAGGGAAGGAAATGTTTTTTAAAAAAGATTAGGAGAGAAAATAGAGTGATTTGGCTTAATTTTTCAATCCGTCTAGAAATGAACAGATTTAGAGGGAAAGCCTTTATTAATGAATTTTTTAAAATGTCAAATCTATTCTTAGACAAGTTAAACACTTGGAAAAAAAATATAATTGTTAGATAGTTTATATATATGCTTTCTTTTCTTTACTCTCTTAATTACTATTCAAATAAAAAAAAAACAATTTTCTTCTTTTTTTTTTTCTTGAAATCATTTAAATAAGATAAAGACGATGATTTTCTTTTCTTTCCTTCTCCTCTTTTCACTTTCATTTTAAGTTTTTTTTTTTTTCCTAAACTTTCAAGCAATTTGCTAGTATTATTTGTGAAAGAATTACAACTCATACAAGTGGAATTAAGTAAGTGTTTGGAGTTACTTTTTCGAATGCACAACATGATTTTGAAAAAACAAATACAACATAAAAATTATTTTAAAATTTTGATCTATCAAACAGTCAATCATGTTTTTTAAAATAATTTTCCCAAATACAAATGTAAAAGTAGAGTACAAAAATTGTATCAATCGACCCTAAGCAATTAAAGCATGCTTTCTATTTCTAGTGAGTTATTATTTAGGTTGAACTAGGGATGGCAATTTGTCCCATTCTGTCAGGGCCCACCCCGTCCCTAATGGGACAGGTATGAAGTGCTCATAAATGGGGTCTGAGCAGGGTCGGAATATGACTTTTAAAACCCCGTCGGGTTTGGGGGATGGTCACCCCGCCCGTTTATATATTAAGTTTTTTTATTTATTTTTATATATACTATATTTACCAATAAACAACACTATATAAAATTAATTTTAAGGTTTTTTATATCACACTCTTTTTTTTTTTTTTGTATTAGTTATTTTGGCCAAAAAAAAAAAATTAATTTACTTATCAGAGTAAAAATTTTAACTTACTTAAAAAATATATATAGGGGTTTGGGCGGGGCGGGGCGGGACGGGATGAAGTCGGGGAATATAAATGGAGCTTGGAGTGGGGTAAACTTCTAAACGGGACGAGGCGGAGTCGGGGATGAAAAATATAAACGGGGTTGGAATTGGGGAAGGGTCACTCCACCCCAAACTTATCCCGTTGCCATTCCTAAGTGGAACATAATGGCATGGCAGGTATTGCCTTATACACATTTAATTTTGAAAATTAGTCCACCAATTTTTAGTGGTTAGAAGCTTTTTGTTGACAACTTCCATCTTTACTTTTTATTTTTCTTTTTTAAGCGATGGCATATTATAATTAATCAATTTAATTGAACAATATAATTATAATATTACATAGTAACAAAAGAATACAATCTAACAATCTAATTGCAATAAGAGCTTCTCAAATATGAGTTTTGAACATAAAATCCAACCCAACTCATGACTGAGTGAAAATAATCCTCACATAGTTCACTCTTGACATTCGATTGTTTTCTTTTTTTTTCTTTCTTTTTTTGGATATAACGATAGGAGGAGAGGAATCGAATTCACACTAATCGCATGAAAAGTGAATACTTATACCACTTAAATACGACATCGGTCCTGGCACACGATTATTTTATTCAAGCAAACAAGAAATCTTCATAGTTTATACTAATTGTGGCTTGTGTTATGTTGTTTTGCTTGGCAAATAATAAATAAATTAAAAGGTTAAGTATATTTTTGTATTTAATAATTTTATTCGAATTTTAAATAAAATCTTATAATTTTAAGTTTCTTGATTTACAAAAAACACTTTAATCTAACTCCGTTTAAAATTATTGCAGAAGCTACTCAAACGTTTTTGTACACTTAAATTAAATTAAAAAGACCTTTAAACCTTTTACTACCCACAAAAATTCAAACATAATGATAAATATCACTTTTATCGATAATTGCATTACAAATTACAAGACAATTATAGATAATCGTATTCTTTGAATTAGATTAAAATGTATTATACTTAATTATTTTAATTGAAAATTATAAGAATTTATTTGAAATTTGTATAAAATTATAAAGTATAAAAATATAATTGATTCTAAATTAAAAGATAAGCTAGAGTTGCCATGGTTTGTAAACTTAACATCATAAAAGCCTCCCCCACTCCAAAGCAAATTATTATACCTCTCCTTTCACTCTTTTTTCTTTGCATAGAAGCCTTGACTTGTCCAAAAAAGAGACAAAAGCAAGGGGACAACGTTATTGATGTCTACACATGCATTAAAAAGCAGAGGTCAGAAAAACACGAGGGACTGAACAGTTTTAACCACAATTTTGAGAATTCAAAGATGCACCACAATCCAAGTTGGAATAAACATCAGCGGTGTCCGTCTCGTTGGATAGATATTGCCTTTTGTCTTCGCCAGTGTTGTGAAAGGCGTTGGGAGTTGCCTATGCGGTAAGGCGATGCGAGATTGAGACATAGCATCTCAATATATTTCAGCTGAGGCAATCTGATTAAGCAATTGTCTTGATTAAGGCAAAATGTGTTGAGACGAGAGTTTTATTATCTAAAACTTATTTTATTTAAATGTATTTATGCATTTTGTCTTGTTATTTTTGAATTAAAATTATTTTTGTTTAGACAATATTTAACCAATATAAAAATAGTAAAAAAATGAAGAAAAATTTTAGAATAGTCTCTTTGCCTACAATTTAATTATGTTATGTCATTATTTAGATTATTTTTTTTAATATTAAAAGAAAATTATTACATATGATATTGTTTAAAATAAAATAAATAAACCTTTAATGTATAATATATATATTTTTTTAATTTTTTTAATAAATTAACATCTTGGTTGCATCGCTTTTCAAGCAATATAGGACTTTAGCGTCTTAAAGGCGCCTTTTGCCTTTAAATACACTGATCTTTACTGTTTTAAGGACCATACCGTGCCTTCCACTCCTAGGATGGAAAATGAATCGAGTAGTAGATTGTTCAAATTTAAAATATTAAAATAAACGAGCTTTAAATTATAATTGAGTTTGAATTGAGCTCCCCCCCCCCCCCAAAAAAAAAAAAGAGAGTTCCATTTTCAATATGAAATACTAAAGAAAATAAAGAATCCAATCTCAACCACATAAAGCTAATATAACACACAACACACATAACATTAGACATAAGGACATGAATTACAAACATTTGAGCTCATTAAATATGTTAGGTTCTCATCCCACAAAGCATGAGTAGAAAGAAACAAGACTACCATGTAATGGGTCTCATGATCGTATCCATCATATCCAATGTATTAGAAGCACTAGACCTCTCTCCCACATGTCATAGGTAGATTGCCCATAACTAGTTGTTGAACTTCTTGGATTAAAATTTTCATGTTGTGAAATGAAGAACCCCCTTCCTGTATTGCCCTGTTTGCCATTTTCCCAAGATTTCTTGCAATCTTTCTTCTCTCTTGGCCTTCATCTCCTCCATCCATCAGCTGGTCTATAGCCTTTTTCACTTCTTCCCTCTTAATCAACACCCCAAACTTCTCTTCCTCCCCCCACTTCACAGCAAACTCGGCCCCCAACCTCACACCTATTCTCAATATTTGTACAACAAACTTCTCATTGTAAAATTGTTCTGCAAACAGCGGCCATGTTATCATTGGCACGCCAGCACTAATCCCCTCCAGTGTTGAGTTCCAACCACAGTGCGTTAAGAAACCTCCAATTGCTGGATGTGATAATATCAATATCTGTGGAGCCCAACCACGGATCAAAAGGCCTCTTCCACTTGATCTCTCTTCATATCCTTCTTCTAATATCCACTTCTCCAACTCTTCTGATTTATTTCCTCCTCTTATAACCCAAATGAAGGGTCTGTTTGATGCTTCTAAGCCTAGTCCAAACTCTATCAATTGTGGAGGTGTAAGGCGGCTCAGGCTTCCAAGACAAGCATAAACTACAGAGCTCGGTTCCTTTGAGTCGAGCCACTTCAAGCATTGGCTTTCATCAATAGAGGCTCTGTTGCCTCTCTCAGCCCTATCCACATTCTCTTTGTTACACAAGGATACCGGACCAATACACCAAACTTTGCTGCCTCTCACCTTTCGAAATTCTTCCACATATGCTGGTTCCAACTCCTCAAAACTATTGACAACCACCCCATCTGCTGCAAGTTCAGCTGCTCTAATTCTGTTGCGGGTGTCTTTCACATCGCCCATATTAACAGCTCCAGGTAGTTGAGCTCTAGTTAATTCAATACGATCAGGCAAACCAGGCACCACAAAGGGCTCAGACTCCGGGACCCTCTCATGAACCTTGGAATTGAGTATATTATGCGTACACAAGAGCGAGAAACAACTAGTGCCATCAAAAACAAGCCTTGGGATGTGCAGCTTGCAAGCAGTGTCGGCTGTCCATGCTAGATTCTTATCGGAAATTATGCAGCTTATGCGCGGTTCTAGCTTATCAAACACTTGTTCAATTGGTTGTTGGAGCATACTGATGGCAAGGAGCAAGTTTTTGAACAAGTCTCGCTGACGGGAGAGTGTCCATGCTTTCACATCCCTCCGGCAATCCAGCCTCTATAGACGGAAATGGAACTTGGAGAAGTTGGATTCGGAGCCCACACTTAATAGCTCGATCAATCATTGTAGTGAAACGTGCAGCATTCAGGGGCGTGCTGATAATGGTGACGGTCACGCCATGCTGTGCCAACAGCTTGGCCATGTCTATCATGGGGATCAGGTGGCCATGGGCTAAGTGAGGGAGCAAAACAAAGTGAAGCAAGTGGTCTTGTGAAGCCATTGTAATTGGGAACTAAAGGAAATGAATCATAAGATTTGAAAGAAAGTGTATAGTTACAATTTGGCTAAATGGGAAGGCAATTTTCAGGGTTTTTACTTTTCAGTGTAAAGGATGGGTTACAGGGCTTTCTCATTTCTATCTCCATCGGTGATGATGTAAGAGCCTACATAAGCATGGATGTTCATATGGTCAGGCAAGTGACTTTTTTAAAGGTCTATTTGGAGTCTTGTAGAACTTGCTGGCAGTCTTGCTGTCTGGGCAGTATTTGTTTACAAGGGTCATTGATCTCCACTGGGGGAGGAATATAGCTGATAATACATTCACTTTTGACTCTGTAAAATAAAGAGAAAGTAAATTTTGGATGAAAATCAAAATTAGTAACTTCATTGAAAAAAAGAAAGATATATTTAGGATCAGCTAAAAAATTAAGATGATGATTTTTTAAAGCTCCGATGATTTTTTTTTTCAAATGAAAAAAGATTCAGAACTTCCTAGACATCAGTGGGTGGCTGGGTAAAATGACAAAGTTCAGATAATTAAAAAGAAAATAAATTTTATTAGTAGAGTTGTGGTAGTATTGTGTTCACTAGATAGTTACAACTAAATTGATTATAGAAATGCTACCCGAGAAAATTGATATGCACTAGTGTTAGTTTACAAATTGGAGCATTTTTATTACAGTTGATGTTGCAGTCAAAGCCAACCAGATTTGTTTCCCAGGGCAAGGATAAGAGTAAATCATTGATGGTGAGCATCCTCTACAATAGAAATTCAACTGTTTGTTTTCCTTGTATTTTTGTGAAAAGAAATTACCTTTGTTCACTGTCCACCTCAGTAAAATGGTTTTTGGGGTTGCTTCCCTGCAAAAAAAAATGCTCCTGGCTCTGCAAACTCACTTTTGTGCATTTTCATAAGTAAAATCAAAGTTGTTTTTCCTCATAGGTATTTTTGTACGTTTTAAAAAACAAATACAAAACTATCCTAAACAGGTGTGGCCTCTTTAAACAAGCTATTAGTATGACATCATTGTGACTATATACTATAATGCCAATATATAAATATGTATTGCAGTAGGTAAAACAGAGAGAAATCACCTGTTTTTCTTCTTATCCTATCTGGTGAAGAAAATGATCCATTCATCCCCTTTTGACTACACCAAAGGCAGTGCACAAGGATTACGCTACTGGGACCTCCAAGTCCCAATCAAACAACTCGTGCCACGGCCCCACCCCACTCTCCCCCTTTGACTACACCCCAATGTGTAATTTCTGTTATAAAAAAGAAAAAATGTTAATTTTCTAACAAATTACATAATTATATTTTAATGTTAATAGTTTTATATATCCTATTAATTTTCTAGTGTCCTATAGTAGTTTTATCAAAGTTTTTTAAAAGAATATAAAATAATGTTCTAACCATTTTCGAACTATATTTTGATACTTTCTTTCCTTTGCCCTTTCCTCTTCCGCTTCTTACTGTAACAATTATATTTGAACCTCTAACATATCTTAATTAAGGTCTCTTGAAACAAGCCCTATATCACTTTCTGTAAAAGTAGACGGTATATTCAGTCTTCTTTCGTGAAGAAGCTATAAAATGGTAAAGAAGTGTTTGTTGACAACTTTCAGTGAAAAGAATTAATGTTTAAACCAAATATAAAATAAATATTGTACTTAATATGTTTATAAAGTATTAGAGGTTATAATAGATCATTAGAAATGACAATGGAGCTGGTTGGGGGTGGGCCCCTCCTCCATTCTTGCTCCATTTAAAAGTAGCATTTTCTATTTCCATTCCGTGCCGCTAGAGAAGGTGATAACACCAATATTTCACTAAACTATGACCTGTCAACTATTGCTCACTATTTTATTTGCTTGTTGCATGATATCTTGAATTAGCATTGTCATGTTAAGGTGAGAAGATCCTCCTTCCACAGCTCTCTTTGCCTTCTCCCCAAGCTCTCTTGCTCTTTTTCTTCTCTCTTCTCCTTCTTCTCCTCCATCCATTATTTTGTCCACAGCTTTCCTAACTGCCTCCCTTGTCACTGTCACCCCATACTTGTCTTCCTCAGCCAAATGCACCACAAACTGAGCCCCAACACTCACACCAATATCCAATACCTTTACAACTAACTTCTCATTAAAAAACTGCTCAGAAAACATTGGCCATGTTATCATTGGCACCCCAGCACACACCCCTTCCAGAGTTGAATTCCAACCGCAGTGTGTTAAGAACCCTCCGATTGCAGGGTGGGACAAGATCAGTACTTGTGGCGCCCAGCCTCGGATTAAAAGACCTCTTCCTTTTGTTCTCTCCTCAAATCCATCTTCTTGTATCCATTCTTCCATCTCCTTTGCTTTATCTCCTCCTCTCATGACCCAGATAAATGGCCGGTTTGATGCCTCCAAGCCTAATCCAAGCTCAATCAATTGAGGAGGTGTAAGGCGGCCGAGGCTTCCCAGACATGCATATACTACAGAACCAGACTGCCATGAATCAAGCCACTTCAAGCACTGATCTTCATCAATTGAGGCCTTATTTCCCCTTTGAGCCTTATCCAAGTCATCTTTGTTGTACAATGATAGTGGGCCAATACACCAAATTTTATCTCCTTTCACCTTCTGGTATTCATTCACATATCTTGGTTCCAATTCCTCAAAACTATTAACCACCACCCCATATCCTTCTGCTTCCCCTGCTCTTATTCGTTCGCGAATATCATCTACACGAAGTGAGCCTGGATTGAATGTTCCAGGCAATTGTGCTCTAGTGAATTCAATATGATCAGGCAAACCAGGCACCACAAAGGGCTCAGACTCAGAGAGAGTCTCATGAACCTTGGAAATGTGTAAATTATGCATACATAAGAGGGTAAAGCAACTCATCCCATCAAAGAGAATCCTCGGAATCTGAAATTTTTTAGCAGTATCAGCTGCCCATGCAATAGTCTTATCTGCTATGATACAGTTTGGAGTGGGCTTTAGCTGTTCAAAAAACTCTTCCAGTGGTGGTTGCAGCATGCAAAGTGCAACAAAGAAATTTCGCATCAAATCTAGAGAAGGGACAGCATCTACGGTTTCACAACCCTCCGGCAAGCCAGCCTCCAGCGGATGGAAACCGGAGCTGGAGAAGTCTAATGGGAAGTCCAGATTCAATTGCGCGATCAGTGATTGCACTGAATCGGATGGCATTGAGAGGTGTGGTGACAATGGTGACAATCACACCATTTTGTGCCAACAATTTGGCTATGTCTATCATGGGGATCAGGTGGCCTTGGGACATTAAGGGTATCAAGAGAAAGTGAAGCTGCTGGTGGGATTGTGAAGCCATTGCAGTTGGGGTTGTTTGGGTGGATGAAATATTATGGTCAAGAGGCTTTTGGATTTATAGCAAAGGGGTCTCTATTCTGAATTTTAATATCAGTGACGTAAGCGCATACATTAGCACGGAATCTTAATTATCCATTTAACAATTACATACATTAAGTAATTGTCTCTTCAAGGTTTGTGGAAATTTAGTCAATGGATCAAGAAGAGTTCTGGTTTTACACGCCACTCTACAAGAGGAGTCCTAAAAAACAGAAGTCCAATATCGGTACAGTTCATCTCCAAAAAAAAAAAAAAAAAAACAAACATGAAAGACATGTGCTTGCTGTCAAACAAAAAATTAAGAGAGAGAGAGAATTCACATGGAAAAAAATCCAAGATGACAAGGGCAGTGGAAACAGAGCAATTATGCATAGTAAATCCCAAGCAGTGAACTAAAGAAATGCTCTGTGATTTCTGTTCGAAAGAACTCACACAAGCAAAGAAATGTCTCCGTAAAGAAAGGAAAGAACAGGAACAAGAGGTATTGATTTCTCATACCACACAATAAGATCGGTGAAGTGGTGATGCCCCAGAGTGATTTCGAGAGAAAGCAGGCCCCTGATTTCGTCTATCCAACACATTTAGAAGCCTACTCTGCGCGATATCAAAAAATAACAACGAAAAATACCCTACCCTGGGGGCCTGGGCCGAATATATACATATACATATACATATACATATACATACGTAGATATATACTCGTATGTTTATATCATTTGGTCCGGTGCAAGGCATGGTACACACTTTCTCCAGCCAGTCTAAAAATTAATATTAAGATTAATTACAATTTACTGCCGTAAAATTTTGTTTCAATTTCAAATAAAATATTTTGATTGTTACTTGTAACAATTTAATTTTTTAATTTTTAATTTTATTTTAATTAAAATTAATTTCAAATAATTATCTCAAATTGATTACATTTTAATATCCTATAATTTCATATAAATTTTAAAATAATAACTTTTAATTATATACGAGTTTCAAATATAATATCTCATAATTTTATACAGATTTTAAATGAAGCCCTATAATTCTAATCGTAAACAACTGTAGTTAAGAATTTAGAACGACTGTTTATACTTAATCTCGATTGAAATAAAATTAAAAATTGAGATACTTAACTTTTACAATTGATTATCGAAAATCTTATTTGAAATCAAGACAAAACTTTATGGTACTGAAATGTAATTAATTCTTAATTTTATTAATTTAAAAAAAAAAAAAAATTTTTTTTGTTGGTCGAACATAAACTAGTCTCTCCATAACTTTCCCTCTAATATAACATTCAATACTATAATAAATAGAAATATATTTACATATTATAAAAGGTTAAAAAGTTATATAATTTAAAAAACTATAACAGTGGCTCACTTCACATTATTGGTTAGACCCAAACATAAAATATCCCCCAAGCTTAGTTTAGTGGGCATGTCATGTCAATCAGCTTATTGTAAATGGTCGTGCAATTTCAACAATGAGATTATTCAAATGATAGTTAAATTAATTCATATATTTAAATTATTAGCCAATCAATGTATCCAAATGATTCTTAACAAAATTGAACTGCAGAAGGTGACACACTAATAGTTTATTAAACGTTGACCTATTAATTATTTGCACTAAGAGTATATTTGGTGGGACGGTCAAAAGAAAAAAACACAAATCGATCTTGCAATTCTTCAAATGAAAATTTCAGATGTAGAGGAATAACACTTTGTTTCCACAGTTTGGAGTTGTCCACACAACACCAAATGAAACGTAAGACCTTCTCTAATAGACATTGTATTGTTTCAGAAGCATCAAAGTTGAAGTGCCAAGGCACTTTTTTCATCTCCAATGAATACAGAATAGATCTAGAGAATGTGACAACACTAATAGTTCATTAAACACTGATCTGCCAACTATTGTTTACTAAAAACATGTTTAGTGGAAACGGCAAAAGGAAAAAACAAGGGCCGATCTCGCAATTCTTCCAATGGGGGTCTCACAAGCGGAGGAATAATAGTCTATCTCTGCAATTTAGAGTTATCTATGAGGCACCAAATTAAGCCTAAGACCTTCTTCAACAAACAACGTATCACTTCAGAAACATCAAAGTCAAGTGTCAAAATCACTATTTTCATCTCCAACGGATACAAAATCCGTTTCTTCGAATTTGATAACAAGTTAAAAATAAAACAAATTGGCTAATAAAATTAAGAGGTAGCAAAACAATATTTTTGTTAAAAAAATTTGTAGCCCATCAAATTACTACCAATTTGAGGAATTTTTTTTTCTTTTAAAAAATGCGAGACACATTAAAATAAAATAATAAAGTTGGTTAATTCTATTGGAATGCAAAACTTTAAAAATAGTACATATGCTATTTCTTATTATAGATGGTCTAATCCTCTTTTATTTGCTTGCTGCATGATATCTTGATTTAGCAGTGTGATGTTGAGGTGAGAAGATCCTCCTTCCACAGCTCTCTTTGCCATCTCCCCAAGTTCTCTTGCTCTCTTCTATCTCTCTTCTCCTCCTTCTCCTTCATCCATTACTTTGTCCACAGCTTTCCTAACTGCCTCCCTCTTTCACGGTGACCTCAAACTTGTCTTCCTCAGCCAAATGCACCATAACTGAGCCCCAACACTCACACCAATATCTAATACCTCTACAACTGACTTCTCATTAAAAAACTGCTCAGCAAACATTGGCCATGTTATCAATGGCATTCCAGCACACACCCCTTCCAACATCGAATTCCAACCACAATGCGTTAAGAACCCTCTGATTACAAGATAGGATAAGATTAGTACTTGTGGTACCCAGTCTCGGATTAAAAAATAAATATAAACATGTCTCTTTTGAAAATTTAAGGTGGCCCACATGCCACATCAACCTTTCCATAATATATATATATATATATATATATATTTATATTTATTGAGTCAAAATTGGGTGGTAAAGAAGTGTTTGTTGACAATTTTCAGTGAAAAGAATTAATGTTTAGAGGTTATAACATATCAGTAGAAATGACAATGGAGCTGATTGGGGTGGGCACCTCCTCCTTTCTTGTTCCATTTAAAAGTAGCATTTTTTGTTTTCATTCCGTCTCGCTAGCCATGTCTTCCATCCTCGTTTCCACCATCTCCATCTAAAAATTAATTTTACTTGTTTTTTAAAAGTTAAAAGTAATCAATTAATACTATTACAAATAAAAATATATTTATATATACATATTATATGTGATAATATTTAAAAGAACATGAGAATATTTAAAGAAATTTATATAATTTAAAAATATAATCAGAACGGAGCGGAGTGGGACGGGGCGGTATACCTAAATCCATCCCTGCCCCGAACTCATGTTGGGTTTTAATTTTCCCATTCCCGTCTCACGTCATTTATTTTCTTTCCAAATTTATCCAATTAGGGACGGGGACTGACATTTTGCAATCCCTATATATGATCTTAGGATATTTGTAATATGCATGAAGACGGATTGAGCACAGCACAGCCCATCTTCTTCTTACCCCACAGTTGATGAATTCACATTATTAGTTAGACCCCAACATAAAAAATCCTGAAACCTTAGTCTAATTGACATGTCAATCAGGTTATTGTAAATGGTCATGCAATTTCAAGAATAAGATTATCAGTATCAGAAACATGACTAACATGGACAATTGCCAATAATTAAGTCATATATTAAAATTATAATTAGCTAATCAATGTATCCAAATGATTCTCGACAATATAGAACTAGAGAAGGTGACAGCACCAATATTTCACTAAACTATGACCTGTCAACTATTGCTCACTATTTTATTTGCTTGTTGCATGATATCTTGAATTAGCATTGTCATGTTAAGGTGAGAAGATCCTCCTTCCACAGCTCTCTTTGCCATCTCCCCAAGCTCTCTTGCTCTTCTTCTTCTCTCTTCTCCTTCTTCTCCTCCATCCATTATTTTGTCCACAGCTTTCCTAACTGCCTCCCTTGTCACTGTCACCCCAAACTTGTCTTCCTCAGCCCAATGCACCACAAACTGAGCCCCAACACTCACACCAATATCCAATACCTTTACAACTAACTTCTCATTAAAAAACTGCTCAGCAAACATTGGCCAAGTTATCATTGGCACCCCAGCACACACCCCTTCCAGAGTTGAATTCCAACCGCAGTGTGTTAAGAACCCTCCGATTGCAGGGTGGGACAAGATCAGAACTTGTGGTGCCCAGCCTCGGATTAAAAGACCTCTTCCCTTTGTTCTCTCCTCAAATCCATCTTCTTGTATCCATTCTTCTGTCTCCTTTGCTTTATCTCCTCCTCTCATGACCAAGATAAATGGCCGGTTTGATGCCTCCAAGCCTAATCCAAGCTCAGTCAATTGAGGAGGTGTAAGGCGACTGAGGCTTCCCAGACATGCATATACTACAGAACCAGACTGCCATGAATCAAGCCACTTCAAGCACTGATCTTCATCAATTGAGGCCTTATTTCCCCTTTGAGCCTTATCCAAGTCATTTTTGTTGCACAATGATAGTGGGCCAATACACCAAATTTTATCTCCTTTCACCTTCTGGCATTCATTCACATATCTTGGTTCCAATTCCTCAAAACTATTAACCACCACCCCATATGCTTCTGCTTCAGCTGCTCTTATTCGTTTGCGAAAATCATCTATGCGAAGTGAGCCTGGATTGAATGTTCCAGGCAATTGTGCTCTAGTGAATTCAATATGATCAGGCAAACCAGGCACCACAAAGGGCTCAGACTCAGAGACAGTCTCATGAACCTTGGAAATGTGTAAATTATGCATACATAAGAGAGTAAAGCTATTCGTCCCATCAAAGAGAATCCTCGGAATCTGAAATTTTTTAGCAGTATCAGCTGCCCATGCAAAACCCTTATCTGCTATGATACAATTTGGAGTGGGCTTTAGCTGTTCAAAAAACTCTTCCAGTGGTTGTTGCAGCATGGAAAGTGCAACAAGGAAATTTCGCATCAAATCTAGAGAAGGGATAGCATCTACGGTTTCACATCCCTCCGGCAAGCCAGCCTCCACGGATGGAAACCGGAGCTGGAGAAGTCTGATGGGAAGTCCAGATTCAATTGCGCGATCAGTGATCGCGCTGAATCGGATGGCATTGAGAGGTGTGGTGACAATGGTGACAATCACACCGTGTTGTGCCAACAATTTGGCTATGTCTATCATGGGGATCAGGTGGCCTTGGGCCATTAAGGGTATCAAGAGAAAGTGAAGCTGCTGGTGGGACTGTGAAGCCATTGCAGTTGGGGTCGTTTGGGTGGATGAAATATTATGGATCAAGAGGCTTTTGGATTTATAGCAAAGGGGTCTTTGTTGAAAACAAATCTAGAAGAAGATGAAACAAAGTGGCTGAAATAAAATGACAAAAAAAAATATAAACACACACAAAATAAAACTCTTATATTTTATTCATTTAAAAGGAATGGCAACAATTCAAACAAACAGTTTGAATTTTGGATACCCTGACAATCCCACAACCTGGCTCGTGACCCTCAGCACCCGCTACATCCTTTTATATATATATATATATATATATATATATATATAAAGTCTAATCCTAATACATCTACTAATTTTATTTAAATTAATAATAACATTCCCACTAAGATAAAGACTCTTAGTCTCATTAAGATAAAACAAATCAAATCTCAGCACTATCGGATTGAACATTAAGAATTTTACTAAAACTATATTAAAACTATAATAATTTGGTTTAATTTGACTCACGGTCTCTATTCTGAATTTCAATATCAGTTACGTAAGCGCATACATTAGCATAAATTCAAACTGTATCACTGTCTCTAGTCAAAAGGAACGGCAACAATTCAAACTATACATTAGCGTAATATCACAATCTCTAATCAAAAGGAATGGCAACAATTCAAACAAACAGTTTGAATTTTGGATAGGCTGAAAGCAATCCCACGACCTGGCTTGTCTCTAATCGAAAGGAATGGCAACAATTCAAACAAACAGTTTGAATTGTGGATAGGCTGAGGGCAATCCCACGACCTGGCTCGTGACCCTCAGCACCCACTACATCCTTATATATATATATATATATATATATATATATAAAGTCTAATCCTAATACACTTAAGATTTTTAATCATATTTAAATTAATAATATCACTTTCATTAGAATAAATACTTCTAGTCTCATTAGGATAAAACAAATCAAATCTTACAAATCAAATCAAATCCTACCACTACCGTACTCAACCGTCTCTGATACTCAACAATTTCCTGAATTTTAATATCAGTGACAAATCAAATCGTACCATTACCGGTAGTCAACTGTCTCTATTCTGAATTTTCAAATCATACCACTACCGGTACTCAACCGTCTCTATTCTGAATTTTAATATCAGTAACGTACGAGCATACATTAGCATGGAATCTTAATTATACATTTAACAATTACATACATTAAGTCATTGTCTCTTCAAGGTTTCGTGGAAATTTAGTCAATGGATCAAGAAGAGTTCTGGTTTTACACGCCACTCTACAAGAGGCGTCCTTAGAAAACAGAAGTCCAATATCGGTACAGTTCATCTCAAACAAAAAAAACAAACATGAAAAACATGTGCTTGCTGTCAAACAAAAAATGAAGAGAGAGAGAGAGAGAGAGAATTCACATGAAAAAAAAAATCCAAGATGACAAGGGCAGTGGAAACAGAGCAATTATACATAGTAAATCCCAAGTAGTGAACTAAAGAAATGCTCTGTGATTTCTGTTCGAAAGAACCCACACAAGCAAAGAAATGTCTCTGTAAAGAAAGGAAGAAGAGGTATTGATTTCTCATACCACACAATAAGATCAGTGAAGTGGTGATGCCCCAGAGTGATTTCGAGAGAAAGCAGGCCCCTGATTTCATCAATCCAACAGATTTAGAAGCCTACTCTGCGCGATATCAAAAAACAACGAAAAATATACATATACATACGTAGATATAATTCGTATGTATATATCATTTGGTCCGGTGCAAGGCATGGTACTCACTTTATCCTGCCAGTCTAAAAATTGATATTATGATTAATTTCATTTTAGTACCGAAATTTTTTTCTCAATTTTAAATAAAACATTTTGATTGTTAATTATAATAATTTAGTTTTTTAATTTTTAATTTTATTTTAATTAAAATCAATTACAAATAATCATCTCAAATTAATTACATTTTAGTATCTTATAATTTCATATGAATTTCAAAATAATATTCTATACTTATATACGAGTTTCAAATAATATCTCATATTTTTATAAGATATAATTTTAATCGTAAATAACTGTAATTAAGAATTTAAAATGATCGTTTGTACTTGACCTCGATTGAAATAAAATTAAAAATTAAGAAACTTAATTTTTACAATTGATCATTGAAAATCTTATTTAAAATCAAGACAAAACTTTACGATATTAAAGTATAATGAACTCTTAATTTTATTATTTTAAAAAAATAAATTTTTTTTATTGGCCGAACATAAACTAGTCTCTCCATAACTTTTCCTCTAGTATAATCATTCAATACTATAATAAATAGAAATATATTTACATATTATATTGGGTAAAAAATTATATAATTTGAAAAACTATAATAAGGACGGAGCGTGGCGGTATTTAAATACAACCGTACTCTAAAGTCTAAATCTGTATTGAATATTAATATCTTTTTTTATTCCTAATCCATGCCATTTATTTTCTTTTCAAATTTATTTTATTAAAAGCCAGGTGAGACATTTTGCAGTCTTATATAATCTTATGGTGCCTGCAACATGCATGAAGACATCCTCAGCCCGGCACCGCCCATCCTCTTCTTAACCCACGGTGGCTCACTTCACATTATTGGTTAGACCCAAACATAAAATATCCCCAAAGCTTAGTTTATTGGGCATGTCAATCAGCTTATTGTAAATGGTCATGCAATTTCAACAATGAAATTATTCAAATGATAGTTAAATTCATTCATATATTTAAATTATTAGCTAATCAATGTATCTAAATGATTCTTGACAAAATTGAACTGAAGAAGGTGACACTACTCATAGTTTACTAAACGCTGACCTGTCAATTATTTGTACTAAAAGCATGTTTGGCTGAGACAGTCGAAAGAAAAAAACACTAGCCGGTCTTGTGATTTTTCAAACGAAAGTCTCACAAACTCCACAATTTGGAGTTTGTTCACACAGCACCAAATGAAACCTAAGACCTTCTATAACAAACATCGTATTGTTTCAGAAGCATCAAAGTTGAAGTGCCAAGGCACTTTTTTATATCTCCAACGAATACAGAATAGATCTAGAGAACGTGACAAACACTAATAGTTCACTAAAAGCTAGCCTGCCAACTATTGCTTACTAAGAACATATTTAGTGGGAACGGCATAAGGAAAAAATAAGGGCTAATCTCACGATTCTTCAAATGAAGGTCTCACAAGCGGAAGAATAGTAATCTATCTCTGCAATTTAGAATTGTTTATGAGGCATCAAATGAAGCCTAAGACCTTCTTCAACAAACAACGTATCACTTCAGAAGCATTAAAGTCGAAGTGTCAAAGTCACTATTTTCATCTCCAACAAATACAAAATTTGTTTCTTCGAATTTGATAACGAGTTAAAAATAAAACAAATTTGCTAATAAAATTAAGAGCTAGCAAACAATATTTTTGCTATAAAAATTTGTAGCCCATCAAATTACTACCAATTTGAGGAATATTTTTTTCTTTTAAAAAATGTGAGACCCATTAAAATAAAATAATAAAAGTTTGTTAATTCTATTGGAATGCAAAATTTTAAAAATAGTACATATGCTATTTCGTATTAGAGATGGTCTAATCCTCTTTTATTTGCTTGTTGCATGATATCTTGAATTATCAGTGTGATGTTGAGGTGAGAAGATCCTCCTTCCACGGCTCTCTTTGCTATCTCCCCAAGTTCTCTTGCTCTCTTCCTTCTCTCTTCTCCTTCTTCTCCTTCATCCATTACTTTGTCCACAGCTTTCCTAACTGCCTCGCTCTTTCACTGTGACCCCAAACTTGTCTTCCTCAGCCAAATGCACCATAAAGTGAGCCCCAACACTCACACCAATATCTAATACCTCTACAACTAACTTCTCACCAAAAAACTTCTCAGCAAACATTGGTCCATGTTATCAATGGCATTCAAGCACACACCCCTTCCAACTTCGAATTACAATCATAATGTATTAAGAACTCTCTGATTGCAGGATGGGACAAGATTATTACTTGTGGCGCCCAATCTCGAATTAAAAGATAAATGTAAGCATGTTTCTTTTGAAGACTTAAGGTGGTCCACATGCCACATCAACCTCTCCATAATATATATATATATATATATATAATTATATTTATTGAGTCAAAATTGGGTTAAGATAGTACAACTACTCTTATCATAGTGGTTAAACTTGAAGAGTTTGTGATAGAATATGTTTCTTTAATAGTAGAAAGTGTTGAAATTCAAACTCTTAAGATTGGGATCTCCTACCTATCTATATATCTAGCCTATAACAACCATCAGTCTTATGACTTATTTCCGTAGCATAGAGTAGACAGTAAACTCTTATTTTCCTTTCACCTTTCACCTTTCACCTTCACCTTCACCATACAGTAATCATATTGTGTGAGGTTGTATAGTCAACTCTATTTTAAAGTACGTTCGTATTTATCAAGATTGTCAACAAGAAGTTAAAGTTATGTGTAATTCTTGTGTGTGTGTGTGTGTGTGTATATATATATATATATATATAAAGATTACTTATCCCTGTAGTATGACATGATCATTTCTCTGAATATGAGATTTAACATGAAATTGGAGCAAAATCTCTAATTCTCTTTTTCTTAGCTTTTTCTCATTCTTGTACAATCATGGATTCATATATATATATATATATATATATATATATATAAAGATTACTTATCCCTGTAGTATGACATGATCATTTCTCTGAATATGAGATTTAACATGAAATTGGAGCAAAATCTCTAATTCTCTTTTTCTTAGCTTTTTCTCATTCTTGTACAATCATGGATTCTCCAGTTAAAACTTTTCTCAAATTATTACAGCTGATCTTTTTGAGAATCCTATCCTTTCTTCACCATTTCGATAGTGTCACATCGATCTGTCCTCGTCTCTCCACCACCCAATGGTGATAAATAACTGGCCTATTTTTAAAAAAATCGAGAGGATGGGCCAATTTTAAAAAGAATGGGTTGAACTATTTTTTTATTACTTATAATTTTTTTTTACAAAACTTCTTATATTTAATGATTAAATGTTAAAATTTTGTATAAAATAAGATATTGTTAAATGTGTTTTTGTTATATATACAAATTTATAAAACTTATACATTAAGATAATTTTAATGATTATGCTTATGCTTATATTTTGTTATTTATCATTAGATAATAAAAAAAAGAATTTGTTATTTTTTTAATTTTTAATATATTAATTATAAAACTGATTAAACCAGTGAATTGTGAACCGGCCTTTTCATCGATTAATTGTCCGGTCTGATCTTAATAACTATGTGTCAAAGCGCGTGTACACTCATTTAGAATATTTGTTTCCTCTCCCATCTTTCTATTCAAAGCACACATATTTAGAATAGTTATAGTCTCCTCAACGCTGTACTCAAAACACACACTCTTTTAAAATAGTTAAAATTTCTAATAATTTCAATCCACCAGCAAAAATGTAAAATTTCTAATAGCTTCAATCCACAAGTTTATATATACAGTTAACCATCTTATAATTAACAAATATAAGAAATTAAAAATTTATTAATTATTAAAATTATTAATTATAAAATTTTCTCATACTTTCCCAATAATTGTTTCAGTTGAAATGGAGGCCCAACTCATTCAGTTCCTTAAAACCCAGGTGTTAAGGAGAGGTATAGATAGACCAGATAATTGTTTCTATTCAACACCCCTCCTGGATAGCATAGGGCCAAAGCTCAAGGTTGGGCTCTGATACCAAGTTGAAATAGAGGTTCAACCCATTCAACTCCTTAAAACTCAGGTGTTAAAGGAGAAGGGGGAGCCAGCCATATAGATAAATCATATGAGCTTCAAAGAAGCGATGTGGAACAATATCCAATAGTTTCTTATATGTAAATAATTTTCAGTACAAAAATAAAACTTTATATATAATTTTTCAATGAGTTTTTAATTTTTCATAAAAAAAATACATAGAATATTCAATTTATGACATAAAAACTCTTAATGTCTATTTCAAATAAAATAATTATATTTTCTAATATCATAATTTTCTTATTTACAATACGTTTGATTTTAATTATGTAGAACTAATTGATATAATTAATAAGACATGTCATAAAGAGTATATATATAAATACTATATATAACTATTTTATCTTTCTAATAATTAATATTATAAAGAGTACTTTTGAAAAATGTATTAATTATTAAGTAATAGTATTATTAATTTTTTACTATAAATTAAATTAATTTTTTAAAAAAGTATTTACTTATTAAATATTAATTATAAGAGTCCAACTGCACATTTAAGAAAAATTTGGCAGGTATTTCAATCCTTCGTTTGACGTCGTTGAGCCGCAACCATGATTTGAGCTAGATTTTGAGGGTTCGGCAAGCCATTTCATAATTATTTATATTTTAATACCAATACTTTTAATCATTTTCCACTTTTCAAAATACTTTCCAATTATTTTTGTATACTTTCTTTCATTTGCCCTTTCCTCTTCAGCTTCAGCTTTTTAACGTGACAATTATGTTTGAACCTTTGACATATCTTAAATTAAGAATTTTTTTTTTCAACGAAATGAGTATTTATTTATAAATATAATTTATAAACAAATTTAGTTTATTATTAAAAAATCAATTATACCACCAATAACTTCTTTAAATAGTTGAGAAATCAACATATATAATACTACACACTCTCACTTTAGTAATATTAAAAAACATAACTTCTCGTATAAGAAAGAAACACAATATATCACTCGACTACTAAGAATTTTTACATTTAAGGTCTCTTGAAACAAGCCTTATATCAATTAAATGTTGTACTTCATATGTTTATAAAATATTAGAGATTGATTATATATATAATAGCCTATATATCATTAGAAATGGCAATGGACCGGGTTCAGGGTAGGACCCACCCTTCCTTATTCCTACTCTATTTAGAAGTAGAATTTTTTGTTCTCTTGCTAGTTTTGTCTCTCATTTCTATCCTTGTCCAGTCTGTCTTTTAAAAATTAAAATTAATTAACTAATATTATTATAAATAAAAATATATTTATATATACATATTATATATGTGTGATAATATTTAAAATAATATCATAATATTAAACGAAATTTATATAATTTAAAAAATATAACCATGCTTGAGGTGGGGTATCTAAATTCATTCTTGCTCTAAACTTATGTCGAATTTTAATATTTTTCTTAATTTCTACTCTACTGTCATTTATTTTCTTTCTAATTCCGTACCATTAAAAATGGGATACACATTATTGGTTAGACCCAACATAAAAAGTTCTGAAAGCTTAGTTTAATAGACATGTCAATCAGTTTATTGTAAATGGCCATGCAATTTCAAGAGTAAGATTCTTCAAATGGTAGTTAAATTAATTCATATATTTAAATTATTAGCTATTCAATATATCCAAATGATTTTGGACAAAATAGAACCGGGCAAGGTGACAACACGAATAGTTCACTAAACACTGACTTACCAATCATTGTTTACTAATAAGTCGGTTTTATATAATTGAAGACAAGTGATAATTTTAAATAAATTTTTTTTAATATTGACGTAGTTTTTTTATTTTGTTTTCTATATAAATTATATTTATTTATTTTATATAAAATCTACTTTTTTTCCTAACAGAAGAGAGAGATATATTAAATAAAACTCTAATAATATAATTTTTACATTTTTTATTTAAATAAATAGTAATAAAATATTAGAATACAATACGAATAAAATAATATTAATAGAATTAAGTTTTTTATGGAGTTTTTACGGAGGCTTTATGATTGAACCAACCCTGCTTACTAAGAACATGTTTGACGGGGTGGCAAAGAAAAAAATGCAAGTCAATCCCGTGATTTTTCAAACAAATGTTTTACAAGCAGGAAATAACAAGTTGTCTTCGCAATTTGGAGTTGTCCGCACAAAACCAAACGAGGCTTAAGACATTAACGGATACCGTATTACTTCAGAAACATCAAAGTTGAAAAATACAAACACAAAGCATCAATAAAAGAGAGGAATTAACGAGGCATTTTCATCAATAAAATTTTCTTTTTGCAGATCAATAAAAAAAATTTATGAGATGTATCTTGGAGTCATTTGTGATCGGATGTACCCGCACGTGAGGAAATACTATAATTTTAAGACAACATCATAAACATGCCTCTCATATACTCACAAATACGTTTTTTATACAGTCTATTATATATCTAATTATGTTAACTTCCTATTATTTCATAGGATTTGTGATTGTATTTATATGTAGAGATCAAATCTGTAAAATACACTATCAATATACTATGATAATGAATATGTTATTTGTAAAAATTCAAGAATTTTCCAACACTTATTTCATCGCCAATAGATACAGAACCAGCTTTTTCAAATGTGATAACAAGTTAAAAATATAACAAATTTTTTACTAAAGTTAAGAAGTTATCAAATTAATATTTTTACTTTAAAAATATGTGGGCCATCAAATTAATGCCAATTTTAGGAATATTTTGTTTTCTTTTAAAAAATCTGAGAACCATTAAAACAAAACAATAATAAAATAATAAAGTTTGTTAATTATATCAGAATGCCAAATATTAAAAAGAGCAAATAAAAGTAGCAAATATGCATATCAGTAGCAAAGATACATTTGATACTTCTTATTATAGATGGCCTAATACACAGCTCTGTTTGCCATCTCCCCAAGTTCTCTTGCTCTTTTCCTTCTCTCTTCTCTCTTCTCCTTCATTCATTACTTTGTCCACAGCTTTCCTAACTGCCTCCCTCTTCACTGTCACCCCAAACTTGTCTTCCTCAGCCAAATGCACCATAAACTGAGCCCCAACACTCACACCAATATCTAGTACCTCTACAACTAACTTCTCATTAAAAAATTGCTCAGCAAATGTTGGCCATGCTATCATTGGCACCCAGCACACAACCTTTCCAGCATCGAATTCCAACCACAATGCGTTAAGAACCCTCCAATTGTTGGGTGGGACAAGATCAATACTTGTGGCGCCCAGCCTCGGATTTATTTTTTGTTCTTAGATACTATTCAGAGGTGGGCTTTTTGGATTTATAGCAAAGGGTTCTATATGCTTGATTTAAATATCATTGACGTAAGAGCATACATTAGCATGGAATTTTAATAATACGTTGAACATTTATACATTAGGTAATTTTCTCTAGTAAATTTTGTAGAAATTTGGAGCGATTCTTGGCACAACGATAAAATTGTTTCATTGTAACATGGATGTCACAAATTCGAGTCGTGAAGACAATCTCTTTACTTGCAGAGATGATACAAAACAAGGGTTAGTCCAGTGCACGAGATACCTGTCACTACGGGATATGACAATGTTAAATGTAAATGGCCTTATCTCAACCAGCGGAGAAACTATTTTGTAATGACATGTAAATGTAGGCAGCCTTATCCCACAAATGGAGAAGCTGTTTTGTAATGACATGATACTGTTAAATGCTAAATTCAGATGATTTTGGGCGTGTAGTAGCATAGATATGAATAAGACTGATAAAACAAATACAATTTCTAAACCAGGAATTCTACACAGATTGTGTAAAAATGTAATAGTTTTTAGCTTTTTCAATTAAGTTCTTGTGGCTGTCAAGAAAAGAAATGAACTGAGAGAGAGAGAGAGAATTTTCATATGAGAAAATGCAGGTTAGTTTATTATGACAAGGGCGGTGGAAACAAAGCAATTATACATAGTAAATCCCCAGTACTGAACTAAAGAAATGCTCTGTGATGAAACAATCCTCAGCTGAGATTAACAGATCCAAAGAACATATCAAACCAACCCATTTTTTTGTGAAACTTCAATCTCAGCACTCTCTCTCTCTCTTGCCATATATATATCAACTGGATTGCTTGTCATTTGCTTGTGCCATGATGTCTTGAATCAGCAGGGTCACATTAAGGTGAGAAGTTCCACCTTCCTCTATTGCCCTCTTTGATCTCACCCCAAGCTCTGTAGCTCTTTTTCTTCTCTCCTCTCCTTCCTCCCCTGCATCCATCAATCTGTCTATAGCCTTCTTAACATCATCCTGCTTCACCAACACCCCCACCTTCTCCTCCTCACCCCATCTCACAGGAACCTCCACACCAATCCCCACTCCAATCTTCAGTATATGCAGAACCAACTTCTCATTACAAAACTGCTCAGCAAACAAAGGCCATGTTATCATTGGCACACCAACACACACACCCTCCAGTGTTGAGTTCCACCCGCAATGTGTTAAGAACCCTCCAATTGCCGAGTGTGACAATATCAGTACCTGAATGCACCAGTAAGACAAAGTGACATATAATTTAGTTAATATTGAGAACCATGTTATGGGACAAATGAGATCAAAATTAACTTTAGTTAAAAATGACATGACAATGTTTGATTTAATTGAAAAAATGTTCTAAATAAAAAAAAAAAAATGGTGTGACAGAATTTATTTAATCGACACCAAAATATTAAAATAAAGTTTTGTTAAGTTAAAGTTGACAATATCAGTACCTGGGGTGCCCATCCGTGGATCAAAAGGCCTCTCCCTTTGATCCTTTCCTCAAATTTTTCTTCTAAAATCCATTTCTCCAATTCATCTGATTTCTTACTTATAACCCAAATGAAGGGTCTATTTGATGCTTCTAAACCCAATCCAAGCTCCACCATTTGGGGCGGCGTTAGGCGGCACAGGCTTCCAAGAGAAGCATAGACTACAGAACTAGGCTCCCAAGAGTCAAGCCACTTTAAGCACTCTTCTCCATCAATTGAAGCCTTGCTACCTCTCTCAATCTTGTCCAAGTTGTCTTTGTTGCAGAGTGAAACAGGCCCAACACACCAAACTTTCTCTCCTTTTGCCTTTCTGTATTCTCTAACATAGTCTGGCTCCAACTCTTCAAAAGTATTAACAACTATCCCATATGTTGCTTTGTCAGCCATTCTGATTTTGTCGCGGACATCTTTCAAGCTGCCAGATGATTTTGCATTCATGGAGCCTGGTAGTTGAGCTTTAGTTAGTTCAATTCTATCAGGCAAGCCAGGCACCACAAAGTACTCTGAATCCGAGGTTATGTTATCAAGAACATGGGACATCAGTACATTATGTGAGCATAAGAGAGAGAAGCAACATGTTCCATGAAAAACAATCCTAGGAATCTGAAACTTCTGAGCAACATCAGTTGTCCATGGCAACCCCATGTCTGAGATTATGCAGCTTGGCGGCGGTTTAAGCTCTTCAAACACTTGTTCCACTTCCTGTTGCAGCATGCTTGTTGCAACAAAGAAATTCTGAGCCATGTCAAGGGAAGGAAGCAAGTCAAGATTTTCACACCCTTCGGGTAATCCAGCTTCTGCACACGGAAATCTGACTTCGCGACATTGGATTTCAAGTCCAGATTGTATGTCACGATCTATGATTGTTTTGAATCGCTTGGCGTTGATGGGCGTGGTGATTATTGTCACGGTAACCCTGCGATGAGCCAGTAATCTGGCAATGTCTATCATCGGAATCATATGGCCTTGAGCCATTAAAGGGAACAAGATGAAGTGAGCTTGGGAAGCCATTGCAACAAGCTGGGAGTGAGGGGTTGCTTTAATTTTCTTGTTATCTATATATATATATATATATATATATATCTTTATCTATATATATACACACACACACACACATCAAGAGCTATCTCATTTTTCATATTTGGAAATGCTGTATTGGAGTCATGATTGACTCCCACTTTCTTGCACTTCAATGATTTTGCTTTCGCATGCTGCCATTATTGACTTTGGATACATATGTGTGAATATTTTCCTCAATCACGTCACCTCTGTCTTTTATATGTATCACTAAAATATGATACCATAATTTATCTCAATATGAGATTTAAAACGGAATTAGAGCAAAATCTCATTCTTTTTCTTCCCACTATCATTCTTGAACAATCATGGAAGATATTTCCTCAGTCATGTACAACCATGAATCATAACGGACAGCCCAATTAAAAAGAATAGATATGGAATTGTGTAATAGAGGCAAGATTTCGAGTTTGATTTCTCAATCGACAAATAAGTACTAAATGATACTTTCGTTTTTGAATAGTGAAATTAGCACTTCTAAAATTAGTTCTTAATTATTCATAAATTAAAAAAGTGAAAATACTTAAATTATAAAAAATAAAATAAAAATAAATGATATTTCTCGTTCTTACAACTGTATTTCTAAAATTTATGATACGTTGCTCAAGACAAACGGTTATATTTATCACTGATTTTTGCCAAAGTCCTTTTCAAATATCAATTCATTCAAACTAATCAATTGTCGTGGAATAACTAATGCGTACAGCGCCACTTTATTTATATACATAACAACAAAAATGTATATATACATTTAAGGTGAGTTTGGCGGGGTGTTTCAATCCTTCGTTTGACGTCTTGGAGCCGCAACAGTGATTTGAGCAAGATTACGAGGGTTTGGCAAGCCATTTCAACTTTTCGTTTGTCAGACCTTGACTGGTCTCGAGACGTGGCAGCCTACGTTACGTATTGTGTAACATATTTCGTAAATTTTATAATTTTTTTAATTTTATAAAAAAATTTATTTGTCATTATTCATGTGATATTTCAAAAATTTTGAGACACATATGATGACGGACTGTGACAGATTTATTGAATAATTTCTCTCTCCACATTGCCGGACATCCATGGCTGTAAATCTTGTTTACGAAATTGCCTCTCCTATTTTCAATTAATTACAATTATACCAGATGTCATATTACAATTTATAATCTATCCTTCATCCTTTAATTCTAAATCTCTCCCAAGTTACTTTTACCTATCATCTTTCTTCTAAACTTAAAAAATTATTTATTTTAGTTTATATTTAATATATATATATAAGGTATTTGTAATAATAAAATTATTTGTTTTAATTTATATTATTCATTGAAAATATATTTTAAAATTAATATTATAACGTGCGACCAAATAACACTCATTATCATCTAATAAACTAGAAATAATATTCATGCATTAGAATCGCTTCTGAGTAATGTTTAACAAATACCCGATACTCAATTTTGTTATTATAATTAATTCTAAAATATATACATCTATACTCTTAAAATCAACTCTTCTCAAACAATTTTAGTTGCATCGGACAGATACTGAACACTTATTTCTAAAAGCACAAGAACCTCATATATATATATACACACAAAAAAATCTTCATAAATCAATCATCAATTTTGTATTGTGACAATCAAGCAACCCTTTATATTCTTAACAACTCCATCTTTCACAATTGTACAAAGGATATTGAAATTGATTTTTATTTTGTTGGTGAGTGAATCCAATCAGTCTTGATTTGAATAGCCTGTCTCCACTTTTATAATTTTTTAGTACAACAATAAGGGAAGAGAAATTCTACTTAAGTATGTGTGTGCATAAATTGAATCTTGAACTTAAGTTATATACGTGAAAAAAGAAAAACTTTGTCTTCTCGAATGAGACGTTGGTCTCTTATCTTTACTTATCTTATAATTAATTTACATATTTTATTACGTGGGTGTGCAGGATCTTCACTCCCCAACTTGAGGACTTCACCGATTTTGAACTTCTTGGTTTTGCTCTCTCGAGCTATAATCACTGCCTTTGGATGTGTATTTTTCACATATTTGATTTGTTTAGTGTATGTGCATATTTTTCTACAACATATCCTTTCAATTAAGTGATTGTTCATATTCTCTTATAATTAATATTTAATAATTTTTTAAAGGATTTATTTGATTTTATGATTTATAACTAATAATCCTATTATTTAATAATTTTGACTTTTTTTTAGAAAAAAACTCTTTATAATATTAATTATTAGAAAGATAAAGTAGTTATATATGTATTTATATATTCTAGGATTGAATCTGGTACTATAGAATTTTAATTCAGGTCGGGTTAGGTTGGTTTGTTCGGGTTCGAGTTCAGGTTCAGACCGTGATCGGGTTGATTATATTAGTGCTTAGATTGGGCTTAAACTTGGACATGATTCAACCTGAGCCCAGCTCACCCAAATTGCATTCCTAATATATTTTATTTATGACATATTTTGATAATTATATTTATTAATTCTACGTAATTAGAGTCTAAAGTATTATAAATGAAAAAAATTATAACATGAAAAAACACAACTTTTTTATTTAAAATGGACATTGAGAGTTTTCTATATCATAAATTGACTATTATATGTATTTTTTATGTAAAACTAAAATGTCATTGAAAAAATACACATAAGATCTTATTTTTGTATTAAAAACTATTTACATATAAAAAAGAATTATTAGTTAATAAAAATATTAAAAACAATTAATAATTAATAATGTGCCATGCATTATATAATGTGACAAGCCCCATTCATTGTATCAATTGATGAGATTAATGACTATAATTAAAAGGCTTATTTCATTTCGGTCGCAAGTTTAATTTTTATAAAAATCAAACGTCCCAAATTTCAGAATTATTAGAGGTAGGAACGGAGCTAGGACTTTGTCTAAGGATGGCAAAATTTGTTTCCGATGTTTGATGATAAATTTTAATATCAAAGAAGTAAAAAAAATATTATTAATTGAAAAATTTTTTTAAATAATTGAATTCATTAATATGAAAGTACTCAAAAAAAAATTCAAACTATATAAAAAGATCCTAAAAATTTGATAAAAGTTTCATTGAAAAGTCAAATTAAAATTAAAATAAGGACAGAGAATGAAAAGTTTTAAATTCAACGAAATTAAGAACAAAAATTAGAAAGGCATGTTAGAAATTTTTTTAACTAAATAAGAAAATTTTTGAATAAAATTTTTTTGAAGAGAGTCAATTATCCTCCTAGTCTCCATGTAATTTCGTTAAATTTACCACTCAATTTTTGCCAAAGTCCTTTTCAAATATCAATTCATTCAAACTAATCAATTGCCTTGGAATAACTAATACGTACAGCGCCACTTTATTTATATACATAACAACAAAAATGTATATATACATTTAAGGTGAGTTTGGCGTGGTGTTTCAATCCTTCGTTTAACTTCTTTGAGCCGCAACCGTGATTTGAGCAAGATTCCGAGGGTTTGGCAAGTAATACAACTTTTCGTTTGTCGACCTTGACTGGCCTCGGAAAGTGTCAGCATACGCTATGTATTGTATAACGGTCTCTTATAAATTTTTTAATTTTATAAAAAAATTATTTTTCATTATTCATGTGATATTTAAGAATTTTTTAGACACGTACAACGACGTTTTGTGACGGATTTATTGAATAATTTTTTCTTTCACATTGCAGTACATCCATCGCTGTAAATCTTATTTAGGAAATTGCCTCTCCCATTACAGTTTAAGATCTATCCTTCATCATTTAATTCTAACTCTCTCCCAAGTTACTTTTACCTATCATCTTTCTTCTAAACTTAAAAAATTATTTATTTTATATATTTAATATATATATAATGTACTTGTAATAATAAAATTATTTGTTTTAATTTATATTATTCATTAAAAATATATTTTAAAATTAATATTATAACATGTGACCAAATAACAATCAATATCATCTAATAAACTAGAAATGACATTCATGCATTGGAATCACTTCTGAATAATGTTTAACAAATACCCAATACTCAATTTTGTTATTATAATTAATTCTGAAATATATACATCTATACTCTTAAAATCAATTCTGGAGAATTAATTCTATCAGAATCAAATCTCAAACAATTTTAGTTGCATCGGACAGATACTGAACACTTATTTCAAAAAGCACAAGAACCTCATATATATATATATACAAAAAAAAAACTTCGATTTTGTATTGTGACAATCAAGCAACCCTTTATATTCTTAACAACTCCATCTTTCACAATTGTACAAAGTATATTGAAATTGATTTTTATTTTGTTGGTGAGTGAATCCAATCGGTCTTGATTCAAATAGCTTGTCTCCACTTTTATAATTTTTTAGTACAATGATAAGGAAAGAAAAATTCTATTTAAGTATGTGTGTGCATACATTGAATCTCGAACTTAAATTATATATGTAAAAAAAAAGAAAAGACTTTGTCTTCTCCAATGAGACGTTGGCCTCTTATCTTTTCTTATCTTATAATTAATTTACATATTTTATTACGTGGGTGTGCAGGATCTTCACATCCCACCTTGAGGACTTCACCCATTTTGAACTTCATTGATTTTGCTCTCTCGAGCTATTATCACTGACTTTGGATGTGTATTTTTCACATATTTGATTTGTTTAGTGTATGTGCATATTTTTCTCAAACATATCCTTTCAATTAAGTGATTGTTCATATTGTTGATGTAAAATTAATTCTCTTACAATTCATATTTAATAAATTAACAATTTTTAATAATTAAAAAAATTTTAAAAAATTAATTTGGTTTTATGATTTATAACTAATAATCTTCTTACTTAATAATTACGACTTTTTTTAGAAAAAAAATATTTATAATATATTAGAAAGATAAAGTAGTTACATATGTATTTATATATTCTAGGGTTGAATCCGGTACTATAGAGTTTTATTAGTGCTTGGATTGTTCGGATTCAGATCGTGATCAGATTGATTATATTAGTGCTTGGACTTGGACATGACTCAACCCAAGTCCGGCCTACCCGAATTGCATTCCCAATATATTCTATTTCTGACATATCTTAATAATTATATTTATTAATTCTACATAATTGAAGTCTAAAGTATTGTAAATGATAAAAATTATAACATGAGAAAACACAACTTCTTTATTTAAAATGGATATTGAGAGTTTTCTATATCATAAGTCGACTATTATATGTATTTTTTTATGAAAAACTAAAATGTTATTGAAAAAATACATATAAGATATTATTTTTGTATTAAAAATTATTTATATATAAAAAAATATTTATTGGTTAATAAAAATATAAAAAAATTAATAATTAATAAATTTTTTTATTTTTTCAATTCTATTAACTATAAGATGATTGACTGCATGTGTGTACAATTATATATGACTAAGTATGACTTGATCTCTCTACATGTGAGACCTAACATAAGTGCCATGCATTATATAATGTGACAAGCGCCATTCATTGTATCAATTGATGAGATTAATGACGTAATTAAAGGGTTTGTTTTCTAAAGGATGCAAGTTTGATTTTTATAAAAGTCAAACATTCTAAATTTTGGAATCACTAGAGGCAAAAATGAAGTTAGGATTTTGTCCAAGGATGGCAAAATTTGTTCTCGATTTTTTATGATAAATTTTAATATTAAAGAACTAAAAAATATATATATTATTAATTGATAATTTTTTATAAATAATTGAATTCTTTAATATGAAAGTACTCAAAAAAAATTCAAACTATATAAAAAGACTTATGTCCCAAATCTTAGGATCACTAGAGGCAGGGACGGAATCAGTAATTTGTCTAACAGGGGGCATATTTTGTTCCCGATTTTGATGATAAATTTTAATATTAAAGAAGTAAAAAAAATTATTATTAATTAATAATTTTTTATAAATAATTGAATTCATTAATATGAAAGTACTCAAAAAAAAATTAAAACCATATAAAAAGATCTTAAAATTTTGATAAAAATTTCATTAAAAAGTCAAATTGAAATTAAAATGAGAAGAGAGTATAAAAAACTTTAAATTCAACGGAATTAAGAACAAAAATTAGAAAAGCATGTTAGAAATATTTTTAAATAGATAAAAAAAATTTTGAATAAAAAAAATTGAGAAGAGTCAATTGCCTCCCTAGTTTTCATGTAGTTTCGTTCATAATTAGAGATTTATTCCAATTATTAATTTTAAAATTAATCGAGATTCATACAAATTGGAAAAAAAAAAAAAAAAAAAGAGAGAGAGTCAAAGATAAACTTCACATATGAATATAAAATTTTAATAAAAAAATACTTCCTCCGTCTCATTTTAAGAGTCTTTTATCACTATTCATTTTAAGAGTTTCATTTGAAAAATTAACGTACTTTTAAGTTATAAATTTTTAAAATTACCCTTTATTATATCTAATGTGAACATGATTTACAATTAAATGAAAAGTAATATAAATAATTTAAATAATTTAAAATAATAAAACAATACCTTAAAAAATTAGAATATTCAAAAAAGATTATCATTTGGAAACGGAGTACGTAACAGTGACAGCATTTGTGCTATCTCGTGGGTTGCTTCCTTCCAGTGTGCTGGTCATACATGGGCCCGCATAAGATAAAGCTGACATTTACTGGGATGGTTCGGATGGCGTTGGGTGCATTCATCCGTCCTTTCATACAGTCGGACATTCGCACAATGCTATGCATCCAACCTTGTTGCCATATCTTCTAGTGCAGTATGAATGACAGGCACAATAAGATAAATTATTTAGTGGCACCTCGCTTTAAATATAATGCGATTATTTTCCACAAAATTTTTATTTTTTTCTTAAAAAAATTAATTTAATTTCATTAAAGACCGTCCCTTCGTATCGAAATAATAATAATAATAATGTTCTTGTTTGAATGGATAAGAAAAAAATATGATTTAAAAAAATATAGTGTGAATTAAATTATAAATGTTTGACCGAATGTATTTTGAATAAAATTAAATGATATTGTAATATTTGAATGAATTGTTAAAAGTGCTAAATGAATTATATAAATAGAAAATGAGTGTTTCTGAAACAGGAATTTAGAAAAAAAAAATCACTAGCATTTTTATGAAACGAGTGTAAGTCTAAACGAGCATTTTGAAAACATCAAAACAAATAATCAAATATTAAAAAAAAAAACTCGATTTGAATTTTGAAATGCCCGTTTTAAAAACGAACTGCTAATCCAAATATGTTTGATTCAAACTCATGCATATTTTTCCTATTTTTATTTTCACTTAATAAGAAAATAAAGATTAAATGGTAATTTTAGCCGATTCAAATTGTGTCTACTTTTTCCTATTTTTATCACCTAGATCTCTTTCCCCTTGAAAACTCTCCATTGTAACAAAATCAAGTACCCTCTTAGCATTGTGATCTCATAGTTTAGAATTTTCTCACTTCTGAGTAAAAAATACTGAGATCATTATAATAAATAAACATGAGTCCCATCTTGTCTATAGAAATAAAAAAAAAATTAAATGAAAAAATTAATTTTATTTAACATTTTTTTCTGTGTGATTCCTTTAACAGTAATCCTTCTTGAATAATCTAAAGTATCTCTCTCTCTCTCTCTCCTAGCAAGCTAGTAAAGAAAACCATAGGAAACTATCAGCTGTATTTCCCTTTATTCCTTCTTTTGCTCCTTGGCCTATGGGGTATTAATTGTTTCCAGCTGTTATTCCCCTCCCAATGACAGATTCTTACTCGTTACTCCGCCACTAGTAAACCAGTCTCAATGCTAATTTAGCCACATTATTTTTTTCTCAAAGTATATATGCACATGATATTGTTTCCATTAGTCAACAAAATCCCTTCCATCATTCCTAAAAAGAGACTGGTAGTTACTTAGTAACTAGGCTGTGTGGCTCCAAGGCAAATTCTAGTAGTTAAGTAAAGAAGACCATAGTAGTAAAAACTGATTGCTCTGCACAATTTTAAAGATATCCTCAGACAATTAATCAAAAATGAAGACTGAAATTTTAATTGAACTCTATATCAATAATAAAAGCACAACCCCTTAAACGCAGAAAGCTAAAATATGTTCTCATTAAACTCTATCAACTATTAGCTTGACTGTCTATATATAGTTTGTTGCATTATATCTTGGATAAGTATTTTCATGTTGAGATAAGAGGAGCCCCCTTCTTCTATAGCCCTCTTTGCCATCTCCCCAACCTCTCTTGCTCTTTTTCTTCTCTTCTCTCCTTCTTCTCCTTCATCCATTACCTTATCTATTGCCTTCTTCACATTCTCCCTCTTCATCACCATCCCAGACTTCTCTTCCAATCCCCAGGCCACTGCAGCCTCAACTCCCACACTCACTCCAATACCCATTACTTCTACCACCAACTTCTCATTGATAAACTGCTCTGCAAATAGAGGGCATGTCAGTATTGGCACACCGGCACATACGCCTTCCAATGTTGAATTCCAGCCACAGTGTGTTAAGAGCGCTCCAATAGAGGGGTGTGACAAGATTAGGATTTGCGGCGCCCAGCCCTGGATTAGAAGGCATCTCCCTTTGTTCCTCTCTTCAAATCTCTCTTCCAGAATCCATTTCTCCAAGTCTTGTGATTTTTCTCCTCCTCTTATAACCCAAATGAATGGCCTGTTTGATGCCTCTAAGCCTAAACCAAGCTCTTTAAGTTGAGAAGCTGTGAGGCCACATATGCTTCCAAGACAAGCATAAACTACAGAGTTAGGCTCCCAGGTGTCAAGCCACTTCAAGCATTGTTCTTCATCTGCTGAGGGCTTTTTACCTCTCTCAGCCTTGTCTAAGTTTGACTTGTTGCAAGCTGAAACCGGGCCAATACACCAAACTCTACCTCTCTTTATCTTTCTGTATTCTTCAACATATTCTGGTTCCAACTCTTCGAATGTATTGACCACGATTCCATCGGATATTGACTCTGTTGCTGTCATTTTGTTGCGAACATTGATCAAGTCCGATGAGCCTGGATTGAGGGATTCGGGCAGCTGAGCTCTAGTCAGGTTAATTTGATGAGGCAAACCAGGCACCACAAAAGGCTCAAACTTGGAGAGAGTCTCATGAACCTTGGATATCTGTATTCTGTCTGTACATGTAAAAGAGAAGCAACCCATTCCATCGAAGAAAAGCCTCGGAATCTGAAACTTGCGAGCTGTATCAACTGTCCATGCAAGATTCTTGCCAGAAATTATGCAGCTCGGGCGGGGTTGTAACTCATCAAACACTTGTTCAAATGGTTGTTGTAACATGCTAGCAGCGACAAAGAAATTTGGTATTAAGTTGCGCGAGGGGAGGGAGTCCATATTTTCGCATCCCTCTGGCAAACCGGCCTCCAGAGCTGGAAATTCAAGTTGGAGAAGCTGGATTTGGAGCCCGGATTCAATGGCACGATCGACAATTGTTTTGAACCGGATGGTGTTGAGGGGTGTTGTGACTATGGTCACGACCACACCATGCTGTGCCAGTAGCTTGGCCATATCTACCATTGGCATAAGGTGGCCTGGTGACATTAGAGGTATCAGCACAAAGTGAAGCTGGTGGAGTTGGGAAGCCATTGCAGATCACAATTGAGGGTGATGAAGGATTGGAAGAATAGGTCAATATTAATACAAAGAATTGAATACACACATGGGGTGTTGCAAGCTTCTGGGGGGGTTGTCACACATGGGGTGTTGACAGCTTCTGGGGGGGGGTTGTCTGTGTTCATTTAATTTAAGGCTGTATATAATATGGAATATAAAAGCCTTGTTTCTAAGCATGATGCTCGTGACTGTGACCTTTAAAGTATTCCGTAAGCTTGGAAGTCAACATATACAGGCGGTCCTGCATGTATTTTCTAGTGTCGGGCCATTGCTAAAATATATGAACAATACTAAATATAACAGTTTTTATAGTGCCATTTTTCAATGAATCAACATGCATTTATTATAGTAGGTCCCACCATATTGTTGTATGTAAGATAAATGAACCAATATGTATACATTTATTATAGTGGGTCCCACTATCTTGTTGCGTGTCAAATTTAACATGGTTAAGTGCTTTTTTTACTTTGGCTTGGGGTATACTTTATGTAATAAATTTTAGGAACGTTTTTTGAGGAAATTTCAATGAACTTTCTCTTCAATTCTTAAAATATAGTTCGAGTCTTTGAGAGTTTATGCTTGGGTCGAGTTGGGTTAGAATTGGAGTGGTCTAACTTCAAATAGGCTAAATGTTTTACATGCAAAAACCAAAATTTCCCAAAATTTGGGGGGCTATATACCAGCCCAGTCTAGTCCAAGTTCCACCCTTGGGAATGATCAACTCTTACCATTTTGCAATAATGCATCTCTTTTGTTACTAAACAAAATTTCACATCCTCTGGTTGAAAGCAAATTTAAGATATTAAGCCGGTCCATTATTTTTTCAGATGCAAACAAGCCCAGTCTGCAGCTTAGGACCTGATCTTTGTCATTCCACATCTCAAGGACACACAAAACTTGAACTCATGTACATTCAAACTTGATGATTCAACAGAAGAATCAAAATCCCGAGTTCATATATACGCCTTCTGTTTGTCCTAATTTACAGGGTAGAGGTACTACTTTATTCAAATAACAATTGCTCTTTACAGACATAATGATCAAAATCGAGAAATTTCCTCACAAGCATGGAGAAGTTAAATATTAATGCTTTTATATCAAATAAGGAGATTAAAATTAGAAAATTCTATGCTATGTTGAAGCAATTCTTACATGGGGAGTTACTGAAAAAGGAGACCCAATTGGAGCTGCAAGGCCAAGAAACCTCATTATCCTAAACCGGCGAACCTTCCTCGCTGATTTCAACGGAAAAATTACCTCCTGAAGAAAGAGGAGAAAGAAACTGTAAGTATGTTAAGAGATTTCCCACAAATAGACCAGATATATGGTGACTAGGACTCACATCAAAGCGAACTTTAGGCTTTCGTTCTCTCTTGCCCCTCCCTCTTTCCAAGCAATCACTTTCTGTTCTGCTTGAACTCGATGAATTCCACTTATCTGTTTAAATTAGAAGCAAAGTTTAGAATCACAAGGGAAGATAGAAAGAGCAAATTTATATTTGGAAGTTATATTCATTCTTACTTACCTAAATAGCTACTGCTTGTCCGCTGTCGTCTAACATGTGCAGTAAGATCCAATTAAAACAAATAAAGAAGTTATAACATTGAATGTGGTTTCCTAGTGTCTTGAAAAACTCTTTGACGTTCAGGCTTCAATAGGAGGCTCATTATAATTGTTGTTCGAGACAACTAAAGGATTTAAAACTTCGAGGATGCATGCAGGCGCAAACTTTTCTTGTGCAGCCCTTTCAAGGTATATCTGTACTATTTTTAAGGCATATGGTGTTTTGGGATTTAACACAATTCTATAGAAATGTCAAGAGCAGTGTTTCTACATGTTCATCTGTCAACCGTAAATTTTAGCTGACGGTATAAATTGATTCAAAAATTGAGCAGTTATGCACAAACTACCCAGATCTATATCTTCCAAATTTGTCTTTCTGGCAGAAATGGTTGAAGATATAAAGAATAAAACAGTACATACCAGGTGACAGGTCTGGTAGATTAGGAAAATTTGGCTGGTCGGTGGATCCAATCAGCTCTCTGCCTGAACTTCGATGTTCCTTTGTGTACAAGGCCTGTAATTGAAAAAAAAAATACAACAGAAAATTTAAAAAAAAAAAAGAGTCAGCACAGTTTTTTTTTTTTAAGCATATGAGCCTAGAAAAGGGTTGAAACAACAAAAATGGTTAAAATGAGATCGATATTAGCTACAAGTCATATATACTTGTTTCAATGCATCTTGAAACTCTTCCATGGGGTTACAACTCCTCTCTTCAAAGCACTGGAAAGATCAAAATAGTGAAATTAATGTGCTAAGTATCAGGTTTAAATATGAAACAATAATTTGATTGTGTATTAATAAAATTGAACAAAACTAAACTTATTTAAAAAAATGAACAAGACCAACTTATCAAGGGATGATATCGGTAAAATTCTATAAAAGAAATGGCGCTCCTAATCTATTATTATGTAAAAACTATTGCAATTACAATTCTGGCTTTAATCACAGAATACACAAGACATATCATGGAACAGAGAGCCACAACCATCAATTCCCAACAAATGTGAAAGCGGTCAATGCCTAATCCACCCCTTGCCTTCTATTTTTTCTTTTCTTTTAGTGCACTACCACCCTCCTGTACCAAGACGTGTGGGCACATCAGCACTGTAATTAGAAGAGAATAATGGCTACAATTATTTTAAAGAAAAATATTGTTGAGAAGCCAAACTCCTCTTCATAGTATTGGTCTCAAGCATGGGATGGTATTTGTAAGTTTGACATTTATCTTTATGAATCACAATTATAAGCAGTCTTCCAGAGAAGTAGGAAACCTATACTCACATCCTCAAACTGTGACAGATCTCTAGGCTGGATCAACCCAAGCACTGAAAAGTGATACAATAAAATTTCAGTTCATACAATTATAAAACTAGGCAGAGTCGCAAAATTTTCACCACTCTAAAGATACATAGAATCCATATTAAGAACCAATAGGAATGTTACCGCTCATTGTTGCCATAGTATTGCACTAAAACATGTCCATCAACACCTTGGTTCCTTGAATCAACTACAGTTGATCTTTCTCCCAGGATCTGAAGAAGTTAGTTGATAAGACTACCAGAAAATTGCTGTTGAAATTTAGCAATGCAAATTGAAGAGATCACCAACTCATCTAAAAGCTTAAGTTGTTAGAGAAGGTGTAACTTTATTATTATATTCTCTAACACGCCTCCTCACATGTGGCCACTTTGAACCTGCACGTGTCAATTCATATTTTTAGGGTGATAGTGAGATTTGAACTCAAGACCTTTTTGCCTACTCCGATATCATGAAGAAATTACCAACTCATCTAAAAGCTTAAGCTGTTAGAGAGGGTGTAACTTTATTATTATATTCTCTAACACAAATATATTCTACATTCAAAAAATTACAAATTACGTTCTTTAATTTTAGAATGTAAACCAGTTTTTTTTTCAAGTAGATCAACAATTATGGAGTGGAAACTTAAATCAAGTATGATGGAGAACACAAGATAATAAAACTTAGAAAAATTATGCTTGAAAGACACAAATATGGGGGAATACTTGCACACATTTTGATAAAGTGATAGAGAATTTTCAAAAAGTTAAAATCCTACACAACCCAATCACATGACATGTTTCCTTTTCTTGTGAAATCATTAACATGAGAACGGTACCAAGCTTCCAACCTACAAAGCATATCTCCACGAAGGGGTCATTGCTTGGTGCAATGGTAAAAGTTCAGGCCACCAAGTGTGAGAAAGCAAGTTCAAGTCTGAGCGCAGCCACTTTGCTCAAAATAATGCAAGTGGAACCACACTGCATAAGTGGGATCAACACTATGGCATTTTTTATATTTAATCACCACTGAGGGTGGCTGAGTAAGTGGCAAGGCTTTCGAACAGCCTCATTCAATTCTTGGGTTTGATCTTGTTATGTAGAAGCAACGGAAACCCACCGGGAATGCAGCATAGGGAGTTCCACCACTCCCTTCCTATGCAGTTTTTATGGCCCAGGGGGAAAAAGGGAGCTAATCTGTCTAATTGAAGGTTATAGAACGAGATAGTTCAAACAACCTTTACCTGATATAATCCCAAAATACTAACAAGAAAAGAAAATAAGAGGGCATAACATAGTTTCCTCATTCAAAATTAAAAGGGCAAAGGAAATGAATTCAGCAAGTAAAAAATTAGATGAAACAAAAAAGGGTAGTTAGCTAAAAACCCAACATGAATTACAAGACTCGATCTAATCTTTTATCTTTTTCCATTCATAATTTGAATCCTAAGAATCAATTGAATCATAATTCATAAATCATCAAGTTCACAGGGATGGACATGTGTAAAAAAATTTATGACTGCTACAATCAACATCTTAGCCGTGAAGATATCAGAGATCATGAGAAGAAAGATGGATCAATATTTCTAGGCCCAATATTATCTTAAAATAAGAGAAGAGGGGGGGGGGGGGGGGGGGGGGAATGGTTTCATATGAATCATGATGAAATCTTGTAAGTCCTATTCATGATCTTAGTATTGGGACTCATCAGAGTATGAATTTTAAAGAAAACTGTTTTCCTACCATAGGAATTGGTTTATTCTTCAAGGATCCCATTTAACTCAGATAATTTCAAAAACAGTGGTTTTGAAACTGTTAATTGTTGCCAATTTAACAGTCCATATATCACAATATCTGACAGGTTAATCACAACTAGAATTCACATTATTAAAAAAGTTCGGTTGCCAAAACAGTTACTCGATGATTTCTCACCATCCCTAGATAAAATGAACTATCCATATTAAAAATCACCAGAGGTGAGTCTCAAATGGATGTTTTTGGACTATGACCCATTCAAAGGATCGAAAAACATCTCAATGGCACTGATTGATGACCAAATGACCCATTCAAAGGATCGCAAAAGCATCTCAATGGCACTGGTTGATGACCATATGACCCATTCAAAGGATGGAAAAACATCTCAATGGCACTTACTGATGACCATATGCCACACAAGTAATATACAAGTTATGGAGTTCTACAATTCAAAAATATGAATATGTTAGCATGAATTGGAAAAAGAACCATCTGAATCATTATTGGAGTTGAAGCAAGAATGTGTTTGTAACTTACTTCAGCAGGCCACCATAGTTGGTGAGCTGTTTTAGCCCATACCATACTTCCTGGAGTTATGCAGACACCATCTCCCTCTGTAACTTGTGATTTATCTGGGGTCAATTTTAATTTCATAACTATATCACATTCTTGATTGCCAATGTTTCTACACAAAGTAAAATAAAGAAGTGTTAGCCATTACACGTGCATTATTTAATAAGGAGACAAAATTATCAGGGAAAAGAAAAAGACCAAGCAGAATTATCCCCTAAAAATTGCCAAATATGAATCTAGTTCAAGGATTCAACCAAAATCATTTTATTTTTAAATTCATAGATAAGCCAAATCAAGAGATAGATGTAAATGATAAAGCTTTTTCTTTTGTAGAAGATCCAAATCAGAACTAAGGAACTAAACAACATTTTAATGAGAAGGCACAACAGAGTTGGTCTGTCACATTCTCAAATACCTAAGAGGCCAATTTTTACAGAGGGAGTGAGGGGGACTGAAAGTAGATAAGGAAGACTAGGTTACAAACTCGTCTATAGGTTTAAACTAGGAAGTTATAATTTTTTTTAAAAGAGTAGAGGGACTTGCAACTCATCAATGTTGGTGAGAAAGCAATGTCCTAAGTTTTTCACCGTATATAATATATATCGGATACCTGAACTCACCAGGAAAAGCTTCTTATTTCATAAGTTCAGGAAAAAAGATTAACGAAGTTGGTAATTACCACAAGACACAATTTGTCACTAATTTAGTTTTGCAGCAAACCTACTATTCTGCATATGGTGAGATATCCAGCTAGGGTTCCATGATGCTAAGATTAGTGATTGTAAGATCCCATCACTTAATATGCTTGGTGATTGTAAGATCCCACAATTTAGTGTGTTGCTTTCTTTGCATGAATAAAACTCATTTTCTGCAATCAGGTAATAAAAAGTGCCTTTTATTAATTCTGATGATTATCCAAGGATCATAAAATTTTATTTTGCCTCCATTGCAACATTAAGCAGAAACCACACTTGTTTCTTACTCGATCTAGAACATAACCGAGAGGCACACTAATCTAATGTGTAGATGCATAATGTACACAAACGCAAACGAGAAAGATTAAAGGAAGGAGAAGTGTATAAGTAGTCCTGGAGGCATCAACAAGCAGAACCGGGCTAGGAATTCATATCTTGGCTTCCCATATTTCAAAAAAGATCAAACTTGGCTCAACAGATAAGGCAGGACCAATATCCTGATTCTCTGCTCTAAACATAACCCCATGCACTAGCATACCAAAACCAAGCCTTGGGTCTTTTCAGGATGAACAAGTGAACAGGCCTAATCAAGCTATAATTGAGTTGAGAGCACATTTTATAAAACATGTCTTATACCCAAGCTCTGAGCATGAAGGACATTGCTATGAGACAAACCTTTCACTCCAGGGCTCAGTAACATGCATGTCGGGCGTCTGATTCGACTTCTATAAGTGGAACTTCAATGAAATTTGAGAACAATCCTAGTCTTTTACTCTGGGACTTGCTGCACTGAACCACAGGGAGCTCAAGAACTTCCTTTCTTTTTTTCCTTGTTTCATCCAAACTAGTAATAGTGACACCTGATAGTATATCTTTACTGACTGGAGGACTCCAGCATCAAACCTGTCATACAATACATGGCAATAAAAAAATAGTAAAAAAAAACTCAATTTTTCAGGGTAGATGATAAAGGGCTCCATCTATAGCCACAGGCAGTCCATTTTTAAACTATGAAGTGGAGTCCTGAGGCTATTTTTGGAGTTCTAATATCATTTCCCTTTTGCAAACGAATTTTTATTGAAAATAAAAAGCATCTTCAGATTTATAACATCGCTTGAAAAACATTAAAGGAGTCACCATTCTCCCAATTATCATCAACAAAACTGGTGTTTGAACGATTAATCCATTGAAGTTTTTCTCTTGAAAGTGCAATTCTGTTGTCAATGCAACTATCCATAAGTCATATTGTGTTTGGAAATATTCCTCCAATTAAGATGCAAGATTAATACATTGGATTCTCTCTTGAAGAGGTAATCATTTCCAATTCACAACCACTTAGTGATATATCCCATCTATGGGCAATAAAGAGATATTTTATCAGTGATTCTTCTATCAATTTTAACGGGACATTATTCTTCCATATGAATCTTCTAAATGTGTATTCACGTTTTTTGCCATATTCATATATTACTTGATGCGAACAATTTAAATGCTACCATTAGACTAACTAATCAAGGTAATTATTCATGTTCACTGACGTACATTTGATGACAATAGCAATCTGAAACGAACCAGGTTTACAAAGCTGACCTATCATACAAGTACTTTACGTACAAATAAGTAGTAAATTTGACGTGAATGAAAGGAATTTTGTCATGAGGATCAACAAAATCTCATAATCAAAAACAATTTTACCACAACGAAAGCTCAAGCAAATCAAGTAAACTGAAATTAAATCTCAATCGCGATTACTATAAAAGTACAAAGAGCGTTAACGGAAATTTGCAGGGATTGAATCAATCATGTGATGAAGGAATAATAGTAATCTAAGGCTCCTAAGCAATTTGCAGAACCTGAGATTAATTTGAACATTCTTATATACAAAAGAGATACGTATAATTATCAAATTTATGATGGGAAATAAAGACAACTAGGAACATAAAAGAGGGACCTTGACGGCGAGGAGCATTGGAGAGAGAAGTAGAAGAAGAGCAAAAGAAGAGGGAGAAGTCTGTGCGACGTCTGGGACGTCCTAGGGCTTCTGGGTTTCTGAGAATACTTTGGTATGTGATCAATTCTGTGTACTTTCTCTCTCTTCTTCCTCTTAGGCGTCTTCTTCTTCGCCATTGCAGTGAATTGAAGGAGAAGTTGTAATTTTAGAGAAGAGAAGAGAACCCTAAACAAGAAAGAAGAAGAAGAGGAAATTGGCGTTTCGGATCCGAAGAGCAGCATTGACAACGTGAAATTGGGTTAGAAGGGCCACGTTTGATCTCTCTCTCTCTCTCTCTCTCTCTCTCTCTGCCCCCTCCCTGTTTTGGATACTTTCTCTGGTGCAGCAAATAAAATTATTATCTCATGACAATTGAGTAATATAATAATTATAACTAGTGATATTTTTGTAAAAATCGTACTTTAAAAAACATATAATTATTCATTAATCAAATTTTAAATAAAAATCCTTTACATATAATTGTGATATTTTTATGACAATAAATGCTAAATGTATTTGATATAATCAACTAAATTTTAAATATGGAATCGTTCATCCAAAAAGCCTACTGAAGAAAATAAAAATTATCATCAAATTCATACTTCAAATATATTAATTTTATAAATTTTTAATTATTTTGTGACTAAAATATCATACATTTATATATTTTTTATATTGATTAAACTAAATTCTCATAAAATTTAGAACACTTTCAACAAAGTTTGCTACAATTTTAAATTTCAATGACTTAAAATTGATAAATTTGTTCTTAATAAGATTTATATATTTGAACTTTAAAAATCAAGATTTATCAAATAAGGTTCATATTGTATATGAAATTTTAAGAAAAATACTTCTAAAATTATAAAATTTTATAATTTTTGAAAAATATATTGTAGAATCTTACAGGTTTAAAATAGATAGTAAAAAAATAATTTTATGAATTTATTGATTTTTACCTATTTTATTCACGTTCTGGAGTTGCATTTTGAATGTCAGAAAGAGTTTTTCACTGATAGTAAAATTTGTATATATATATATATATTTGAAGACAAATAAATTATAAAATTTTACAGTTTGTGAGACTCAGTGTAGAATTTTATTAAGTTTATTAGACAATAGTTAAATTTACTTTAAAAAAACATTTTATCCCTTAAATAAAAAAAGTAAAAGAAGAAGAAAGGCATTAAAATGTATTTTAGTATGCATTCGAACAACTTTTGAAAATCTCAAAGGAGAGGTAAAATGTTGTGTGTTTATTGGTTCAACGAATCGTAGTGGTAGAAAATTAATTTGTTATTCATTCATGCCCTTCTAGCATTTGCTTTCTTTTTCTAGAAGTTTGACATAAAAAAAGTTTTCAAAGATCCATCAACTTGATGTAAAGAATGTTTTCTTTCATAGTAGTTGATGCTACACTTTTTGACTCGCAACACGTGAGGGCTCCGTGACCTGTCGAACACTCAGAAAGATGATCAGAGGACTACCGGATTGGCTCCGGCGGTAGCCGCTCCGATGCTTAAGTAAGTAAGGGAATTGAAAGACTGTATTGAAAGCCAAAGAATGAGCATAGAGAATAAGGCGTACCTTTAGGGTTTAATTTATAGGCCGTGGCTTTCCTCAGTTGGTGAAGATTTGATGCCATGAATATAGGGATTTGATCACCGGAGATTGTAGTTACCCTACATAGAGATAACCATAGAAGTCGTGAATATAGGGATTTGATCCCTGGAGATTGCGGCTACCTTGCATAGAGATAACCATAGATGGTAGTTTCCTTGTTGAAGACTGCTTCCTTGTTGAAGACCGCTTCCTCATTCCTTGCTCGGCATCCGCTAAAGTGGTGACGAGTTCTGTAGTGTTGGTCTGAACCCTGTGAACTTGTTCTGGATATATATGTTCGGCCACTTCCGACCTTGTATGATGATCTGAATGCTTGAGTTTTTTCTTATTGGTTGAATGAGAATCGTGTTGGCTGAGCATAGGTCGGATTGTGGTTACACGTGTCAAGTGTTGATTGGCCTGTTCTTTTATGGTATATCAGTAGTATTGAGAAAGAGGTCTTCATGACTCAATCATCAGGTTGTACTCCCCTGATCATTTGTGCCGCTTATGCAAAGTTTTCTATCTTCTCAAATAAGCATCTCGGGCATGGTTTTTAAAATTAAGCTCCAAACTTTTACAATTGGGCTTCATTGGCTCTAAGTCTCACACCTCCTTGTTCATTTTTAACAAAGGTCTATCCACTACTTATTTTTTGGTGTACATGGATATCATCATAGTTACTGGACCAAATTATCAACTCATCTCTCACAGCTTATTTCTACACTCTTAAGAGGTTTTTGCTTTAAAGGAGCTCGGTTCTTTTAATTGTTTTCTTGGCGTAGAAGAGTTGCATGCCGCCTAGAGTGTTTTTCTTACCCAACGCAAGTACATCCATGATTTGTTGCGAAAGACAAATACTATCAATGCCAAGGTCGTATCATCACCAATGTCTTCTGTAATGTCACTTTCTCAATTCTCTAGTGATAAGTTCTTCGACGCCGACTAAGCTAGATGTCACAATGATATACATTCAACAAGTAGTTATTGTTTTTTCCCATGTCCTAATGGCAGTTCTTGGAGCTCTTGTAATCGAGAGACAGTTTCTTGATCCAACACGGAGGCAAAATATTGGGTTATTACAAACTACACTGTTGAAAGTCTCTTCTTCGTGAAGCGTGTGTCTCTCTCACTTAACATCCTAGTTTTATGGTGTGACAATGTTGGTGCCACATATCTCACAACCAATCCCCTTTTCCAATGCAGGAAGGAAACACATCTCCATTGATTATCACTTTGTGAGTGATCAAGTGGAACATCTCCATTGATTATCACTTTGTGAGTGATCGAGTTTCCACTGGTGCATTATCAATAAAATTCATTTCATCCAAGGACTACCCATTCACGAAACCTCTTCCAACAGCCCAATTCTTTTTCCTTCGAGACATCATCAACGTCCATGCCCCTACGTTGAGTTTAAGGGGGCGTATTGAGCCAACCTCCTGATATTAATCCTCTCCAATCCTATGAAAAAAGCTCCTACAGAGAATGAAGTACAAACTCAAACTTCAACTTTACATAATGAGAACATTATGTCACCTGAGAGACTCAAGAGAGAGATGAGATAACAAGCATTATCTTTTGTAATTCAACAAAGTTGATTGGGAGGCAATATCAATTCACGTGTAGAATCAAAAGTTCCTTACCTTCCCCCTCTATTACTAGAGATTTCAGAATAGAAAAAAAAAAAAAAAAGGGATCATAAGAATATTACAGGATTATTGAAATTTTAAAAGCTATGGGAAAAATTACCTGAATCTTTTGATATTATTTTGTTTCTTTCCACCAATGATTCCTCGAGAAACTTTTAATGTGTAAGAAAGATGGGAGCAGTCAATCAAACATATTAAGTTAGTGGAAGCTGTTGATTTTCAATTTTGGTTTCATACCATCAAAATAATAATAAATCAAAACCCTAATCAACCCATGAAGATGATCTCACAATGCAAGAACCATGCAAGTTCTAAGGGGCATTCAAAAGTTTTTCATGCTTTACTATGCCGATGACAAATCGTTAACATGGCCTCCCATATTTTTTTGGACATGAGATTATGACTTTTTCAGGCAAAATAGACTCCACTATAAAAATCTTCAGTCCAACCCCAGCAAGAGCTCATTCATATCCACAGTTCTAAGAATTGAACAAGATTTTCGCATATTACATATTTTCAGTGCAAGTGATTAACCTTTCGCCAGCTACGGGGCTGCTGTGACAGCAAAGGCATGTTAAACCCAACCAATAGATATCTAACAAAAGCAACCTGGGGATTCCGATTTTCAAGTGAATACAAGGGCATGGGTTCATCCAGAAACAAGTCTGGGAACTAAGTTTTAGCAACATGAGGCAGTTCCAAAAAATGGAGAAATATAAGATGATACCCAAAATCACAAGAAAAACATGTATAAGCTAGAGGAACAAAACCATGGCAGAGGAGTATCAATACGTCCACCCTGATCATATTTGAGTAGTGCTGGCCAGGCCAGAGATTCTCACGACCCAAAAAAATATAAAAGAATTTTGGGGAGGGGCCATTTCGTTTTTGGATCTGGGATGAATGGTTCAAGAGATGAGAGAATCAAAGATACCCACCAGATAGACTAATCAAATTCACAATGATGTATTGTTACTTGACCCTCACGATCAGGAGAAAGCAAATACAATAGGTACACTACTTTAATAAGACTGATAAAGTAGCAATTAATGCAAAAACAGCCAACCAAACTACAAATGATATCTCAAATAAAAGCAACTCTTTTAACTTAGATGCAGAGTAAACCAGACATAGTAAACAAAACCCCCTCTTTGAAACTAGAGGAACTATAAAAGCAAGTCAAGTCTTTAGCCGTCCAAAAAACAAAAACCAAACAAGAACAGATTCAAGACAAAGCTAATAACCCCCCTTGAGATCGTTGACAACATCATATGGGATTGGAGTAACGGTCTCCAAGGTTGCACCTTCGACCATGAAACCTGGTTTAGGGCCCTCTGGCTGCCTCTTTGTGCTAATAACCTCACCCCTGGCCTTTGCCTCTGCCTTTAGTTGATCATTCTTCTTCTTCCTTAGTTTGAATTCCTCAGTACATCTCGAGGGCTGAACATGCTCCACACGGACATGAATCCTCTTCCTGATTATCCTATTACCCACCTGGAATCATGTACATGCACATCTCAGTTTGATTATCTTTTATCACCAAACAGAAAAACGGACACACAGGTTCAACCAAAACAGCACTGAAATGCAAAAAGTAATGCTAATGTACAGCTTCAGAAAGTGCTGTAGATAACAATTCTTGAAAGCCAACTGGACAAGGGGTGAAAGAAAGGTACCAGAGTGTAAAATATCTTTTATTATACTAAGCTACAAGGAGTTGTGAAGAAATGACAAAAAGCCTACGATAAAGAACTCTTACTGAGACCCATTGACTCAATTGTGCATTATTAGCAGTGAAACATATAAATTGAGACCAACTAATTTGATTGTGCAATATTAGCAAAGTAAGGAAGGCCATATCCAATGGTTACTTAAATTTTTACTCAAATTTGAGTAAAACCTTCATTAGATATAAAAATCTGCAATTGTTGACTCAATTGTACATTATTAGCAGTGAAACATATAAATTGAGACCAACTAATTTGATTGTGCAATATTAGCAAAGCAAGGAAGGCCATATCCAATGCTTACTTAAATTTTTACTCAAATTTGAGTAAAACACTTCATTAGATATGAAAATCTGCAATTGTCACGTGAAGTTTTACTCAAGTCTTATGAAAAAATTCCTATCTTGTCCCAAAATTTTTAAATTTAGCTTTGAACGATGATTCCCATCTTGTGGATTTGGGTATAAGTTTGAATAAAACTCAATTTGGTACGGCAAGGAGTTGGAGGTTTTTGAAAGTTTAGAAATAATTTTAAATTTGATATGAATTTTGAGTAACCATTGGAGATGTCCTAATGAGACCCACTGACCAAATAGATTGTTCTATATTATTCCAAGTTAATCAAAATTTTAACAGCAGTCAAATATGATGTTGTGCCCCACCCTAAAGACCATGGACAACTAGGGGCATAAAACTTCATCCCATTACTAAAACAAACTTCCATGCTTCCAAAAGCAAAGCACTAAACAGTTATTAACTTCCTAAAAACAGAAAGCCACCAAATCATTGAGAAGATAGCAACCTTACCGAACTCAATGCCTCTATCCTTTTAACCCAATTTTAGATTCAAAAACTTCAATCAGCCAAAAAAATGACTATAGCATGCCATTTGTAAGCTCTGAATTTATTTATTTGTCAAAAATATTATCAATTTTGATACAATGCCTCTATTCTTGTAACCCAATTTTATATTCAAAAACTTCAATCAGCCTCAAAAAATGACCATAGCTGCCATTTGTAAGCTCTGAATTTATTTATTTGTCAAAATATTATCAATTTTGATATTTGAATTTATGATGGAGCATTAAGAACAAAGAGTAAAGCAGATGTAAATATTCATACTATTTCGATCCAGATACCCAAAATTAGACAATTATATCAAACAGAAAACCATCATACTCAGGTCTACAATAACATCCACAATAACACCATTAAAAAAGCATGTAAAATCAACTAAAGAGGAAATTAACATATGAGAGAGAGGAGATAGACCTGTTTGTTGACTTCGACGCCGATAGCACGCTTAGTGACGTTCCAGACCTGACCGGTGCGGCCATGGTAGAACTTTGTGGGGCATACCCTTGTGAATGGCGCCGTTTACCTTGACGTCGACATAGTCACCGATCCGATAAGTCTTGAGATAAGTGGAGAGTGGGATAGTTCCCTTCTTGCGGAAGCCACGAGCGAAGAGATCTCTCGTCCTCGACCTCAAACCGTGACCTGCCGGCATCTTCTCAGTTTCTCTGTACAACACTTTCTCCCCTCTCCGCCGACAATGGCAAACTCTAGCTGCGGTATCGTATCCTTATGTAGCTGTGCGCGGACCAGAGAGATGATGCATTGCCTAGTGTTCGGCCTCAGGGTGCGGCGGCCCATGGGCTCAATAAGTGTATCTCAAATTTCATTTGTACCTCCGCTGGGTCTAGCCCACTCAATGCCCATAGTCACTATTTTCTCATTTTGTTCATATAATAAAACACGGTACTTTTAAACCCGTTAAAACAAAATAATATTTTGCTACAAATTAGCCAATTAGGTCGGATGAACTTCTTCTAGGTATGCATTTATTACGAATATAATATATATTTCCTCTGTCCCAAGATGATAATCCTAGCATTCTAACTTTTTTGGATGTATTATTTTATTATTTTAAAACTATTTAAATTTTTCATATTGTCCCTCATTTAATTGTAAATCATATTCATATTATGTGTAATAAAGAGTTGTTTTAAAAATTTATAACTTAAAAGAACTTTTCAAATGAAATTCTTAAAATGAATAGTGATAAAGGACTCTTAAAATAGGACGGAATGAGTATTTACTTTATAATTTTATTTAATTTTTATTTTTAATTAAAATTAAATAATCATATCATATTCATATAATTTTGAATATGAGCACTAAATAATGAAGGGGACTAAACAGTAACAAGAGGAATTCACCGAAAAGACCCTTCTCCTTCTCCTTTTCGGAATAGAAGGAGGATCAGAACAAAATCGATGAAATGAAGAGATCCGAGTGAATGGAAAGAAAACAACAACGAACGAATTCGACTTTCACTTTAAGGATACATACTATAAAAAAATAGCCCATACGGTCCAACATCAATTAGTTTCTTTGTACTCCATTATTTTTAGTTTCCTCCAATATTCCAAGTACAAGAATAGTTATTAAGAATATACCCAAAAACTTAGAGTGAAAACATAAAACTACTGCAACAATTGACAAGAATAGTTATTAAGAATATGTCCAAAAACTTAAAAGTGAAAACATAAAACTACTGCAACAATTGGGTATAACTTACCATTGCTCTTTGTCATTGGTGAAATATTGTTTTGGAGGTTTGTTCATACAAGATATACTTATATGAGCACTAAATAATGAATGTGTGAAACATAGAGATGAAATCTCGTGAGTAAATTCTTTTATGAAAAAGGCTTGGTGAAATATTGTTTTGCAGGTTTGGTCATGCAAGATCTGCTTCAGATTGATTATATTCTCCCAATAATTAATTATTTTGAATCTATTTTTCAAAATTTGAAACTCCTCAAAAAGAGATCTAAAAAAGGCATTAGTCAGCCTTTTTAAAGATGCTTTTAAAACATTTTGTTGTCCGTCCAAAAAGTGAGAAAAGACCGAGAGAAAAAATAAGAGATTTATTAATTACTTATTTACCTGTTTATGTCTATTTTTAAAATGAGTAAATTCCTATTTTAATTTTTTTATTCACATAATAAAATGTTATATGTTTCCTCTCTATCCTTTATCTTTTTTTAAAAAACAATACTATTATTTTCTTTTTCCTTCTCATTAATTATCGAAACGTGAATGAGATATTACATTATTCACTCCCTATTATTTATTTTTCTCTTAATTAATATTGTTCTCTCATCTCCAACCTCTTCTATGTCTTGCCAATCCAAATAAACCTTAGGAGAGAGATATACTATGTGCCAAAAAAAAAAGATGATAGAGAGGAAGGAAGAAGACATTGTGTGATTTAAGAACTATAAGAGATGTAGGGGGTGTTCATTTTTTACACAATACGGAATCAATAAGTTTGAATCGAGTTTAAATAGGTTTGTATGATCATGAATGGCTTGACACGTTTATCACTCTTAATAAACACGTATTATGTTCGAATTTTAATCGTGTCAAATTGTTTAACACAACTTGACATGCTTAACTAAAACTTTAGAGCGTGAGTAAAAGTAATTCATCCCGTGCAATAATGTAAAAAGATTAATAAACTTTGAAAAATGAAAGAGGTCTATAATTTTTTTATTTAAAATTAAAACAAACAAGTTAATTTATTGGGTTGACAAATTTGGCACATGACACTTCCACACCATTAAATGAGCAATTATTCATCATGATCCCAAGAGTTAGAGATGTACTATAAATGCACGTCACATATCATCGAACAATTGGAACCATGTGTAACACTATACTATAAATACACATGTGACATAACATTTAACAATTAAAATCATTGGAATCGAAAGTATTGAATAATTTTTTCTTAGGACCAACTTAATACAATTGGAGTGCTAAAGCGATGAAGTGACAACTTTAAATGAAACATTTTTTGTAATATTAATGTAATTTTTTACTTTGTTTCTATATATATTATATTTATCTTTATTATATAAAATTTAATTGTAAACCAATAAAAGAGAGATATATATTGAATGAAACTCTATTATTAGAGTTTTTATATTTTTTATCTAAATACATAATAATAAATTACTAGAGTATAATATGAATAAAACTCTATTAATAGAATTAAGTATTTTTTCATAAAATTTTTATGAGGCATTTCATGTAGAGTTAGATTTTTAATAACTTTAAACTTTTAATTTGATTATATTATAAATTCATAAAATTTAAAACATTTTGTAAGAGTTGACTTTTATTACTTTTAAATATTTAATTTAATCATATTATAAATATATTAAATTTGGAACCTTATTTTAAAGTGAAACACAAAACGATTATTTTACTGAATTTATTATTCAACCAACATGTAATTTTCCTAAATTAACAAGAAATTATTGAGTAGTCGCTAAGTCAAGTCACATCATCATGTATATATGATGCCATCACTTAATAGGAATTGGACATGTGGACAATTTGCAGTAACTTTTAGATTTTTGATTTTTGATTTTTTTAACTTTTTACTGATTTTTATAAGAAAAATATTAGAAGAGAGAAGATACCTATTATAATAAATGCATCCATGTCTTATAATGAAAAATTATTGGGTGCCTCTTAAAACACCATGTCATTATGTACATGTGATAGTCACCACCTAATAAGAATTGGACACATGGCAACGTTGCAATAACTTTTTAATTTTTAATTTTTTAAAATTTTACTAATTTTTATAAGAATAATAATTTTTTTATCTTATTTCTTATATCTCTATAATAAATATACACGTGAATTTACGTAAATTTCATTATCTTATATGAGTAAAAAAATTCGTTATGTAATATTATGTTTTTTAATATAAAATCTAAAGAATTCTCAGAAATTATTAAAATATAATATTATGTATTTAATTTAAAAAATTATTAAATGAATGAATCTTAATAATTCTAAGCCACAAGTACATGTAAATAAACTACATGACATGCAATCTATTTATTGAGGAATTCTTTTTCAAATTAAGGCAATTTTAAAAGTTATTTATCATTTTAAAGTGATTTCAAACTTATTTATTACAATAGAGTGTTTTGAAAAAGTGTCTTTTTTGAAAGACGCTTCCCATGTATCTCTCGGTTTTTCACTTTTCTTCCCATTTTTCAGTTTTCAACCTCCATATCTCTTGTATAATCATTAACAATTCTGCACGCACTCGCAGTATTAAATAATCGATCGCGCTTCTCTCGTTTTCCCCCATTTTCCATCACTTTCTCGCCTACACAGTCACAGTCACAAACCAGCCCCAAAGACCCAAAGATACACACCATGAGGCCACCGAAAAGGCCGATCCACGCTGTGTCGACCTGGGTTCGGAAACAGCCGCCCAAGGTGAAGGCTTTCCTGGCCGTCGTGTCCGGGATGGCGGCGCTGGTGTTGCTACGAGACATCGTACACGATCACGACAACCTCTTCGTTGCGGCTGAAGCTGTTCACTCCATTGGAATCTCTGTCCTCATCTATAAGCTCATGAAGGAAAAAACTTGTGCTGGTAATACACACAACAAATAAATACATATATTATTAGGTTTGTTTGGTTGCTGAGAAATATTAGGAATAGAAATTAAAAATTGGAACTTTAGGCCAGTCGGGTAATGTAAACTTGTACTGAGATTCCGTAAGATCTTTTATACTACACACTTTGTCGCTAATTAGATTCATGGGGTTTTGGTTTTTGGGGTTTGATGGGTTTGTTTATTTAATGATTTGGTTAATTGGGTTTTAATTATTTTCAAGTTTCCTTTGTGGGTTTTATAGATTATTGGTTTTGATGGCTTGGAACAATTGGTTTTGTGCATTTAGCATATTATACCTAGTGACTCCCTTTATTATAATTTGGTCCTTTCTTTTATTATCCATGGGTTTGATGTGTAGTTGGATCTGATTAATTATAATTTTAATGCGGGATCTGTTCTAGCTTCAGTTTCTAACTAGATTACTTCTTATTGAAAACTTGGCAAATTTGAAAGTTCAACTTTCCTTGTTGATGATAGGGATTTTTAAAATTTTAGTATGTCAGGGCTTTTCAATATTTGAGACTGGAAGAATTTATTACTTGATCTTGCCTTTGGTTTTTAGATTTTTGCTTCCCATGTTTCTAGTGAGAAATTGATTATGTGATAAACCTATATTAGAATTAGAATTTTTTTAGAAAATTAGACCAAACTCAAATTACCCATCCAAGATTCCATCAATATGGGAAGAATCACTGAAGGGAAGCAATACTTCCTGTTCCCAAATAATTTAACTTGTATCCTCAACCATCTTGGTGAATCAAACATCCTTCAGAGTCTCGATATTCCTCAAAGTATCGTTTCTTGTTTGTCTAGTGGACAGAATTGCAGTGGTTGCTGAAAACACAATATGTTCTTTTTTTTTTTAGTCAAGAACTTGTCATTGTTTGAGGTCTCAAAAATATAGTTGGCACTTAGTATGTTTGAATTATGTGTGGTTGAATGAACAGTGAGTGCTGGACTATCTTGTTTTGGCATATTATGGCATATATTAGATATGCACCTAAGAGTCTTCTTTCTTTCTTGCTTTCTTTATTTATTCAATTTGCGTGTGCGCATGTTGGTGAATCTTATTTGTTGGCTTCATTGTATATTAATGGTACGTTTGGAAATCCTATTGCAATGGGATCATTTCATTTTTCTCATATAAAATTGAAGGCACAACTCCATCATTTTGATGGGTGTGATTGTAGAAAATGGAGGCCAAATTGTCATTTTCTGAAATCCTATTAAATGATCTTATATAGGCAGTGTCATATGCACATCTTTTGTTTATGGTTCTTGTGCTTATTTCCTTATCTGTTTCTTAAATACACGAGGGCATTTCCATATGGAAAATGGGTTTCGTGAAAATGTTTATCCTTGTGGGATATTGAATTTTTTCTTTCTCAAATGCATTGCACAACCAATTTACATTGTCAGATATTGAATTTTTTTCCATTTAATATTTTATAGTTGACGAACGTTGCTAACACCTTTCTTTTTCTTGCTTCCTAGTTTTGTTTGGGTGGATAACTCAACTCTATTAGTTTGCACCATTCCCTTATCTCGAGGAGACGCACAAAAGAAACCTTTTGTTACCTCTGGTCCTAAGATTCAATCTAATGAGCAGAAAAATATCATTCAAGTTAGAACTTTCCATTTAATAATGTTTTTGTATTCTCCCAAATATATATAATATAATCATTTGCCAAAATTTTTGGCTGTTTTGGCTGATGATGAGGTGAAGCAAGAAGTGCGAGAGATTTTTGAGTCAGCTGCAAGGAAACTGGATTACAACTAGATTTCTTGGAAATAATATAAGGTGGTTGTTTTGGATGCCTTTGTTGCTGCTGATGCTATGGTGACTGGACTGCTGGAGCTGGTTTTCCAGTTTTAGTGTGTTTTGACCTCCCCTGGAAGGTGCAGTTTCTGTGGTCTGTCGGATGTCATGTTAAAGGGATGTTGCTCATTCTAGTGTTGCTGTTGGATTATGTATGCCTTCGCTAAGGCCAAAAGGAATGTTCCCTTAATATGATGGAATAGATACCCAATCAAGCTAAGGCCAAGGCACAAAGCCAAAATATTGAAGCCTTGTCCAAACTTGATTTTGGTGCTGCAATGAAGGTCTTCCTGGCAAAGAGATTAACATCTGAGTAAGTAGATTTTTGGTTTCTGTATACATATTTGAACTTTTATTTGCATTAAGGAAGTGATGATAATTTTTTATTTTTCCTTAACTTTTACTGTGATTTTGGAATTGAATATTGATGACTAGGGACCATCCTTGTTGAGTTGAATGACCATAAGTAAGATACCATATGTTGGAAGAAAAGATATTGTATCACTGAATAATATGTTTAAGTCTCTGGACAAATTGATGTGTTTTTAGTAGAAAACAGCTCTCGTCTGTTTCTTTATATTGTTTATCAGTTGAATTTTTTTCCTTGATTTGGTCAGCAAAATGCCTGTTTTTGGTATATTTTCTTCAAAACATTTATTTCCACTTATTACTTTAGTCTTTTGTGTTTTTGTTGGTTCAAGCATTTGTAGCAAAGGCATAATCTTGTTCCATTGTAGTAGAAAAAAAGTTCTCATAACATGTTCATTCATTAATGGAAGTTAGAAAGTTTGCATACAGTTTGTTGTTCTGCTTGGTTGAGGAAAGTTCTGGTCATTTCTGTTATGTTGTTGATGGAACTGTCATTGGCTCTCTCTTTGTCATTACTTTCAAGTCTGAAACATGACACATGATCTCTTAGGGGCTTTCTTGAAAGCAAATTAAGTAAGAATGGCTACAATTTTTTTTTCTTCTAATGTAGAATTTTTGAGAGTTCAGTTCATGGAAGAAAAATAGAAGTTGAGAAACTGAAAGTGAAATGATGATATACAGGTATGTTGTAATATTGGCAGTGGATCAAGCATTTAATGTATGATAAGTTGTGTCATTTTAATGATACTTGAGAGTTGAGACTCCTCAGTTTGCCTCAACATACCAATGTCAAGATGATACATGACAGGTATGAGATAAAATCTGTATTTGACATGAGTGAGAGTCTAGGTGCCAGTCTGCCAAACATGTTGAAACTTGAAAGCATAGATGTACTCTTGCACTGACACTTGTATATGAACCTTTTGGTCTTATCTTCAATACTGTTCAGCTCCAGAAAAATTTCATAACATTATCTCTGAAATTCTATGGAGATTCTAGTATGTATTATTGTTTTAATTATATTCAATGTCTTCTGTTCTTATTTCAATATTTATGGTATTGCCTAGGTATGAAATCATTTTCAAAACACTGTTTATTGTTCCATCTCCCAGTTTCCTCATTCTAGTTGTTGTTGCCATGCAACTTTCAGAACACAAGTACAAGATTGTAAAAATTCTACAAGAAAAGAAGCATGTGTGGAATGACTGCAGATGGTGTGAATGATGCACCTGCATTAAAGAAAGCAGATATTGGAATAGCAGTGGCGGATTCTGTGGATGCTGCAAGGAATGCTGCTATATCTGCAAGTCAGCATTATCAGCCAAGCTCTTATATTTGTCACCTGAAGTCAAAGTTGGTCATTTTTGGAGAGGCCTGGGACTCACTTTTTGACGTGCTTTAAATGAATGTAATGCTTTCTAGTTTTGTCTATCGAACCTTCTCCTAATTGAAGTGCTGTAAGTAAGTGTTTGATGAGATTGCATTTCTTTAGAAAGAACTTGTGAATGATGGTGTATTGCAGTAATCACTGGGTGTAGGTCTTTATAGTCTGTATCATCGTGTTTATAATAGTTCCCTTTTTTGTTGTTTGAAGGGTGGCTGTATTGTTTGCAAAAAAGAATAATGTATAGTTTGTATTTTGATCTTCAATCCAAATTAATATAAGGGGAATTTTAGCAGATAGATTGCCTGCTATTATTTTGGAAATTACCATGTATACAGATAGATTGCCTGCTATTATTTTAGAAATTTCCATGTATACAGCTGATCTGATCAGATTGCAAGGTCAACAAATGTTTGAGATCCATTTTGGTTTGGCTGATTTTTTTTTGGGAAATCTGATTTAGTTGACACTTACAGGCATACTCTCTGATACTCAAGAAATTTGCTTGCTTGAAAAAAAAAAAAAAAATTAAAAGTGTCTTTTCAAAAAACGCTTTTAAGTCAGATTTAAAAAAAAATATTTTAAAAAGCGTCGTTTAGAAAGACGTTTTTAAAAGTATTTTTTTGAAAGACGTTTTTTTGTTAAAATTTAAAAAAAAAAATTATTTTAAAAAACGTTTTTTCAAAAGACACTTTTTAGAAGAACCCTACTTTAATAAATAACTTAGAAATAACCCTATTTTAAAAATTAACTTTTTTTTTTACTGTACTTCCGCATTTAACTCATTTATTGAGTATCGGCACCACTGATGTGGACAACCACTTTGATGTCAGTATTGATCTAGGACGTGGGATGCAACAGTACTAATGGACAGTTTTTTCGCTGATGCAAGATTACGTTGGAACAATACACATCCACTGGTCCAAAAGAAGACCGGCAGATCGGATTTCAGCAGGGTTTGAAGCACTCATTTAGCTTGAAGTAAGAAATTCCTGCAGATGACTACGTCTCCTTTTAGAAGCAAAAAGATACAGATGGCAGCTGCCTAAGACGATTTTATTCCCATCAGCAAACACGGTCTTCGTCTACAAAATTCGTAGATACCTCCGAAACAAAGACCCACAAATGCGAAATTCAAAAATGGTGTGGAAATAGTATTTTGAACCGTGGCAATAGGCAACTGCCCCTCCTCAGATAGCAACATTCTCGTAATTTTATTTTTCTTTTTTCGATTGCGTCAGATCGCACGTAGTAATCCACAAATTTCAACGCAGATTTCAATTTTACATCTGTTAAAACTTTGACACAGATTTTGAATCTTCAACGATCTTTTCGAGAAAATATATATGATAAAGAAACGATCAGACTATTCAGGAGAAATTTTTGGATATAAAAAAGATATTTTGTTATATTTAATTTTTTTAAAAAAACATTATATATACATGTGTGTGTGTGTGAGAGAGAGAGAGTACGAAGAATTTCTAACGATTCAGACGCACTCCGGGTTAGAATCACTTTTGGTGAAAACGATAGCGGTTGTAGAAAGAAGAACAAGTCGTTATATACCTGGGAAGGACGAGAGTCAACTGAGCTTACAGACGGCAAGAGAGAGAAAGAAAGTAAGAATTGTAGAGAGAGAGAAAAATGGAGAAATTTACAGAGCTGAGAGAAGCAGGTGGACAGTGTAGAGTTGGTGGACGCTCACGCACACAATATCGTCGCTATTGACTCCACCGTCCCTTTCCTCAGCTGTTTCTCTGAAGCCAATGGCGACGCCTTATTCTCGGCTCCTCACACCCTCAACTTCAAGGTACAACCCCGACAACACCTCCCAGCTATCGTGCCCATATATTTCAATCTATGTTCACTCAAAACGATCAATTTATTTGCTTAATCTGCTGCTATCAATAACACACATATATATCCTTTAGTTCCCTCTAACTCTGATGATGTATGACGAGAGAAGAATTTTAAATTTATCCGAATTTTAAGTAAGCTAATCATTATTTTGCTGATATAGATTTTGATTATTTCAACTTGCTTTATTACTTGGGAAAAATTGCATTTCTAGATATTTCAGTTGATTCAAGGTGTTATCTGGGCAATGAAACAAACACATTTGAATAACTCGATCTATTTATGAAAGCTCACAACAATGATTAATGATATCTGAGAGACTTGATCTGGAAATCATTGATTTCTTATACTTAATCTCTTATACTTAATCAATTATTGTGGTCTTTGTTATTTTCAATCTATGGTCACTGCTTGCTTCAATGGTTTCAGACTCGCTGTACGCCCGTGCGGCATTTTTATTAATACATTTATTTATTTTATTTTCTGAAGGACATCCAAGTTGTTCTGTTTGCAAAATGTTACAGGTGGTATTGACTGAATTGTTTTGACTCTCTGTGATTATTGATGTAGATACGGCACTTTTGAATTTAACAGAAGTATTTCGTTTTTTGTTTTAACTTTCTATCAAGTATGAACAATTAAAAATAGCATACATTGAATGATAATAAACTTAGTTTTTGCCAATGACATTCCTTTAATAGAATGTTCTATGGAATTTGAGTTTCTCCTTTGTGGTGAAATCTTTTAATGTCATCTGTGTTTCTTATGGTGTAATTTCTATTGTTACATCCTGAAAGTTTTGCCACTAGTGTTGCATCACTGGTACAAACTCCAAAGTCTGGATAAAGGTGGTGGATTATGTCAAATTGGAACTCTGTGAAAAACCTAAGCCCCAATTTGTGTGAACTTCGCCTATCACAGCGTCAAATTCAATGTATTCAATTTCATTGCCATTTTGATAATTGCATATTGAGATGTTGTAAATTGTTATTGTTTCATTATTTTGATATTTTTGTTTTAGGATTTTATTCTGACAGCAATTTTTTTGCATATTGCAGAGAGGTTTGAGGGATATTGCTGATCTGTATCACTGTGAGTTATCCTTGCTTGGTGTTCAAGAATATCGCAGGTGCTCTGGATTGAAGTCGATCAGCTCAACATGCTTCAAGGCTGCAAATATCTCAGCTATACTCATTGATGATGGGATTGAGTTGGACAAAAGGCATGACATTGAGTGGCACCGGAGCCTTGCACCCTTTGTTGGTAGAATATTGAGAATTGAGCGGTTAGCTGAGAAAATTCTTGACGAAGTGAGATTCTATTCATGTTCTCCTTTGGTTACTTATATCCATATGTATTATTTACATGGCATTGCAATAATTATCAATGAATTTCATTTAATATTCAGTTTATTATCCTATTTGTTCCCTGACACTTGGATAAAATAATATTGGCAAAACTAAACTTTTTATGCTTGGATTGTTTTCTAAATATTTATGTAGTATTAAGGAAACCACTAGTAGTTAGCTTGAGTGGTATCTCCTGCCAACCCTAAAGGAGGAGGAGTTGGATTCAAGTCTTAGTTGGGACATGGGAGTGTGTGTATCCTATTAGAAAAAGAAAAAAAAGTATTAAGGACAAATAGATGTGTAGTTTTGGGCAAATGATTAGTTGCAGATATGGAAGTAGAACTTCTATTTTACCATGTCAAAACTGACAAGTTTTATACAATTAAAGCTCTTGATGTTCCATTTTCATTAAGGGATGATCCAATTATATGTTTAGTCTGTAGCTATTGTCACTGGTACTAGTATGTTGGCCGTAGCCATCTTTACCACTTTCCAGAATAAAAGTCTACAGTTAAATGAGTGACAGTTTACCATTCTTAAATCTGATCATTGCGAAAAATTTTCATTCAGACCCAAAAATTTCTTATATCTAATGCATAGTTAATTTGGCACATATTTCCATTTCGTTCCCAGAGTAATGGCTTTAATAAAGATTCCTTTTATCTAATAGCATGATCTATTTGTTGAAGGGGATTGACATGAAATAAATGGGAAGCTGCATGATTGATGGAATTGAAGGAGAAAGGAAGAAAATGAGAAATTGAGAATTACATCTGGTGCACAATACTGTGTTGAAATCAGCTAGAATCCACTGGTAATGCTGTCCCACAATGATGAATGAGAGTTTAGATATAACAGACAGCATGTTGTAGATGGGCTTAAGTTCTTGGATAGTGGATTGGGAGAGAGAATGAAAAACTGTTGCACCATCGCTAGGGCACTGAAGGGAAAATAATATTAGTGTCTTTAGTGCCTCAAGGGCTTGTTTATGCGTGCTCATACTTGCAAGGATACTGATTATATGTATTGGCATTTGCATTTGCATGAAATTGGACAGAAGTATGTAGTAGCTGATTATGTTGCCATCATCTCTTCCATGTTTATTTGTCCAAGTGTAATTTGGTTCAAATGACTTCCATTTATTTGATCCTACTATAGATATTTCTGTATCTATTTTGAGAACACGAATCGACTTCGTTTTCAAATTACCTTTACTATTAGTTGGTTTGAAAATTAGATCTTTATTTATTATCTTTTTTTTTCCAATAGTATATCTTGTTTAGGATAATTGAAAGACTATTTTGTATCTACCACATGGGAAAAGGTGTTTTCTAATTTTGATCCATTACCTTAGTACATAAGATCTGTTGTTTGTCAATTAATGATTTCATTTTACAAAAACTTGAGGGAAGAATGGATGGAAACCAATATGCATTCAGCTATTATGGAATTGAGTTTAGAGAAGGATTAGTTTCATATGCCAAATCATGGTAAGCAAGCGAGTGCTACATCCCAGAAGAGATTTTGGAGGTCGTTGGATTTGAATGTTGACAATATTGAATTTCTCACATTCTCCAACAAATGTTGGATCTATAAAGATCTTTCTTTAATTTATACCTTCCTTTCAATTAATTTAAGTCATTAACCTATTCTGTGCAAAATTTTAGATTTTATTTTATCTTACCATATTATATTTTTCCCTGGACACTCTCTTGTGGCCTTGTAATCCTTGTGCATTATAAAGCAGACATCAAAACCTTAAGTTGACGTGTATTAATGACTACAAATCAGTTTCCTGTTGTGTTGAAATTAATAATGATCCAGTAGATTGTTATTATTGTTAGTTTATGATAATTCTTTCGGTTTTTTAAACTTGAGTTTCTATCTTTATCTATGTTATCTGGCCTTCAAGAATGTTTTCAGCACCAAGATAACAAAGTCTCAGGCTATCAGCTATTACATCTTTATGGATCTTTTTTCCACTTTAAATTAAAGGCTGCTTTGTTTATTTATTTATTATTATTACTTAATTTTTTAGGGAAGGTCAGATGGATCTTCATGGACACTGGACATGTTCATTGAAACCTTTATAGGGAGGTTGAAGTCATATCCTTTGAGATTTCTTTGTGGATATATTTGGGGTTATGTCTTGCATTTATAAAAATAGAATTTCCCTGTTCCATTTTGTTTCCTTATCCTTTTGTTACAGATGCTGATAAAATTGTTGGCTTAAAAAGCATAGCTGCATACCGCAGTGGTCTTGATATCAATACAAATGTCACCAAGAAGGAGGCTGAGGAGGGTCTTGTTGAAGTTTTATGTGGTGAGTTTTAGCAAGTGAATGGGATTTCAATGTATTAAGAATTCGCTACTGATAATTTAATCAATCTTTTCTTTCAGCTGGGAATCCTGTCCGCATCACAAACAAAAACTTCATTGACTATATTTTCACATGTAGTTTGGAGGTTGCCCTACATTTTGACTTGCCAATGCAGATACACACAGGGTAACAGAGATTTTAAGAACTGTTAAGTGGTTTATTTTTTGCTCTGTTCAATTGTTGAGAAGATATAGGAAAGAAAAGGACTAATTGTTTTTTAACAGGTTTGGGTTTGGGGTGGCTTTTTTCAAGACATGAAGTTTCTTTTTTTTTCTTGTACTCTGTTGAACAATTAAACAGAGCATTGACTCTATCTGTTTGTTCTTTCTGTAGTGGTTGTATGTATTTATTGACTACATTTTTTTGTTCCTTTCATTCCTGCTATTAGTTTTGGGGACAAAGATTTGGACTTGAGGCTGTCCAATCCCCTTCATCTCCGTAACATTCTTGAGGACAAAAGATTCTCTAAGTGTCGTCTAGTGCTTTTACATGCATCCTACCCATTTTCAAAGGAAGCGTCATATCTAGCCTCCGTTTATCCTCAGGTAGGATCATGAAGACTCCAATGAAAAGATTTTTCTACTTGTGTCTTTGATGTTCAATTTGAGAGTTACCTAATAAAAACAACGCCTTCAATTTCAGGTCTACCTTGATTTTGGGTTGGCAGTTCCTAAGCTCAGCACCCATGGGATGATATCTTCAGTCAAAGAGCTTTTGGAGCTAGCTCCATTAAAGAAGGTGAGAACATGTGCACTTCAAAAAATATTGAAAGACAAGATTGAGCACTTAATACAGAATGTTTATAAAATAACCACGTGCAATAAGTTCGTCAAGCTTGGGCTAAGAACTACTACTTTGAACCTGAATCAAATTCATTTATTTTGTGTTAGCATCAGTCATATGCTATATAAAAAAATCTAACACTTAACAGATGATACCAGGGCTGAATTATAATGAACTGTATACTATGGGTTTAAAAAAAGTGGAGAAAGCTTCAAATATAACAAGAAGCATGCCAGTCATTTCAAATTTAATGTATGGACTATAAATCATCAACTTTAGGTATGCAAAACAGATTAAGCATTTATATTCATCAAACAGCTGAGGTGCTTGTGGGAATTTGGTTGATTCCAAGCTCTTCCTATCATTGGTTAGTTTTCTATGAAGGAACCTCCTAGATTTATCCATGCACAAGTTAACATTTTCTGATACTTCTTATTGACTGTCCGTTTTATACCTGGAGTTCAGAATTTTCAAGAAAACCAACATGATAATTTTCTACTTTCCTGAAGCTAAATCTCTACTTGCTAGGAATATTCCCTCTACTTACCATATCATATGCCGAGCAACTAAGTTTGGCAATTGCTCGTCATCTCTCCTCAAATTCCTTAAAAGAACTCGGCCAATGCCACAATACAACCACATTGTGTTTCTTATGCTCGATATTCTTATTTGCTAAACCCTAGATACACTTTGTAAGCATACCCTATTTTGGAGCTAGAACTAAAGGAATTGTTATTTATTAATGGTTGAATTAAGACAGGAAATACTTTATTCAATTACATGAAAAGTAAGAGAGAGAGTATTCTAATTGAATAAAAGGGGTGAAGCCCACGTATAAATTCAGGCATCAAGTACATGTGTACTAGAGTATACAATCACTGAAGTGGCCTGTTTGGGCAAATGTCCTAGTTCTATTTATTTGAAATTACCTGCTTAGCTCTTTAGCCATTGATTCGTGTAAAAAACGATTGAATTCATCCACTAGGGTGTCTCGCATTGTCTCGAATATTTTCTGTAGTTGTTTTGTTTGTGATGAAATAGGAATAGGATTGAATGAAAAATGGCAGCTAGTTTAATTGGTAAATTCTTTAGGTAGTTGTACCAGTGATTTGGGATAGAGTCTTGCCTACACCTAAGGTATTTGGGGGGGGGGGGGGGGGCTGCCTCCTATTGTGTAGCCCAGCCATTTGGACTGGGAAAAAAAGGAAGACGAAGAAGATAAGATTGAACACACAATTTCTCAGTGTTCTCGTTATATTAACTATGTACTGATTTAATGTTAAACACAATTCAATTTGCAGGTGATGTTCAGCACTGATGGCTGCACGTTTCCTGAGGCTTTCTACTTAGGTTTGTACAAGTGGTTCATTCGCGATCAATATTATACTCGTCTTAGTTAATGCTAGTCTTCATTGAAAGATGCATCTGCAGTCCATCCTATTATGTTTTTTTTAAAACAATATTCTTGGACAGTTGATCTTGTTCTAACTCTAAAGTACATTGTTTATTAATTATTGCATTCCATTTTATCCACTTCATCGCAATGATGATCTATAGGGGCATAGGTTCATGAAAAGTTATATTCTTCTTCAATTCCTTGATGCAATCAATATGGAAAGAAAAAGAAGAATCTCATTGAGGATAATGGGGTTGCTCTACAGTGTTAACTTGTGAAGCACGAACACCTTTCAAAGGCTAGAGTATCAGTGTCAGACACGTCAGGAACACGGACACGCTCAAACACGTGACCAACATGTCAAAATAAGTATTCAATTTTCTTTTTTAAAATTTCAGACACATGGGGACATGTTGGAACTCATTACCTGACACATCTGGACACGCAACATCACATGTTAGGGACATTTTAACTGGATATACTTTTGATTCATTTGAGGATGTTGGGGTGCTTGAGGTTGCAAATCTCTCACTTGATGAATCAGAATTGGAGGCCATAGTCTTTACAGATTATAGTGGCAGAAGAGAAGAAGAAGATGAGGCAGAGGCAATTGAAGTTGGGTCCAATGATGCTTGAAATGTGTCTTTTCTTTTAAATGTTAGGGGAGTTGGGGTGCTCGAGGTTGCAAATCTCTCATTTAGTTATTTATGGATTTTTTTACTCCTAATTTGATTAAAATGATGTTAAAATTGGATTATATGATCATATACATAAAAATAAATAAATATTATTTAGTGTGTTCCTGACATATTTGTGTCCTATTTTTTTGCAAAACCTATGTTGGCGCATCCATGTTGTGTTGTATCCATGTCTAATGTCCACATTTGTTTTTCTTAGGTGTTAACAATTGATAGCAAAATGGGCCCCCCACTAAATTTGAGACATCTAAAGAATTTAATTTTACTAGAGTGTGTCTTTGATGGTACAAGTGAGACCATAAAACTTGAAAAGATCTTCAATAAATTGAATCTGTGGTTATTTTTAATCATAACATAAATATATAAATAAATAAAAATGCATTGTTGGGTAGTTGATGAAATATCTTGCCCATACTATGTATAAGTTCATTCTGCTATATTCTCATACATCATATCTCACCTTTTAGGTTTCTATGTCACTAAAGTTCGCTAATTCTACCTTTTCAATGAGGAGTGTGATATCCCTATAGCAGCTAGGAGACAACCTGGTCTCTTCATGGCTATTCGGGTTAGTTGTGTGAATCCAATTAGCCATGCTACTCTATCTAATCTCATATTTTTTGTTAAATCAGTTCTTATTATGTTGACCAGTATATATCCGGTAACTCTTTGATGGAATCTGCTACCAGAATGATTGTTCAAGTTATTTGGAAAACCCACAGGCTAATTGATTGTGGAGATCTTTGGTGTGTCTGAGAAAGGGGAGATCAGATAAAAGCAGATTGAGCATATTGTGTGGACTCTGTTCGATTTCGGAGACTAGCTTTGATTGCTAGGGTTGGTGGATTTAACTCAGCAGTTCCAAAATGCAAAGAAACTTGAAAAGTGGGCAAATCCGGAATTGGGGTTCAGCTGGCATCAAAGGAAGCACCCTATTTCTGCTCCCTTCTCAGGATGATGCAAGCAGAGATGTAAACAAAGGGGAGTGAAGGTATAGGGGGAAACATTTATTTCTTTTATTTTTTGGAATCATGGATGCTGTCAGTTGTATTAAAATGGGGAACTCAACATAACCCAATCTAGATATGGTTTAGTGACCTTCCTGTCCACTTCTTGGATTTGAAATTTTTAGCACTGGAGATTTCTGCAGTGGTTTTGTTTCTGTTGATGACGAGATGGCAAATGTTGCCCATTCCAAGTAGGTGAGAACCTCAGTCACTTGGTTAGGTCTTGCCAAGTCTTTAGTTGATCACAATAGGGGTGAGGATTGTGGAAGATAGACATGCCCTTTGAGCAGATTTCAATTTGTTGACGTTTGGGACTTGGGAATAGTAGGGATGGCCTCAAATCTGAGCTAGATTGTAGTCAAAGAGCAGGGGATGGTGAAGAGGGTTTGGAGAACTTTGAATCGGAACTTTCAGGCAAAGATGATTGTTCAATAGTATGATAAAACACGAACAAAGTTCGAGGTTCAAGCAAGTGGCAGGTATGCAACATTATCTCAGTGTTATGGGGATGGTGAAGTGGGTTTTGAGAACTTTGATCGGAACTTTTAGGCAAAGATGTTTGTTCAATAGTATGATAAAATGGGAAAAAAGTGTTAAGGTTCAAGAAAGGGGCAGGTATGCAACATTATCTCGGGGATATGGGGATGCTGGGGCATGTGTCAACCATTGAGGAATTGCAGGTCAATCCAGCTGGCAATGTAAGAGAAGAACTTAAACTTCAAACAAGAGGAAGCAAGGCAAATGGTATCTTTAATGAGGCATGCCGAGCTAATCATTTCTTTCGTGGGCCTAAGAAACAAGGATGTCCATGATCAGTTATGATGACAAAAAACTGACAAGGATGGGTTTCATAAAAGTGAAAATGAGTTGCTTTGGGAAGATCAAATGGTGTGCAATCTTTAGGCATTGTTGGGTCCTTGAATTAACCTATGAATACTTACTAACTAGTTAAAGTAGCACGTGCAAAGGACTTCCTATTTTATAAAGTACACACACACAGACACACACTCACCCCATTAAGGGAATATCTCATAAGAAAATTATCAAGTAATGAAACTATATCATAGAAGTCATCACTTGGCATGATGGCAAGGTCTTGTCTATCTAGTGCAGTGGTGGCGCAAGCTCGAGTTCTGGTAATTATCTCATGCAAAATGCAGTTAACACTATGCTAGGCCTTGCCGAGTGCAGGATAAAAAAATCATAATTTTATCATCCAGTGCATATTAACCAAAAATCATGAGACCAATTCTTACTAAAAATGATTGCTTCAATGGTTATTATTACTTTATTAATTTAGACACTTGACTTTTGCCTTTACCTTCTTTTTTAAGGTTCAACAATGAGACCACTAGTTTTGTTATGCGTGAGGGCATTGTCAGAATCAATTCAAACATTTAGAACACCCGTAAAATTATTCTAAGAATGTGAACTGCCCGCTGCCCCACCCAAAAAGGGGCAAAAAGGGCAAACCTGCTATGAGGTTCCCTGCCATTGCGGGGTCTAGGGAGGGTTAGATGTATAGAGCCTTACCCCCGCAATGCATCTGACTCGATGAATGGGCTGCTAAGGAGGTAGAGGGCCCTTAGGGGGTAGATTTATGGAAGTCTACTAGAAAGGGGAAAGAGGAGTTCTTTTGTTGTAGTTGTACCAATCTTGAGGTTGGTGGTGACACGGGAGTAAAGTTTTAGGTGGTGGAACATGAACATAGCATTAAAGGACAGGTTTCACACTCTATTTCAAATCTCTTTAAATCAGAATGCTTTAGTGGCAGAATATGTTCCTTCACAGAGGGAGTTGTGGTTTGGATCCTTGTTTAGAAGGAATTATCAAGATTGGAGTTGGAGGAGGTGTTGAACTTCATGGAATCACTATAGCGGTATAATTCTATTGCAAGGATTCTCTCAAGTGGAAGGACAATTCTAAGAATTCACCGTGCAATCATCCTACAAGGAGATGGCTAAGATGGGGATTAGATACTTCCTGAAGATTATTTGGTGTTCTAAAGCCCTGGCAAAGGTGGCACTTTTTGTGTGGTTTGTGCCTTGGAGACCAATATTAATTATTCAAAGAAGAGGCTTCAGGCTGGTTAGTAGGTGTGGTATGTGTAAAGAGGAGGAAGAGACTATCAATCTCCTCTTCATTTATTGTGCATTTGCAAGGGATATGTGTTGTCTTCTCTCCATTCCTTCATTTATTCCTTCATTTATACTCTGTGTAGAGGACAACATGTTTACAGTGAGACTATCAAACGTTTGTGCAAAGTTGCACTCTATTCTACTCTGTGTTTGTTGTGGTTTGTTTGTCTCTCCACATGCGAGTCTGGGGTCGCACATGAGGGGGATTGTTGAGAGCTTGATATACATTATTGGCCCATTCTCTAATAGCTTAAGCTTTTGGAGTAAGTTGATTGCTTAACATTTATTTATCAAAAAAAGATCATATCCCAACTTCACGTGTATTATGTATACTATTTAATCTTTATACAGCCTGTCCAAACCGGAAAAAAGAGAAGGTTTGCGTTAGATAATTGGCAATCAACATAACAAGAATCTTTGTCAAACCCCTAACAAATCCTATGAATATTCTATTTTTATCTTAGTAAAATTTTATATACAACTAGGTAGAATTAAACATATGTTTTTATTCTGCTCGAAAAAATTAAAACAAGAAAAACATATTTTGTTGTTACTAGTGAAATTATGGTTAGTTTAAAAAATGAAAGTAACCTAATTCTCTCAAGGTGACGAGAAAATTCTGTTTTCACATTTTGGGACTTCTGAATTTAAGCATGCACATGAAAAATACTTGTGCGATCAAGTTTATCTTGAATAGTAACTGTATAGCAACTAAGGTATCACCTAAACCAGATCAAATCATACCGTTCAATATGTAGACCTTTTTTTTTGTTTTTTAAAAACCAACAAATCTTAGCCATCAGTATCCAGTTAGTTTGATAATAAGGTATCAAAATCTTTTGAAGTTGGACCCATGCCCAACAGCTTCTTGTCACATGCATGTGCGACAAATGTTGATAAGAGCAGTGGACCTGCTATAGGCCCACTTTTAGGCGATTTGTCTCACGAGCCATCTTATTTGGAATGAAATGAGACGATTAGTTAATGAGTCATGGACCCTACTTGGGATTTGTATCATCAAGGTTCTATTGGAAGTTGGTGTTGTGCTTTGTGATAAAAAAAAATTAAAATAAAGAAGAGAATCCGATGAGAAAGTAGCCAGACAAAGGCGCACATTAGCATGAGCCCCATTTACTCTTTTTATATATTACATAGTATTTAACTTAAAGAAAAACCTTGTCCCAACTATTTGGGGTTGGTAATAAAATTATTGTTCGAAAATAATATTTAAATTATGCATTAAAAATAGCTTCTAATTGCATATTCAGATTAGCTACAAATATGACTTCAGACTAGAGATTCTCTCTATTGTACTGGGGTTTTATCTTCTACTTCATCGTTTTACAGGGGCAAAGAAAGCACGTGAAGTTATCTTCACTGTTCTAAACGATGCATGCATTGATGGTGATCTATCAGTTCCTGAAGCTGTTGAAGCAGCTAAAGACATCTTTGCAGAAAATGCAAAACAATTTTACAAGATTAATGTGGCTGCCAAATCTCTTGATTCGAAAAATGCTCTCTCTCCCAACTTTGTGAAGATAGAGACTAATTCCTCACAAGACTTGACACTTGTTCGCATTATTTGGGTTGATGCTTCAGGACAACATAGGTGTCGTGTAAGTCCCCCCTGGCGCGTTTTCTTTCATTTTCCAACTATTTTGGAAGCTTACATTATTAACACTATTATGAAGTACGTCATTGTCATTATTCTATGTGAGAAATTTTATTAGGAGTATGCTTGTAAGCAATTTAAGATGACATTACCTGGTGGAATTAAGAACTGCATACACGCCCCCTTTCTAGTAGTAGATGTGAAAGAGGATGATGTAAAGTCCATCTTGTTGCTACTACATGATGAAAAATACACTATTCTAAGAAGCTGACAATGGAATTAGATAGGTGCAGATATCACAGTAATTCAATAATGCTAATATTTTGTGACCACTAGAAAATATTCAAGGAAGAAAGCTGGAAAACACACCATATTATTCTGATCATGATCATGGACACGGGACACGGATACGACACGACACGCAAACACGTTATTTTTCAAAAAAGTAGGACACGGACATGTTGAATATATAAAAAAAAATTTATATTTTTTATATGATCATATAATAAAAAATTAGAGCATTATTTCAATTAAAATTGGTATAAAAATATACAAATCACAAAAAAATTATTAATATAACAAAACCATTAAATACAAATTAAAAAACTTCTGTATTTAATCGTCAACATCCTATGATTCAAGTTCAGACACAAATTTACTAACTATTACATAGAATATATATGTATGTATATGTGTGTGTGTGTGTGTGTATTAAGGAGAAGGGGAGAAAAAGAGGAAAAATCCAATAAAAGAGAAAAAATAGAAAATGTGTCCATAATGTGTCTTAAATTCAGAAAACATTTAAAAAAAACTGGACACTCTTTTTTCGCATGTTTGATACGTGTCCGGGAGTGTCGATGTCCAACACGTATCGGACAAGGACACGTGAGCCAAAGTAGCGTGTCCATGCTTCATAGATTGTTAGAGGAACTAATTTAGTTCCACGATCGATAATTAATAATTTTACCACTTAATAATTAATAATTTTTTGAGAAAATCATATTATATTATTAAATATTTGAGATAAAATGTGTATAGAAATGCGAACACACATAGGAAATTGTCTGATAGTATTTTCAAATGTCATATTTTGGTCAATGAAATTCTACAAATCAAATAAATAAGGTGAACTGCATGGCCTACTTCATTACCATTTACATCCATAGTTAAATTATTTATATAATGAGTTTTTTTTCTTCTTTTGTTTAGAAGATATTTAATAAATAGACGATATATTTTCCATACAAATGTTAGATATTTCTGAAATCATATCTCGTGTTTCTTTCTTCTACAAAGCTGTACTTCGTATTAGAGACCAAAACCAATGAGTTTTTTTTTTTTATATTTTTTTATCTGTTTGCTATTTCCTTCTGGCTGATTAAACGCAGGTCAATATTACAAGTCAACTATTGGGGTCAGAAGTAGGTAAAAACAGTAAAGGATGTCCTTGCATGTGTTAGACAATGATCTAATTTTGGTTTTATAATTTGGCTTGAATAGTATAAAGTCCTTGCATTTGGACAATGATCTAGGTATGGTTTTATAATTTGGCTTGAATGGTATAAAGTCCTTGCATTTGTTCGACAATGATCTAGGTTTGGTTTTATACTTTGGCTTGAGTAGTATAAAGTCCTTGCATTTTTGGACAATGGTCTAAGTTTAGTTTTATAATTTGGCTTGAATAGTATAAAAATTCTTTATTAAAAAAATTCAGGAAATAATTTTTCAGTTATTCAGCTTGTACAGGGTGAAGCTGGAAGCAATTCTGCGTATGGCTCTGCATCAAAACTAATTTTTGTTTCTTGTCACTAATTTTATTCTATAATTATTCTGTTGACATTGAGTAAATCCTACAGCAGATTGCCATAGATATCCTTTTGGTTTTAAGAAATTTTATACGATTATGTTTAGAAATAATTTATATGTATTCTATCATATATAGTTTGATTTTTGTCGTCGAAACGATAAAAGATATGTATGATGGGACTGTAACTATCGAAAGGACAACTATTAAAGAGACAAGTGAATTTCTGATTAGAGTCATTAAGTCCTTTTGTAATGGATGAGCTGACTAAGCATATACACGATGAAGTTCCATGGTGTATATTTTTTGCGGATGATATTGTTTTAATTGATGAAACTAAAAGAGTTGTGGAGAGAGGCTTTAGAATCTAAAGGTTTCAAGATAAGTAGTACAAAAACCGAATATCTTAAGCGTGACCTTAGTAAAACTAGAAATACGAATTAGGGCATAGTGAGGATTGAAAATCAGGAGTTAATAAAAAGTAAAAAATTCCGTTATTCAGGTTCGCTTATTTATCAAGAGGGAGAAATTTACCCATCGAATTAAAGCACCATGGGTTACATGGAGAAGTTCGTATGACATATTATGTGATCGACGTATACCTTTAAAATTGAAAGGTAAATTCTATATAACAACTATTAGGCTAGTGGTGTTATATGGACCAGAATGTTGGGCAGCTAAGAAACAACATATTAATAAAACCAGTGTAACCGAAATGAAGATGTTGAGATGGATGCGTGGTAAGACATGAAAAGATGGAATTAAAAATGAACACATTCATGAGATAATAGGAGTAGTACCTATAGGCTAAGAAGCACGTATACGGACATGGGACATTGATACGATATGACACGACACAGACATGCAAACACGTTATTTCTAAAAAAAGTAAGACACAGACGAGAAGTCGTTTGACGTGGTTAGTGAGTCGGAGGGGCCGAGGGAGCTCTTTCAAATCATTGAAAGGGGTCCAGGGGTGGTACGAAGGTTATGGGTTTTGAGATGGGAATTGGTTTGGCTTTGCAACACCCTAGAGAATTTCAGTTCAGGAAATCGACGAGTGGTCTTTCCCCTAGGGCTGCATGGACGTGATAGAAGCTTAATCCTTTGGAAATGTTCAAATAAACGGGGAAGTTTCATGAGGGTTGAAGGTCGATCTCACCGGGGAAATCATGTCTTGTTCTTACCTGAAGACCAGACAAGCGGCGGATGGTCAATCTATGCCCAGGCTTTCAGGTCGATAGGATTAGCTACAAGGAGCCCAACCTCGTTTCAGAAGAGGTCTTTCCTGGACGTAAGCAGAATCCTCGACTGGCCAACAGATCCGGTGATGGTGGAACAAAGGCCTGCTAATGCCAGGGTCGATTTAGAAGTTCACTTGGGGTCCTGCGGAAGTCGCCTCAACCATCTCCGTCGTTGTTTAATCGGAAGATTTGGCGACTTAAATACTCCAGTCCCCGACAGAGCGAAGATCCAACGATGGGCTTTAAAGAACTGGGGGATACAGGTTGGTTTGAAAGTCTTTGACATGCACGGTGCATGGTTCCTGTTCGAACTACCGTCAAAAGGGGAAGTCAGTAGGATCCTTAATAAGAGGAATTGGGTTTTCGAAGGTCTGACAGTGACGCTGCAACTGTGGACTCCATCGGGATGCTGCTCGAGCACGGACGAAAGTGGTTTAACCTGGGTCAGATTCATGGGCGTTCCAGTCTTCCTGTGGAGCAACGAAGTTTTTCGCGCCATGGGAGATCGTTGTGGAGGTTTCGTGACTCTGGACAGGGATACCGCAGAACGCCGGCATCTCCGTTGGGCGAGAATCTTAGTCAGAGGACGAAAGGCGGAGATCCCTGCTTCTTTGCGAATCCAGAGTGGCAAATGGTTCTTCGATATTCCGATATGGTCAGAAGCGGGAACTACATGTCTTGTGAATGAATCTCGCCGGTCGGAGGTTGCAGAGGGGAGGAGTTCAGACGGAGAAGCTGATTCAGGAGCACACGCGCCAAGGGCGCGTCAGAGGCACCGTACCACTGTCAGGGGTGCTCCACGTGGCGACCACCGGACGGCTGCTTTCTTCTCTCACAGAGGCATTTCAAATTTTGAATCTCATGAGATTCGTATACCCAGGAGAAGAGACTCGATGGTTCTCGAAGGTCCGAGAGACAGGGGTTATGGGTCAAATTTAACTAATGGAAATGGATTTAATGGATCGGGCCATACCCAAAAGTTTAGAAGTGGTCTGGGTCATAAGGGAAGGCCCGGGGTCCATCCCCAAGTGCAGCACATACCGAATTCATTTAAGGCCCAAAATGGTTTCTCTTTTAAAGCCCACAATCGGAACTCTTTTAAGGCCCAAAATGGTTTCTCTTTTAAAGCCCATAAACGGAACTCTTTTCAGGCCCAAAGAGGAAGCCTCCTGCAGGTGGGAGAGAGGACGGCCCAGGCCATTAAGGGCAGGCCCCGTTCGGGGCGCCAGTTCTACAAGGCAAAATCTAATTTAAGTCAGTATGCTTCTCAGGCACATGAACGAAGGGGCCAAGCAGTGAACGAGGATGCTATTTCAGACAGGGGAGTCATTGCAGTCAATGAAGTGGGATTCAAGGAGCTCTCGGTGGGGCGTGAAAAAGGAAAGGAAAAAGAAGAGGTTCGGGCAGCTACAGTGCCAGTCGATGACATCTCAGAGGGAATCGACTCTGATCACAGTGATATGTTAGACGAGAGGGAGTTCCTTCACTATATGGAATCAAGCTACTGTAAAGAAGTTTGCCCCAACAATTGGGGAGCTGAATGTTCCTTTGCCGCAGAGCTGGAGTTGCTGTCAGCTCAGGATAAACCCTCTGATCAGGGGGATGCAATGGTGGTGCGGAAAGAGGAAGCAGTTCTGAACATGGAGGACTACAATCCCCTTGCTGTAATTTTGCCGGACAACCCTCTGATTCCAGAGGCTGATTTCATATGTCCGCAGCAACAGATAACAGAAGGGTGGGTGCTGAGAAAATTAGGAACGGTCAGCAAGATTTTGGGTGTCACATGTGCAGGCTTTGAAGATCGCTTGATGGATCTGTTCAGAGAAATTATGTTGCGCAACTCTATGCCTAGACACTGCCCCAGTAATGGCAGTACAGAGAAAGATAGGAAAGAAAAATCAGCGAAGCGAATGAAAAGAGTTTTGAAAGAGTTGTCGTGTTCGATTAATTATGGGGACAGTAATTCAATTGAGGCCTTGGTGGAAGGCACGGAGAGTTTCTAACCTTTCTTGTCTCTATGAATCTAAAAATTCTTTCATGGAACGTGATAGGGTTAAATGATCCGGATAAATGTGCTGTTATAAAAGGTTTGTTACAGGATTGGAAGCCTGCTATCATTTGCCTTCAGGAAACAAAAATGGCGTGTATTTCGAGGCGTGTTGTCCGTTCTATTTGGGGTTCTCGTTGGGTTAGGTGGACTGCTTTGGATGCTCAAGGCACCGCAGGAGGTATTTTAATGGCTTGGGACTCCCGTTTGGTCAACTGCTTGGAGCATAGTACGGGGGAGTTCTCTATATCATGTAAGTTTAAGCTGAGTTTCAATTCTTTGGTGTGGGGTTTTTGCGGGGTTTATGGGCCGGTGGTGGATGGTGCTAGAAATTCTTTTTGGAATGATCTGCAGTCGTCGATCTCCTCTTGGGATGTCCCATGGTGCCTTGGGGGGGACTTCAATGTTGTGAGGAGCCCCGATGAAAGATCAGGAAGAGGGAGATTGACTTTGGCTATGAGAAATTTTAATGAATTCATCAATTCTCAAAGTTTGATGGACTTACCTATGGAGGAGGGGATTTACACTTGGTCCAGAGGAGGGGATCAACTGGCTATGTCCCGGCTGGATAGATTTTTGGTGTCATGTAATTGGGAGGATGATTTCCCAGGCATCTCTCAGAAATGTCTTCCCCGTCCTTGTTCGGATCACCACCCTATCATTCTTCAATGTGGGGGTTTTAGAGCTGGTAAAAGTCCTTTTAGATTTGAAAATATGTGGTTAGAACATGAAGGCTTTGAGGATTTGGTGCGTTCTTGGTGGAGTTCTTATGTTGTCGTAGGGACTTCTAGCTTTTGCCTTGCCAAAAAGTTGAGACTTCTTAAAGAAGACCTCAAAAAATGGAATCGTAGGGTCTTTGGTTTTATTCAGGAAAGGAAGCAGTCTCTGCTGCAGAATCTTATGGATCTTGATAAGTTAGAGCAGCAGGGTTCCCTCTCAAATGAGCAGAGATCAGAGAGAGATGGTTTAAAGGGTCAGATTGGTCAGGTTTTCAAATTGGAAGAAATTTCTTGGAGACAGAAATCCCGTGCTATTTGGCTAAAGGCAGGTGACCGCAACACCAAATTTTTTCATAGAACGGCCTCTTCTCACTACAGAAAGAGCAAAATCTCCTTTATTGTTATCAACGATCAGGTTATCAGAGAGGAGGATCATATCAGGAGGGGAATTGCTGAGTTCTACACTAGCCTTTACTCAGAGCCGTGCAGATGGAGGCCAGGGGTGGAGGATATCGTTATGAATAGCTTGAACGGTGATGAGGCCTTGAATCTGGAAATCCCTTTTTCGGAAGAGGAAGTGGTGAGAGCTTTGGAGGCATGCAATGGTGACAAAGCACCGGGCCCTGATGGATTCACTATGGCTTTCTTCAAAGCATGCTGGGACGTGTTGAAAGTGGATGTTATGGCGGTCTTTGAGGACTTCCATAGGGAGGGAGGCTTTGAAAGAAGTCTCAACGCCACGTTCATAGCTCTCATCCCTAAGAAGGAGGGGGCTAGTAGTATCAAGGATTTCCGCCCTATCAGTCTTGTGAGCAGTGTCTACAAGCTAATTGCGAAGGTCCTTTCCTTTCGGCTTAAAAAGGTTATGGGCTCCATTATCTCTCCTAGCCAAAACGCTTTTGTGGAGGGTCGTCAAATCCTGGATGCGGCTCTTATAGCTAACGAATGCATTGATTCTAGGCTGAAGCAAAAGGCGAAAGGGTTGGTGTGCAAGCTGGACATTGAAAAAGCCTTTGACCACGTTAACTGGGGTTTCTTGATAGGCATGTTAGCAAAGATGGGGTTTGGGGTCAAATGGAGGAGGTGGATTCAATCCTGTATTTCCACAGTCTCTTTTTCTGTTCTTGTGAATGGCTCCCCCGCAGGTTTTTTTTGTTCATCCCGAGGTCTAAGACAAGGGGATCCCTTATCTCCTTTCCTCTTCGTGATTGCTATGGAGGCGCTGAGTCGCTTCATGTTGAGCTGAAGAAGTTGGCCTCATTAGCGGTTTTCAGGTGGGAATCAGAAGGAGAGGAGGCCCTGCTATTTCCCATCTTCTGTTTGCGGATGATACCATCATTTTTTGTGGCCCCTCTGTTCGTCAACTTCGTTTTGTTCGTTGTATTTTAGTGTGCTTTGAAGCGATTTCTGGTTTGCGGATCAATCTGGCCAAGAGTAGTATTACTCCGATTGGGCCGGTCCAAGGTATGGATATGTTAGCTAGTGCTTTGGGCTGTAAGGTGGACTTCCTCCCCCTGGTTTACTTGGGTCTTCCGTTGGGAGCCTCAGCGAGATCTACTGGGGTCTGGGATCCTGTGGTTAACAGGTTTCAAAGCAAGCTTGCAGGCTGGAAAGGCCAGCTTCTCTCTAAGGGAGGTCGGCTCACTCTTCTGAAGAGCTCTTTGGGGAACCTCCCAACTTATTTCATGTCCCTTTTCCTTATCCCAAAGACAGTTAGCAGAAGATTAGAGAAACTGCAACGTGACTTCTTATGGGGCCACGATGGTGACCGTAGGAAGCTTCATCTTGTTGCTTGGGAGAAAATCAAGAAGCCATTATCTAAGGGCGGTTTAGGGGTGAAGGATTTGAGAATCTTCAATAAAGCCCTTCTTGGTAAATGGCTTTGGAATTTTGGGGGATAATGATAGGTTGCTTTGGAGGGAGATCATTGTTTCCAAGTACGGGAGTGATTATGGGGGCTGGTGTTCGGGAGAGGTGGAGGGCCCGAAGGGTTGCGGTCTATGGGGTTACATTAGGGCGGACTGGAGGAGCCTTAACGACAGATGTAGTTTTGTTATTGGGATCGGCTCCAGGGTGAAGTTTTGGGACGATGTATGGAATGGGAATGAAGCGCTGAAGGTGAAATTTCCCATGGTATACAATCTAGCTTGCAACAAGGCGGCTTGGGCTAGTGATTACATGGAGAGTATAGGGGATTAGTTTATTTGGACCCCTCGCTTCAGGAGGGATTTCCATGACTGGGAGCTTGTTGAGGTGAGCTCTTTCCTTTGTAGTATCAACATGTTCCGGGTTAGGGGTGGTATGGAGGATAAGAGGGTTTGGACGCCGAATAAGAAGTCTTTCTCTGTTAGCTCCTTCTACAAAAGCTTGTGCGGCTCTGATATCTCAGTTTTTCCCTGGAAGCTTATATGGCATTCAAAAGCCCCCCCCCCAAAGCTTCCTTTTTTGTTTGGGAGGCGTCTTGGAAAGCCATCTCTATTGCAGATAACTTGAAGAAAAGAGGTTTTACGTTGGCTAGCAGATGCTATTTTTGTAAGAATGATGAGGAAAGGATGAATCACGTCCTCATCCATTGCCATCTCTCTTGGAGCTGCTGGAATCTGATCTCTGACTTGTTTGGCATCTCTTGGGTTATGCCAGGCTCTGTCAAAGATCTCATGTTGGCCTGGGCAGGGTGTAAGCTTCCTACAGAGTCTAGGCGTATTTGGAGACTTGCTCCAATCTGTCTATTGTGGTGCATTTGGAGAGAACGAAATAGCCGTGTTTTTGAAGACCGAGAGCTTTCATTGCCTTATTTTAAAGATGTCTTTTTACGTTTGTTATTTTTTTGCGTTAAAGAGGCCTTTCCTGTAAATGTCCTTACTTTTGTAGATTTTTTGGGTTCTCTTAGACAGTCTTAGTCAGATGTAGGTCAGTTGTATTCTTTTGGGGGTTTTTGCCCTTGGTGCCCTTCTTGGGCATCCTTTATATATACAATCTTACTTATCAAAAAAAACGGACACGTTGAATATATAAATTTTTTATATTTTTTATATGATTGTATAATAAAAATCTAATGTTATTTCAATTAAAATAGGTATAAAAACACACAAATTAAAAAATTATTATTAAGATATTAAAATAACAAAGCCATTAAATAAAAATTAAAGAACTTCTTCATTTAATCATCGACATCTATGATTTAAGTGTCTGGACACGTGTCAGCGAAGTGTTCGAGAGTGTCGGTGTCTGACACGGACACGTGAGCCAAAATAGAGTGTTCGTGCTTCATAGCCTATAGGTGATAAAATGAGAAAAAATCGATTAAGGTGGTATGACTATGTACAATGAAGACCAGTAAATGCACCAGTAAGGAAGAGTGACATGGTTCATATTGAGGGTCGTGCTAGGGGAAAGGGACGACCTAAATTAACTTTGGTAGAGGTAGTTAGGTTTAACTGCGGGAATGATCTCAAATAGACTAGAATGGCAAGACAAGATTCATGTAGCCGACCCAAATAATTGGGATAAGGCTTTGTTGAGTTGATAGTTTGATTTTTTTTTTCATTCTTGTATACCATTTTTTTCAGGTTGTTCCAGAAAAGCGCTTTCGTGATGTGGTTAAGAAGAATGGAGTAGGTCTAACCGTTGCTTGTATGGGAATGAGTTCAGCTGTTGATGGTCCTGCTGATGAGACTAATCTGTCTGGAGTGGGTGAGATCAGATTGATGCCTGATTTATCAACCAAGTGGAAAATCCCATGGTACTACATCTCTTTCTGAAGGATTACACTGATCCTCTGCATTGTGGCATAATTCTCTCTACACTTTATGCTTTTGTATTTCCAATTCGCCCCTCTATATTTTGTAGATTCTCTTGATTCAGTATTCGGGTGTCAAAACTTGAAGGAGGGGGAGTAGGGGGAAAGGCAGGGGATGGCTTATTCTGATCACGAAATTGGAACTTGATCAGCTTTCCTGAATGCTGAGAGGACCTTTTCTTTTCTTCTTTTAACTTGACATTCTTTTTTATAAGCATAAAATTGTACAATAGATTAATATCTTTAGATGCCTCAGTTTTTTTCTACTTCAGGGAATTATTAGATGATAAATAACCACTTAAGAGAATGGTATCAGTTGTTTTCTAATTTTGTTGGACTCTTCTTCTGCTGGCCACCTTTGCCTCTTCCAAAAGAAGTTTCAAGTCAATATTGTACTATATATATATATATATATTTTTTTTTTTGTTTGGGGGGGGGGGGGGGGGGGGGGCATGTAAATGAATTAGAAGAACTAGATTGTTAAAATTAACTTTCTAAAATGCAAATGTAGGAAGTGTAATCATGCTTCTAGGATCGGATCGTATCTAGCATTTAATGGGAAGTACTTTCTAATCCATTGATCGTTTTAAAGAGTAAATTTTCTACTTTTCAAGTGACAGAACTGGTTTATATGATGGAAGATTATGGGATGGAGAGAAATTTTAACACAAGGAGGATAGATAATGCAAAAGCAGAGGTATATACAGATAGATTTATGTAAAAATGTATAGTTTCGAATGTTTTCTTTCACTTAGGTTCTCAGGAAGATATTATCATCAGTGAGTATCTAGGTTTTTTTCAGTAACCAGGTATTCCCTTGTATCACGCCGTACTCAATATATTTATTTCAGTTGCAAAAAGAGTTCATGGCCACACAGTCCTTTCCGTTTAGCCTGTATGCCTAGATAAATAGTTTGAAATTCAGCTAATAAGATCTTCTACAATCAAATTATAACAATAGTACCGAATTTTAATGATGCCATATGACAGAACATTGGAGTAATACTACATGGAATGTAGTTCACTCTTTTCATCTTTTTTATGATAACAAAGTAGTCAGTAATCAGTATAGCTAGTTGCATGTTTTGTTATGTTGGTATAGATCTTTTGTGGGTTAGATGCATTCAACTAAAATTTACATATTTTTCAATGATTTTCATCCAGAATGATCCGTGTAGGTAGTAGATATATTTGTAACCTAGATTATTCATTTCTTTTCCTCCACAGGTCAAGACAAGATGAAATGGTTTTGGCTGATATGCATCTTAAACCTGGTGAAGCATGGGAATATTGCCCAAGAGAAGCATTGCGTAGAGTTTCAAAAGTTTTGAAAGATGAATTTAACTTGGTATGTCTGATAGTTCATGTCGAACCTATGAAATACCTTTGTTGCTTAATTTCCAAATGGCATATGTGCAGGAAATGAATGCGGGTTTTGAAAATGAGTTTTATCTGTTGAAGAGTGTAGTAAGGTATTTAATGCAATTGTCTTTACGCCTTGTATGTTGAGTTCCTCATCTGCATTGTGACTAATTATTATTTATAATAATACTCTGCAGGGAGGGGAAAGAACAATGGGTTCCACTTGACAAAACACACTACTGTTCCACAGCAGGATTTGATGCTGCTTCCCCTATACTTCGTGAAGTTATAGCTGCTCTTCAATCTTTGAATATTACTGTGGAGCAGGTAGAGAAGAAACTTATTATTGTTCTAGCCATTTGAATTGAAATTATGTGATAATCTGTTGAAGTCAAACTATGTCGTCATAACTATCTAATATATGTGCATTAGTGCAATTGCATTTTTGTTTTGCAACTTTTTTAAGCGGAGGGTAGATAAAGCATCTCCATATTGTTGAGCCTCTGGAATTAAATTCAACTTATTTTCCATCAAGCAATGCTGTGACTGCAGAAGGAAAAAATAAAACTACCAAAAGTACACAAATCTCATGTGAAACTGGTGAGCAGCATATGTCATGCCAATAATTGGGCTAATACACTCTCTCTCTCACAAACTTGCATAGATAGCCACCACATACTTTTTATATTCAATAGCCTATACTCGAGCATGTACAGGCTAAAATCCCCATGTTGCAGCCCAAGTCTTTCCAAGATGGTTGCAAGTGGATGAAATTTCCTCTATATTTGGTTTAACATACATGCTTGCACAAACACATATTTGGATATACAAAACTAAATAATGAAAAAAGATTTGTAAAACCAAGAAGTTGTGCTATAAGAATTTGATAAGGTGAACTTATTTGGAAAAAAGAGAGAGATGATATGGATAATATGAGTTGAGTCATCTGCTCCAAATTGATTAAAGGAATAAATCCTGTTAAATCTTGGACTAGAAGGTGTTATTCCTTACAAAGACCTGGAGTGTTCCTTTTCTTTTTGTGGATATATGATTGCATTTCTTTATAACTGCTTTCATACACTGCCTGTCAGACAGTTCTTATCCTTTTCGGGGAGAAAGGAAACGGGAAACAAGAAGGAAAAGGACATAATGCTCATAATTCTAGGATTTACCATGTCTCTACTTTCACTTTATAATGCTGAGGTGGCCCAGGTTATTATAAATTGTACAATTAGCTTGAAAACAGTGATGATTTAATATTATAAATGGAGCTGCATCTTTGTTGCCTAAAACTAAAATGTACAAATGAATAATGTTGGTGATTAGTAAATTTTTTAGGTCATTACTTTCTTAAGAATATGGTTTATGAGAGATTAATGTGTGTGTTTGTGGTGTTGGGAGGCCAGAGACTTTGATTTTTGTGAGCCCTTACTTTTTGTGCACAAGTCTCCTTCCTCAAGTGGTCTTTTTATATATCTTTACTTATCCAAAAAAACATTCTGAATGAATAAGAGAAACTCTGTCCTAATCTATTGCTATTCCTGGTATATGCATTGAGACCCTGAGTATCCTTCTAAAATATATGGAGGCGCTATTTGCACTCCCCAAATTGTTGAAGGGCTCCACACTTATAAAATGAGATTACTATATTACTTTTCACACTTTTAAACTTCATCTTTAATCAAGGATAATTTTGTAATTTCATTTATTCAAGTGAAGACCCTTAGCTATTTGTGAAGTGTGTTTGCATGTGTGTGTGTGTGTGTATCATTACTGGCTAATTCACTCAGCAAAATTTTATTTGTTGCGGAAGGTCTTGGTTTCTTAGACACAGACCCTGCTACACAGTGGTTTTCCCTGTTAAATAAATCGTATTGTAAGATTCAGCTGTGGATTTCAGTAATAATATTTTATTTATTATATGTGGTAATCATCAAACATCAATTATATATAATCCAATTTTTACACAATTGACACAGCGATGAGGCCCATGGTACTTCGAAGGCTATTCTTGCATGTTGTCGTGTTCAGTTTCTTTGTCCTGAGAATTCTCTCTTCCCCAACATTTTCTGTGTGCTGCAATTCAAGTAATACAGTTCTTGTTAACTTTTTTGGATTTTTTTAAATGTTGTAGGTACATGCAGAAGCAGGGAAAGGTCAGTTTGAAATGGCACTGGGGTACACAGCTTGCACTAATGCTGCTGACAACTTAGTTTTCACCCGCGAAGTTATTAGGGCTGTTGCAAGGAAACATGGGTTGTTGGCAACTTTTGTGCCCAAGTAGGTGTCAATTTTTTCATAATATGGTAAATGCATTTGCATGTATTTTCAAGTATAAGGATAGGTGCAATTTTTAACTGGCTATAATCTCTCTATTTCACTATATATGTAGAAAGAAATTTAGGACATGATGGGTAGTAGATGCTTATGAAAAGATTTAGATTGATTTAAAATGATGAGTTCACGTTCATCGTGGGGCATTATTATGGATAGCATGTTTAATTAAAGTTTTTCTTCTGTTCTGCATGTTAGCATCATGAAATCTGAAAAATCTGTTTTAGATGTTACATATATATATATATATATATGTTGTGTTAATTATATTATATGTTACCTTGTTCCAAAGTTGCTTAAATGGTTTAAGAAAAACCTGCCTAGAAAATGATGACTGTATACATGCAATATTTCTTTAGCCACTTGGGTCATAGTGCATATTAACTGCATTGGCAAACTGCTTTTATTTGTGAGGGCATAGTTTTACTTGTCAGTTCTTGTCTGACATACAAGTTAGATAACCTAGCATAATTTGTCAAGTGTTCATTGCTGATTTATGGTTAATGCATTTATAGAAGTTATTTTTAGAGGCTTCTCCTGTCTTACATGCATCTCTATCACACCATCTCTGGCCATGCAATAAGGGGGACAGATGTTGTAATCTCTCTTATAAATGATCCTTTCTTGCTTGTCTTTTTGGTTTTCCTGGTGAGAAGAATTTCAAACGTAATCATTTTTTTTTCTGTTAAATATTTTGTTGTTACTGTATTGTTTCCTTTTCAGTCCGAAAAGCTAATCCATCTCTCTCTCTCTTTTTTTTTTTTTTTTTTTTCTGGAACTGTATAATTTGAGTAAAAATTCCAAATTGGATGAAATAATATTTTGAAACAGAAAAAAGGGGCAAAATCAAATTATATGCCTGGTGCACATTCGAACTGACATGGCTTGATGTTTCTTTCTATGTAATTCATATCTATTGCATAAGTTCATGATTCATTTCTGTAATATTCACTCAGCTCTATTAGTGGAACCTGTCTCCTGCTTTTATGCTATATGTGTATCTCATCAATAATCATATATATGTATATATATTAAATTTATTTTGGAAAAATCTTTCTTGAGTTGCTTCGGTATGCATCAATAGATGTTCTAATCTTTTCTCTACTGTATATTATGTATAAGATGTCCTGGTAAGCTGGCATTGTCCATGACGACCAGATTTCTTAATCAGTTCTAAAAGCTAGAATAGTGGCTAATTAAAGTAAGAGGTTCCATGCTATCGAGTTATATGCAAAAAGATTATGCACAATATATAGAATCAAGGTCAATTTTGAACCAGTGTTAGCTGAATTGTTGTTTCTTGGTCAAGTTGGATATGATGGAATCTAGATTATCACGAAATTTTGCTACCGAAGTTCCAGAATATGATTTTAGGGCCTGAATCCCCAGAGGAATTAGAGCAAGTCTTCTCATAATATTACTAAGTATAGCCTAACTTTCTTTTATTGGTTGTTTCCTGCACAACTTGGTATTTGATGATTGTTTAAGGTATGCAAAAGTAATGCATAGAAGCAACATTTTAGAAAATGGGATCATGGGCCTGTTGCATTATTACATCTTGTTTGGATTTTAGATGTCTGATAATGTGTTTAAACTGTTGAGATCACATCTTTTGAATATATCTTAGGTCCCTTTTTTAAAGAAGTAAATAATAGTATGAACATTTTAAAAACTTTATTTATTTATTATTATTATTATTTTTTGTTTGATTGATGATTAACATTCAGCAGTTGGCTATTTTTGGATTGCTTCTTCCAATCATCTTCCCATTCATTGTATGGTCACAAAGATGTTTGCTCTATGGTTTTTGCTATTTTTGCAGTTTTTTAGGTCATGCCATGATCAGTAAAGATCTCTTGGTGGGTTGGTTGGCAGCTTGCTCTTCTAATAGGGTTAGGATTGTTTGGAAAGTGACTCCCCTGTCGAATGTGGCGCAGATGTGGGAACACAATCGGCGCCCTTTTGAGGGGGAGGAGTCTCCTGTGTATAGGTTAAAAAAGACGATTTTAAACACTTACGATTTTTGGATTTCTGGAAAATATCCTATTTCTCTGTTGTTTTTCAATTAATTTGGATGAGCTGAATTGTCATGGGGAATCTCTGTAGGTTTTCTTCCTTTTTGCACTTGGGTTGTGCCCCATTAGACAACTTTGTTTATAATACTTTATTACTTATTAAAAGAAAATGTCAGCACTTTGTTGTCCCAAGTATGAGCGATTAGCAAAAGATATCCAACTCTTCTATATCAGATGATCAGTCTTTAGTTTAAGCAGAAGATTCTAAATCTCTTCTTATAGCTTCTATTATGTCATCATTTCCCTTCTTGTTACACTTTTGCACCATCAATATCTACCACTGCACAATTTTGCCAGCTCTTCATCACTGATCTTTACTGGAAGTGATAGCCAACACTTCTTTTTAGTTATATTTTGAGACTATTTAATGTTCAATACTAACTTCTAACAAAATCTTTCCTAACTTTTTCACCGTCAACTGCATTATCCTTGTTTTGGCTCCATCTTATCACAAATCTAAGAGAGAGAGAGAGAGAGAATCTGTCATTTGTTTATATATTGTTAATAAGAAAAATATGAAGTACTAGAATACCCTCAACCATCTGCATACGTTATTCTTTTAACACTCCTAATGCTGGAGCAGAGCTGTCTTATCAAAAAAATAAAAAAACGCTGGAGCATAGATGTCTCTCATGACCAGCTTGTCACAATGACATGGGAACAGACTCCTCAATGCTTTTGTGGAAACATCTACCAATTGACCACAAGGTCTAACATTTGATGTTGTAATTTGTTTTGTCATTACTCATTACCATATCTCACATAAAATGACAACCAATCTCAATGTGCTCGGATGTAGTTTCGTTGAGGTAACTGTTGACCAGTTTGCAATCAGTCCTTAACGTTACCTATCTATGATTTGTGGTCTTGCCAAAACCACAATTCAAGTATTTTGTTTACTGATGTATAATCAGTAACCCCAAGCAACTTTAGGGTGAGGACATTGAGGGAAGAAGAGTAAGAGAGGGAGAGATTCATCACATTGCATGATCAAAGGTAAGTTTTATGCGATTTCCAAACTGGCACTCAAGATTGGTGAAATATTAACATAATATTTTAGATTTTTATGAAGTTTTTAAATCATAATCGTAAGTGATTTAGCCATGTATCTAGTTCTTAGGTTTATATGATGACCTGAAATCACTTATCCTTAAATAACCTTCGCACTAAGTTGCACTTTACGACCCCTTGCCTGTAGATCTGTCTTCTAGAAGTTTTAACACTTGACTGCTTTCACCACATAACATGGCAGTTCTTGTTTCCCTAGGTACATGCTAGATGATATTGGCTCTGGATCTCATGTGCACATCAGTTTGTCGAAGAATGGAGAAAATATATTCATGGCATCTGATGGATCCTCTCAGCATGGAATGTCTACAGATGGGGAGCAGTTCATGGCAGGGGTTTTAAGCCATCTTCCTTCAATTTTGGCATTTACGGCACCGGTTCCAAATAGGTTACCACATTTCTTTACAATGATTTGTAAATCTAGTTAATTGTTGTTTCTTTACGTTCTGTTTCTCGGAAGTATACATCACCGTAGTAACTCATAAGAGTATAATTATATGAAAGTAAGCATTTTTACCAGTGCTCGGAAAAAAAAAAATAGTGTTTGGGTAATTAAAAAAAAAAATGGATTATAATTCTTTCATGAAACCTTAATCCTTCTATGAGAAACATGATTTATCCCCATCTATTAGGAGCCATATTTCGAATCCCATTTTTTTTAAATATAACTCATCCCCTCAAAACTTGTTTTTCAGTTATGCGCATCATCAAAAAAGCCAAATTTAAGTCCACTTTTTTTCTTTCGCTGGGGGGGGGGGGGGGGGGGGGCGTTTTAAGAAAGGAAGATTAATGACAAATAAATTTAGAAAGAATGAAATTCAGATTTTGATAAACAAAAATATTTCAGCCAAATACATACACATCAACATTTTGATCAAAACATATTATTTTGCCATCGTCTTCTTGTTGCGGGTTGAGTTTGTCTACATGATACAGGATTTTTTTAAAAAAAAAAATTAAATATTGATGCCTTTTTGTTTATCAATTTTTTTCTCCCATTTCCCCTAATTCTCATCAAATTTATGCCTTTAGCAAGGTCAAAGTATTATAGCTTAAATTTAAGACCTTTGAATTAATTGTGTATTGTGTGTCAAACAAAGAAAGAAATTGTTTTTTATTTTATTTTATATGTGTAGTTCTGAACTGTATCTTGGATGTACATTGAACTGAAAAACCACACTATATAGCCAACTTTCTCTAATTCCCCCGTTCAACTGTTTTTGGTCTGTAGCTATGATCGCATACAACCCAATACATGGAGTGGAGCATACCAGTGCTGGGGAAAAGAAAACAGAGAAGCTCCATTAAGAACTGCATGTCCACCAGGAGTTCCAGATGGTTTTGTGAGCAACTTTGAGATTAAATCATTTGATGGGTGTGCAAATCCATACTTGGGCCTGGCTTCTATAATTGCCAGTGGAATTGATGGCCTCCGCAGACATCTTAGTCTGCCTGAACCCATTGGTAAAATTAAATAATTTTTGATAATACCGAATGTGTTATGCCAACTATTTTGCAATGCTTTTTAGTACATTTCTGAAATTTTGTTATGAGATTAGTTAACTTTTGAAAATATCAGTCATCGTACTATATTTTCAATTGATTAAATAAATCAATCAATTTCATGATTTGTTCCTTTCCATCCATGTTAACATTCTAACTTGTAATAATTTTCTTTAGGCATCTAAAATGTTGTGTATCATCACACTATGCAAGCAGGAACAAGCACCTGACTTGGGATTGTCAGGACAACTGAATTGCTACACGGATGATCGTTCTGTAAGGAGTGTCCAACATATGTTTGATCATTAGTTTCCGGACACTACAATAAAAAATTAAAAAAAGTAACTCCACAAATTATATAGGGAGTTCATGGGAACTCAGGATTATAATTCTTCTAGCTGTATTCTTGGCAGTTGCTAAAGCCTTTTTCTGTTTTGCAGTAATGCTTGTCTGGAATTTTCCTAATGGTCCTGGGCCTCCTGGCCCATATAGACCCTTCAACTAAACAACCCCCCCCCCCCCCCCCCCCAAAAAAAAAAAAAAAAAAAACTTAATTTTGTGATCTATTCTGTCATTCCATTCCATCTGGCAACTTTCTTCTGTTAAATCTTTGGACTTGATCCTTTTCTCCCCAGTTTCATCCATATGTAGCATGCGTACTTCTATGGAGGAACCATATCTATCTCGGATACCATCATTTCTCAGAACTACACATCCAATATATCTTAGAGATGTCTATAATCTGAACTTGAATTTTCTAATTTTGAGCACGTCCCCAATATTTATATAAAAATTATTAATACCTTGAGCCATTTGTTTAGAGGAAAAGAGTGAGATATGATGAAAGTTCCAATTAAATGACGAAGAGGGGGGGTAGAGGGAGGAAAAGAGCTGAATTGTCATGATTAAATGACTGTATGAGTAATGAGTGTGTGAAGGGGGACAAGGCTCCTAGCCTAGATGGATTCTCTATGGCTTTCTTTAAGCATTGTTGGGAGGTGGTGAGATATGATGTTGTGGAGGTGTTCCATTATTTTCATGAGCATGAGAGCTTTGAAAGAAGTCTTAATGCTTTCCTTCATAGCTCTTGTTCCATTGAAAGGGGGGAGGAGAGGGGGGGGGGGGGGGGGTGTAGAGGACTTGGAAGGATTTTAGACCTATAATCCTGGTGAGAGGAGTCTACAAGCTGATTGCTAAAATTCTAGCTAACCGACTGAGAGGAGTTTTGGAGAAACTTATATCAGATAGTCAAAATGCCTTTGTTGAAGGTTGTTAGATTCTCGATGGAACTCTTATTGCCAATGAGTGTATTGATGTGAAGGAGAAGGGGCTTGTGTGTAAGCTGGATGTGGAGAAGGCCTACGATCGTGTGAGTTGGGAGTTTCTTTTGTATATGCTTGAGAGAATGGGGTTTGGGGAGAAATGGAAGAGGTGGGTTGAGCTATGTATCTCTTCAGTATTCTTTTCAATTCTAGTCAATGGTTCTGCTACTGGTTTCTTTAGGAGCTCAAGCGGCCCCAACAGGGGGATCCCATTTCTCCTTTTCTATTTGTGATCGTTATGGAAGCTTTAAGTAGATTGTTGACTAGAGCAGTGGAGGGTGGATTCTTATAGGGTTTTGCAGCAAGGGATTGTGAGAACTCCAGGGTGGAAATCTCTCACTTGTTGTTTGCAGATGATACTCTTATCTTTTGTGGGGTGGAGGGAACCAACTTTGATACCTTTAGTGTGTGCTTTTGTGCTTTGAAGTGGTATCAAGGCTTAAAGGTGAATTTGGGAAGAGTGAGCTCATTCTGGTGGGAGAAGTGATTGGTATTGAAGAGTTGGCATGGAATTTAGGTTGTAAGGCGGGATCTTTTCCAGCAATATAGTTGGGGTTACCTTTGGGAGCTTCTTCGAAGGCTAAGGCGATTTGGGATCCAGTGGTGGATAGATTCCGAAAAGGCCTAGCCGGGGGAAGAAACAATACTTGTCCAAAGTGGGGAAGCTTACGTAATTAAAAGTATGTTGGAATGTCTTCCTACATACTATATGTCTATTTCCCTTGCCGTCTTCAGTGGCTAACACTCTTGATAAGTTGCAATGTGACTTTCTTTGGGAAAGGAATGAGGAAGAAAGGGGCCCTCATTTAGTTAGTTGGGAAAAGGTGAGATATCCATTGAAGGGGGGTGGAGGTTGGCAAATGAGCCGAAAGCAAAGTGGAAAGCAATAATAGAAGCTAAAGTGGGGTGCAAAGAGGGTAGGTGGTGGATGGTCTTTATGGTCTGCGTCTTTGGAAGGAGATTAGAGGAGTGGAGGAATTCTTCAAGTTCACATCATTTGTGGTGGGTTGTGGAAGGAGGGTTAAATTTTGGAAGGATCTTTGGAGTGGCAATGTTACTTTGGAGTATTGATACCCTCACCTATACCAAACTGCATCCAACAAGGAAGCTTTGGTGCATAACTATGTGGTATTCAATGAGAATGGATTTGTATGGGCCCCTTGTTTTCATAGGAATTTATTTGATTGGGAAGTGGGGAAAGCCATTTCCTTGATGACCGTTCTTCATAACATTCATGTGGACCAAGGAGAGGAAGATTCCATATAATGGGAAATTCTTGGTCAAATCCTTGTATTCACAATTGGCTGAAAGAGGAGTGGAGGAGTTCCCTTGGAAAGCTATATTGGTCTCCAAAGCTCCTTCAAAGGTGTCTTTCTTTTGTTGGACTATAGCATGGGAAGCTATATTAACCTTGGACAATGTTCAAAGAAGAGGTTTTCACATGGAAAATATGTGTTCTATGTGTTTGGAAAGAGAAGAGTCCATAAATCATTTGGTCATCGATTGTTCGGTTGCTAGGGAGGTTTGGAACCTCTACCTTTCTCTATTTGGATGCATTTGGGTGATGCTCTAGTCGGTGGGAGATTTGTTGAAGATGTGGCAAGGTGCAAGGGTAAAATGTAGGTGGGAGATTTGTTGAACATGTGGCAAGGTGCAAGGGTAAAATGTAAGGAAAGAGTGGTGGTCTATGAAGCACGGACACTCTATTTTGGTTAACGTGTCGGATATGTATCGGACACCAACACTCTCGTACACTTCCCGGACACATGTCCGGACATTTGAATCATGAATGTTGATGATTAAATGAAGAAGTTCTTTATTTTTTATTTAATGACTTTGTTATTTTAATATCTTAATAATATTTTTAAAAATTTGTGTGTTTTTATGTCAATTTTAATTGAAATAACATTAGGTTTTTATTATATGGTCATATAAAAATGTTAAAAAATTATATATATTCAACGAGTCCGTATCCTGCTTTTTTGAAAAATAACTTGTTTGCGTGTCCGTGTCGTATCGTATCGTATCGTATCCGTGCTTCTTAGGTGGTGGTTAGTTCTCCTTTGTATTTTTTGGAGTATTTGGAAGGAGAGAAATAATAGTATTTTTGAAGGGGAGATGACTCCCCTTAGTAGGTTCAAAGATAGATTGTTACACTCCCTATACTTTTGGGTTCTGGGGTTTTATCCTTCTTATATAGATACTTTTGTAGATTTTTTGGGGGTATAAGCGTTTAATTGTAAGCTTTCCCCTTCTTTTGTAAGTATTTTGTCTTACTCAAACGTTTTAATGAAATGCATAGTACTTATCCAAAAAAATTGGAAAAAAAAACATGGTAAGAAACTTAACAACCTAACTTTTCATGGTCTTCCACTGGACTCTTCACTTACCACCAAATACCATTTACAGAATTATTTTTTTTTGGGTCGCTACCATTTACAGAAAGTTAAGGTAAGGAAACTGACAATTTTTTTTGGCTATGCTCAATTTCTGCAAGTTGTGAAAATTATAGTGTAATCTGATGTTTTGATGATATTTTTTCATGAACAGACACAAACCCTCATAGCCTCGAAGCAGAACTTCAGAGATTGCCGAAGTCTCTTTCAGAATCTGTAGAAGCTCTTCAGAAAGATAAAGTCTTGAAAGATTTGATTGGTGAAAAGCTTTTGGTTGCTATAAAAGGAATTCGCAAGGTATGTTCTAATATGCTCTCTAAATGATGTTCTCTATAGATGTTAAATCAATGAAGAAATTAAGTATAAAAAAATGTATCATTCTTTTGTTAAACCTTCTGAAACTCTCTCTAAATGGTAGTCTCTACAAATGTTAAATCAATGAAGAAAATAAGTGAAAAAAGGTATCATTCTTTTGTAAAACCTTCTTAAACTCTTTATTTCTATTGTCAAAAAGATTTCTTTGAAATCAGACAATGTTGATTTGGTATTGTGGAATATCTGAATGCATTTTATTTACACAAGTATTGACATTGAAGAATTCTTCCATGGGAAGTTGGATCTTTTATACTTGAACTTGATGAATTATCTGGGGCCCTATATTCCATTGTTTTATTTAAATGTAGAACCCGTTTTCCTCAACCAAAAAAAAAAAATTAACAATAATAACAGTTGGAGAGGTTTTGGAAGTTTCCCTTCTGGAAAGGAAATATTCTGAAGTGATCAACAATTATAGTTAATTTATGTGTGCTTAGAAAATTATTTGACACCTTTACTTTACTAAATGGGACTCATTAGGTGATAGGTTTTAGGTTCTTCTTTATGCTGACATGACATAATTTTACTAAAAACCTAAAATAGTACAAGGAGATAAAGTGTAAGTCTTCCCCTTATTGGTATAAAAGCCCATGTTCTGGTACTACTTATCTCAACAAAGTTTCACATTGTAATTTCTGAACTATTCTCAAAGTTCCTTTTGATATTGTTGCTGTTACGAAATTCCTTTCTCATGATTCTTTTTTTCCCTTTTAAATAACACCAGTGATTGTTTTTAGACCAACTTCCTTCTGTATGTTGAAGTGTCATTGGCTCCCAAAATTCAATTTTATTTTTTAAAATTTTGGACACTGAGGCACTCTTATAGAACAATTCAATGTAGAAGCCATAAACTAAAACAACAACTGATGAAAGTATGAGGCAGTGATTGTCATGCCCTAATCGAAACAGTATCTATATCATTTAAGATCTTCAGTTACATGACATCATAGAGCATCAAAACTTTAAACATCCTTTATTTAGTTCTTAGTATTTTGGTAGCAGATCCCAAACCTAAAAATGTGCAAATAAAATGTAACCCAACTCAAATGCAAAGGAGTATGCTGAGAATGATTTTTTTTGTTTTTTTTGCAGGCAGATGTCAAATACTACTCAGAAAATAAGGATGAATACAAGGAACTTATACATCACTATTAAGGTGACTAATTCTGTTGGATTTGTGAGAATGAAGGATTTTAATGATCCTGTGTCCTGTATGAACTTTGTTCCATGTCTTGATCATTGCACATCTTATTACAATAAAGCAAAAATGTTTGAGTCAAAAAAAAAAATTGCTAATGGGCCTGTCATACAGTTGCAACAAACAGTAATGTTCCTGTAGTTTTTTATTTTTGTATAGAATTTTTTAATGATTATCGGTAGACTTAATATACTATTTTGTAAGACTTTGTTTGACATAAAAAATAAGATAGCAGGAAAAATCATAATAGCTATATGCTTTATTGTTGAAAGCTTGTAGACTTGGGATTTGAAAAGGTAGAATATGGTTGCAGGGTTTGGGGACTTGAAGAGAACGAAATTGACTTGATTTTCAAAGTGAAAAGTTGCAAGATTTTCAGAAAATAGGATGCTGGAACTGCTAGACAGCAACTAATTTTGGTGTTTGGATGTTGAATTGAAGATGAAAGGGTAGGGGAATGGGTCGGGGTTGATTACCTAAGGTAGGGCTTTGGGCTAAAATGGGGGCTCTGAACGGCAACTTAAGAATAGTGCTACACATAAGAAGAAATAATCTAGAATTCCTTAATAATTAGTCAAGGTTTCATAACGCACAAAGACCCATCAATTCTCTCAAATTCAATTCTTATAATTTAACATTATTGAAATGAAATATATATGAAAATTTATAGACTGCTAGTCTAATCCTAATACAACTAGGGTTATGATTCAAAAATAGAGAACTTGGAATATCTTTTTTTTTTTTTTTGATAAGTAAGAGTTGTATATAAAAAGGAGCCCAAGAAGGGCACCAAGGGCAAAAACTCCAAAGTTACATCGAGTTTAGAGAACCCAGGAAATCAACAAAAGAATAAACATTAGTTGGGAAGGCCTCTTTGGCCCAAAAAAATAGTAAGCGCAAAAAAACATCTTTAAAGAATGGAGTATAGAACTTCCTATCTTCAAAGACACAGTTGTTCCTTTCAGTCCAAATACACCACAAAAGGCAGAGCGGAGCCATCCTCCAAACACTCTTGATCTCCTTAGGGAGTGTGCAACCTTCCCAAGCTAGGAGAAGGTCATTTATTGATCCTGACATAACCCAAGAGAAGCCAAACAGAGCAAAAATAATATTCCAACTGCTCCAGGAAATATGACAATGGAGGAGCACATGATCCACTTGTTCTTCATCATTCTTGCATAAATAGTATCTGCTAGCCAGGATAAAACCTCTTTTCTTTAAGTTATCCGCAGTTAATATAGCCCTCCAAGCAGCTTCCCAAGCAAAGAAAGAAGCTTTTGGGGAAACTTTTGAATGCCAAACATGCTCTTGTAGAAGGAACGGACTGAGAAAGAATTCTTATTAGGCCGCCAAACTCTTTTATCCTCCCTATCTTCCAATGCCCGGTACTTGTTGAGGTGACAAAGGAAGGAGCTCACCTCTTCCAGTTCTCAATCAAAAAAATCTCTCCTAAAGCGGGGACACCATATAAGTTTGTTCCCAGCTTTCTCCAAACACTCGCTAGCCCAAGCCGTCTTATTGGTAGCCAGATTGAATAATCTAGGGAATTTCACCCTCAAAGGCACATCCCCAGACCAAACATCCTTCCAGAATTTCACCCTTCCACCATTTCCAAGAACAAAACAGCATCAATCCAAGAAAACCCTCCAGCCGCCTCTAATGTGACCCCAAAAACCACATCCCCTTGGGCCTTCCGCAACGCCCGAGCACCAACCCCGTACTTGGAAACAATGATTTCCCTCCAAAACACACTATCACTTTCACCAAATTTTCATAACCATTTTCCTAAGAGGGCTGAATTGAAAGCTCGCAGGTCCTTCACCCCTAAACCCCCAAGAGATGCTGGCTTCTTGATTTTATTCCAAGCAACTAGATGAATCTTCTTACATTCACCGTCGTGGCCCCATAGAAAATCCCTTTGAGTCTTTTCCAATCTTCTACTGACCGTCTTTGGCATAATGAAGAGCGACATGAAATAGGTAGGAAGGTTTGCTAAGGAACTTTTGAGAAGGGTTAGCCTACCACCTTTTGAAAGGAATTGGCCTTTCCATCCTGACAGCTTACTGAGAAATCTTTCGACCACTGGATCCCAAACCCCAATGGATCTCGAAGGAGCTCCCAGCGGAAGGCCCAAGTAAACCAAGGGGAGGCACCCCACACTGCACCCCAAAGTGCTAGCTAACATGTCCATCTCTTAAACCGACCCTACTGGAGTAATACTGCTTTTGGCAAGATTGATTTTCAAACCAGAAACAGCTTCAAAACACACGAGAATACATCGGACAAAGCGAAGCTGCCGCACAGAAGGGTCACAAAAAATTATTGTGTCGTCAGCAAATAACAAGTGTGAAATGGCAACGCCAGCGCCCCCTCTATCCCCTGCCTGAAAACCTTTGATGAGGCCAACCTCCTCCGCCCTATGCATAAAGTGGCTCAAGGCCTTCATGGCTATCACGAAAAGAAAAGCGGATAGGGGATCCCCCTGTCTCGGACCTCTAGAAGTACAGAAGAAACCAGCAGGAGAACCGTTGATAAGAACTGAAAGAGAAACTGTGGAAATGCACGACTGAATTCACTTCCTCCACTTGCCCCCAAAGCCCATCTTAGTCAGCATGCCCATTAAGAAGCTCCAATTAACATGGTCAAAGGCCTTTTCGATATCCAACTTGCACACAAGCCCTTTTCTTTTCTGTTTCATCCTCGAATCAATGCATTCATTTGCCACAAGGGCCGCATCCAGGACTTGCCGACCCTCCACAAAAGCATTTTGGCTAAGAAAAATGATGCTATCCATAATCTTCTTCAACCTTAGAGAAAGAACATTTGCAATTAGCTTGTAAACACTGCTCACAAGACTCATAGGGCGAAAATCCTTAATACTGTTGGCTCCCTCCTTTTTAGGGACAAGGGCAATGAAAGAAGCATTGAGGCTTCGTTCAAAGCCTCCCTCCCTATGAAAAGCACCAAAAACTGCCATCACATCCGCTTTCAACACATCCCAGTGAGATTTAAAGAAGGCCATAGTGAAACCATTCGGGCCTAGAGCTTTATCCCCATTGCACGCCTCTAAGGCTCTCACCACTTCGTCTTCCGAGAAAGGAATCTCTAGAGTAGAGGCTTCATCACCATTCAAGGACTTCAAGAGGATGTCATCAACCCCTGGACGCTAACTACACGGCTCAGTGTAAAGGCTAGAAAAAAGTCAACAATTCCTCTTCTGATGGGTTCCTCCTCAGTGAGAACATGATCATCAATAACAATGACGGAGATTCTATTCTTCCTGAAGTGAGCAAAAGCCATCTTGTGAAAAAAATTGGTAGTTGCGATCTCCCTCTTTAAGCCAAATAACACGAGATTTTTGCCTCCAAGAGATTTCCTCCATCTTGAGGATCTGCCTAATTTGGCCCTTTAGGCCATCTCTCTCAACCCTTTGGTCTTCAGATAAAGAGCCCCGCTAATCTTTCGTATCCAACTCCATTAGGTTATTCAGCAAAGACTACTTCATTTCCTGAATTGCACCAAAGACCTCACGATTCCACTTCCGAAGGTCTTCTTTGAGTAATTTCAGCTTTTTGGCAATGCAAAAACTTGGAGACCCATCCACAACATAAGAAGCCCACCAATTTCTCACTAAATCCACAAAGCCTTCCTTTTCGAGCCACATGTTCTCAAATCTCAAATCTAAAGGGGCTTTTTTCTGGCGCTAAAACTCCCGCAACACAGCATGATGGGATGGTGATCTGAGCAAGGCCGCAGAAGACACTTTTGGGAAATACCAGGGAAAGCATCCTCCCAATCGTGAGACACTAAGAATCTATCCTAGGCGGAACATAGCAGATTGATGACCGCCTCTGGACCAGGTGAATCTCCCACCCTCCATGGGCAAATCTACCAAGTTATGTGAATTTATGAACGCGTTGAAGTTTCTCATAGCCGAGGACAACCTGGCCCCTTCCTGTCCTCTCATCTGGCATTCGCACAACATTGAAGTCCCCCTCCATGGCACCAAGGGATTTGCCAGGAGGAAAGCGACTCCTGTAACTCATTCCAGAACAAACTTCTATCACCATCCGCAACTGGACCATAAATCCCACAAAGGCCCCACACCAAAGAGTTGGGAGACCAGATTAAATTTGCAGGAGATGGAGAACTCCCCCACCCTTTGATCGATGCAATTGACCAAACGGGAGTCCCATGCCACAAGAATATCTGACTAGTAAAGACTATTGTAGGCCAACTAAGACTCCATATAATACCCAAATAACATAATTTGACCTAAAATAAGATTCATGGATCACCACTATAGTTCATGTTAATCAAAATTTGAAATTACCAAAATATCCTCAACTCTTAAAATTTAATAAAACAAAATATAAATATGGCCAGCCGCCAGCAGTATACTAGGAATGATTTTGAATAACAGGGATTAGGAATGATTTTGAATAATGTTGAATATTCGTATTAGTTTTGGATAAATATTCATGTTTGCTCAGAACTGCCACATTGTTTAATACTTCATCTTTTAATGTAAGATGCTTGAATTTGTAGTTTCCTCCTCTCTTATGAAGCACGGACACCTATTTTGACTTATGTGTCCGTGTCGAACACCGATACTTTCCGAACATGTGTCCGGACACTTGAATCATGGATGTTGATGATTAAAGAAGCTTTTTAATTTTTATTTAATAGCTTTGTTATTTTAATATCTTAATGATATTTTTAAAATTTGTGTGTTTCTATGCCAATTTTAATTAAAATAACATTAGGTTTTTATTATATGGTCATATAAAAAATTATATATATTCAATGTATTTCTAACGTGTCTATGTCTTACCTTTTTAAAAAATAACGTATCTGCATGTCTGTACTGTGTCGTATTCGTGTCCTATGTCCGTATCTGTACTTCTTAACTCCTTTCAGTAAGTGTGGTTTTACCATCTTAGCTCTTAAGTTAATGATTTACTTATACTTGCATACACAAATTAAATTAGATGAAATTAAAATGTGATTAGGGAAAACAAACATATTAAACTATTAAGCCAAGCCAGTGTCATCAAAGTGAATCAAACATATGGGGCCTGTTTGGTCATCCCTCGAATTTAATCGGCCCTGTTTACAATTTATTTTACATTCTAAAGAAAACTTGTATCATCTTAAATGGCGTCACTTTAAAAAATAAGAAATTTCACTGTATTTTTTTCATATATAGTTATTATTAGGTCTTCTTGAAATGAAAAGGTCATGATTTTGAAGTTGTTGCCAATTTAGCTTTGATTATGAAAAAAGTGATTTTGGAGAATTAATTCTTACAAAATTAAGTCGTTAATTGAGCGTTTAGTGAAAATTGTTCAAAAGTGATGGTAGAGCATAAATTTTCCTATTTTCCTCTTACTTTATGAAAAATTATATATATATATATATATTAATATGAAATATATTATATACATATATTATATTATCTAATTTTTAGTTTCCTCCAACATTCCAAAGACAAGAATACTTCTTTAAAATAGATCCAAACTACCTCAACAATTGGGTATAACTTAAAACGACATTTGCTCTTTTATAAAGAAACCCATCACATCGTTATTGGTGAAACATTGTTGTAGTGGTTTTGTTCATACAAGATATGCTTATATAAGCAATATAAATAATGAATGTGTGAAAAATAGAGATGAAATCTTATGAGTAAATTCTTTTATGAAAAGCCCATCACATTATCACTGGTGAAATATTGTTTTGGAGGTTTGGTCATGCAAGATATACGTATATGAGCAATAAATAATGTGTGAAAAAAAATAGAGATGAATTTTGTGAGTAATTTGCATTTCAAAACTGGTAAAAATTATATATTTTAACTCTAAAAATCGAGATCTATTAAATAAAATTCATTTTGCATTTGAAATTCTATCCAAAAAAAGTCTTTTTTAAACAGAGAAATTTCATTTTGCAAATCACAGTAAAAAATTCTCTGTCCAAAATTTCTCTGTCCAGTCTAAACCAAGAATTGTTTTTTTTGTGTGTGTGAAGTATAATTGTATTAAAAAAATCAAACACAAACTGTACATGGACATGCCCAAGATCAAAACAGCAAACAAGGTAAAAACAAGAGTGCAATGCACAACTAAAAAATAACATTGAAATTTCTCTTTTGGCTAAAAACAACTTAAATTACATGAATATATCATAGTAATATTACCACATATACTTGTAATATTGCTACAGATTGCACAAACATTGATCTAATTTTTTTACCTTAATTTCTACTAACAAAGAGAGATTCAAACTAAAAAAGAAAAACTTGGCCAGAAACAAATGCAGTTTCCTCTCAATTCAATGAGATTTTCCACATACCCTTAGCAGAACTAATTGGGGCTAATCCAGTTAGCCACTCATGCTCTCCTCCAAAAGAAAGGTCATGAGTTCAAGTCTCACTCTTCGAAATATGCGCATTATTTCCATCCAATCATGGGTTGGGTTGGGTTAATTCTTGGTTGTAATATGTTACAGTATTCAGTTGATTGACTAATTGTAATTCATATATTATAATAGCTCTTCACTTCCTTCAAAAAGATTAATTGCACAATAGCATAGTCAATCAGACTCGGATGCATAGGAATTCTGGAGCATTTGCTTCAATTCAACCACTAACTTTAAGCTAGATAAAGTAATTTGACAGAGTTCTTCAATTTACTCCGAATTAAGGCAAATGCAGCAATGAAAATGCCAGAGATTAGATTGTTCAGTGTACAAATTAATACGAGATAACTTAATCTTTGTGAGAGTTTGCTTCTCTACTTTTATTACTAGAAAATGAAATTATAAAATAGTTTTAATACATAATATCACTCATAGCTAGTTACATACTTCAGAAAAACAATGGTTTCCTTGAAACTTTTGTAAACACATTACCTTATGATATGAGATGTTGTAATTCTTCTCTCTCTCTCTCTCTCTCTCTCTCTCTCTCTTTTTTATTTATTTTCTGTGTATCATCATATTTTGTGTAAAGAGTAGTCTTAAATAGAAAATAATGGAAAGACAAGTCATATAGCTAACCCCAAATAATTGGAATAAAACCTCGTTAAGTTGAGTATCTATCTCTATATGTTGGTTCCTTTGTGGAATATAAGACTATATAAGTGCCCATTTGGAGTTGTTTCAAATTTTAGAAGAATGGATTCTAGAAATTTGATTTTGGAGAATTGATCCTAGCAAAATTAGATTGTTAATTGAGCATTTAATAAAAATTATTCAAAAAGTGATTATGGGGCATAAATTTTCCTTTATGTCCCTTACTTTATAGAACAATTGTATATAGTTAACCCTCTTATAATTTAATAATTATGAGAGATCACAAATTTACTAATTATTAAGTTTTCTCATTTTTTTGATTAATCAAAAAGTGTTCCTTATATGAATACGACTTTTGGTGTAAAAAGATCTTATGTACAACATTTCAATGACATTCCAAGTCTTTAATAAAAAAAAAAAAAAAAATACATATAATATTTAACTTAAGACATAAAAAAAATTCACTATATTCACTTAAACTAAATAAATACGTTATTTAAGTTTGCCCATATTTTAATTTTTTCCTCTTACAATACTTCTTACTCTAATTATGTAAAATTAAAACATATAATTACCAAAACATGTTATAATTGAAATATATATATATATATAAGTAATTATTTAACTATTTTATCTCTCTAATAATTAATATTATAAAAAAATTATAAACAAAATTATATTGAGGTAATATAATTATTAATTATGCACCATAAAACCAAGTTAGTTTCTTAAAAACTTACTAATTATTATAGATATTAAGACATATATATAAAAAATAAATTATAACTATATTACTATGAGATTTATATATAAGTAGCAAAAAATTAGTAAAAAATCTACAACTCAAACTAGTGTTTGCACCAAAAGCACTTGAGAGGTGAAACAATCATAAAATGCACAAAAGAACATTTTCGAGCTAGACTCACATCATGAAAACGCTATTCTTTGTCCCCAACGGTTCCCAACCTCGTACCTTTCTTTCAGTATTTGTTGGGATGAATTCCTTTTCTTGATTGTGACTTCTCTTCTTTTAAGCAGAAGTTAATTGTCACAAAAGATCCTTATAGCCTCATCAAAAATATTCCATCATATCAGTTCAGATTTCATATAAACTAACTAGCAATGCAATATATTTAATAAAAATTGCTGTTTATATAAACAAATTACAGTAATACACACACACACACACACACACACACACACACATATATATATATATATATATATATCCAATCTTCCAACATAAATTCCAATTCAAAAGTTTTTACTATCATTACTTCATTTTCTTATAATTAAAAGGCCCAAAAATCAGAGAGTTTGATGTTATCAAAAATAAAATTTACAAAAAGCATTAATATATCCAAAATCACTCAATCTAAATCTAGAGTATGTATTCCAAAATTAAGGTGAACACATAAAACAACTGTATAACCTAGAAACAAGCAGCTTTTTGTTCACTCACCCTTTTATGAAAGAGCACATACTCTTCCAACATAAATTCCAATTCAGAAGTTTTTACTATCATTACTTCATTTTCTTATAATTAAAAGGCCCAAAAATCAGAGAGTTTGATGTTATCAAAAATAAAATTTACAAAAAGCATTAACATATCCAAAATCACTAAATCTAAATCTAGAGTATATATCCAAAATTAAGGTGAACACATAAAACAACAGTATAACTTAGAAACGAGCAGCTATTTTGTTCACTCACCCTTTTATGAAAAAGCACATTTTGGTCATGCAAGATAAGCAAGCTTATATGAGAAATAAATAATGAACGTGTGAAAAATAAAGATGAAATCTTGTGAGTAATTTCTTTTATGGAGAAGCCCAAATCTTGTGACTAAATTGCATTTCAAAACCCTTATTAACCCTAAATATAAGCATTGTTTTTTTTTTTTTTCACTACAATGATGGTATTACATGTATTACAAGTTTCCGACATAAGAGAAACTCACATACATATTAAAGAACTCTAATTACCACTAACATGGATAAACTAGATTACAGAAAACAAAACATATAATGAATTGTATTTAGCAGTCAGTATAAACATTATCAGGTGCCAACACACAAATAAACAGAAACAAAATAAGGCAACTTATGCATAAATACAATTCATGTTAACTTGTGGCCACTATGAGAAGACTATAATAAATTGAACAACTACAACAATAATAAACAGTAAATTAGGTCCTACTCCTACAAAACCAAAATTGAATGGCTCACGGGGTGAAAATGCTTGCTACCTTTTCTTTCCCCCTGAGACGCATGGCAAAATTTCATGTTTCCTCTATGCTTACACCACATCAAGGCTTCTTCCATTCACCTTCTGTCTCACATATGGGCTTGGATTTCTGATGCAACTTTGGCAGTGTTACATCTAAGCCAGTGGTGGTTGTTGATACATCCATTTGGAAGAGCATTGAAGCATTTCCCTTCTTAAAATTTGCAAATTAGCTCCAAACATGTGTGTCACTTGACTTCTTTTGTCTCTTCTTTTTCTTCCTTTCTTCTTTTATTTGTGTCCTAGCTTCAAGACTTTGTGAATGCCGTGATCGTATTTCTAGTAACTTTGCTTTTGCATCTTGAAAGAGTGCATCTGACTTCAATGCCATCAATTGCTGAAATGTCATTTTAACAAAAAGAAAAAAATAGTTTCAGTTTTTTCCAATTGATATAAATATAAGGTACTTGACTCTTCTAAATGAGTAATGTATGTGTCTCAAACAACATGACATGCATATGCAAGGATGGGGCTAAATGGGCCTATGGGGCATTCCCCCCCGTGTACTTTTTAAAATTGTTTTCAAACATACCCCCCTTTTAATTTATATTTTTGCCCCCTAGGTCTAATTTTTTTTATACTTTTACCCTTATTTTAATTTCAATTTGACCCCTTAATGGGACTATTATAAACTTTTTTGGACAGCCTTTAGTTTTTTTAAGGATCTCTTTCTTTGATTAGAATTTTTATATAATTTGTGAGTTTCTTTATATCAATGAATTTGGTTACTTACCAAATTGATTAATATTACATTTTTATACTTCTTTAGTTTTTAAATTTATGATCAAATATTTTGCAAAAATCCACCCCCTCCTCCCCAAAAAGCAAATTTCTGGCTTCGACCCTGTGCATATGACCCTATGGGGACAGGATATGCACTCAACAAACATGTCCAATAATTCAAATTTACTAATTTATGTGTACAGCCTGCTTATCATGTTCCTTCTGTTTCAACTTGAGTGAAATGCCTATGTTAGAAACTGTGTAATATAAAAACACATCGCTTTATCTAAACAATTTGGGTTTTTTAGCTGTCCCAGTAACCTTAAATTTGGGGATTATATAAACAGAATGGCCAACAATATTATAGGCAGAAAAATGTGCACCTTGAGATGATCCATTGCTGCAAGGTTGAACCCAAGGGTATCTTTGCATTCCTGAAACAAATTGAAACATCATCTTGTCAGCAAAAGCATCTGTAGATTTCTCATTTTAATTTTTAATTGCAAAAAATATTACTAAACTGGTACTTATGCAATTGAATTAAGTGACAAGGCATCCAAGCAGGGAATTAACAGACAATTCAAATCATTTGAATTAAGTCACACCAAAATGTCATCTGAACTTCTGTAACAATGGGCTCAAGGGAGGGAATCGGCACCAAGCACAATTGGGTAGAAAACATTTGACAGAACAAAACACATCATGTGAAACCGATTAATAACTCAAAAACTTGATAAAAATCCAGCTTCTCTTTCGACAATGGAGAAATCTCTGCCATGTGTGAAAGTGTTTGAAAGACAATATCAAGATATTCGAAAATGAACGACATTTTACACACTCTAATATTGATTTCCATATTTAAAACCTTAAGTGGCATATGCAAAATTTGAAGATATATATAATTTGGACATAAATACATATTTTGTAAAGAATTAACTTCACAAACTTTTTTTGAACATCAATAAGTTAACAAAATTAATAATTCTATGAATTAATTGGACTTTGTAATATTATTATTCCTCTTTTTTTGTATAATCTTTGCATCACAGATTCCGTAAGTGAACAGGAGAATCGAACTATTTGTCTGTGAATTGGTTGCTATATGATTCCAAGAAACTGCCAAATTTTGAATGTAATCCAATTACAACAGATAGAACAAGTGACCATTTATATTAAATATCAATAGTTCAAAACTCAAAAAATAAATAAATCGAGAGACCCTTTTTTTTTTTTTGCTATGGCCAACATTGGATAGAGCTAGAATATTCACATAACATCTTTACAAATATGCATAAAATTAGATTCCTTCATCAGATTTTCATTATAATATTGTGAAAAACTAAAGATTCTCTCTTACCCTAGTGAAACACTACACATGAAACTTATTTATTGGATTACCTTGACTCTTGCATGAAGAATGTCTCTGAGAAGAGTCAAGACAGGTCTGGCAGCTGCAGTAGTAACCAGCTGGTTATGGTGGATCTGCAATAGCACTGTAGCAACCCTACATACAAGCTCAACCTGCACATACGATCAAGCAACAGTAACGAGTAAACATACTGAATCTTTAACTTCCCATATAGAAAGACAAAACATGAAGACAGAATCTTCTAGTAAACAAACATTTATCACGGTTTAATATACCAAATCACGATTGCACTCCAGATTTATATTGTGACTACAGAATTTAAGAGATTGCAATATTTCAAATAAGTTCTCCTTTATCATAATCTTGACATAAAACCAGTGCCAATTTATTTATTTTTTTGATAAGTAAAAGTTTATTAGAAAGCACTCAAAGGGGAACGCGCCCATGTACATGAAAAATGTACGTAGAAAACAAAAAAGGAGGAGAAAAACCTATAACATCATCTAAAACTCATATCACTTAAAAAAATCAACAAAGGGCTCAACAGAAAGAAAAGGGCGCTGCACAACCCAAAAAAAACAACGTACGCAAAAACCACGCCTGCAGCTCAATTGTTTGTATCCAGCCAATTTATGATAAAAAAAAAAAATAATAAAGCCAAGAATTAAATTGTTTGTATCCACCCCGCCCGCCCACCCCACCCACCCTCACCCCCCCCAAAAAAAAAACTCGGACAAAAGAGGGGAAAAAAAAGAAGAGAGAAGAAAGGAATATGACAACTACTTTGAACTATCACTTTTCATAACGACTAAATGTAATCTCTAATCAGAGCACGTTAACTGGATAATGAATGAAAGACTTCTTAATGGTGATGGGAAAGATGATGACTATTTGTTGTTTATACTAGTTTTGGGCACCGTTGCAATGGTAGTGTTTTCTTCTTTCTTCTTGATTTGCTTTTATTTATTTGTTTGCCTAACAAAAACTTCTACATATGAACAGCATGAGAAGGACCATACTCAGTCGGTGAAGGGGCAAAGACCCAGCCAGGCAGACGTTTTTAATCAGAGAAGAATGAAATCAGGCACAGGCCCACTGACAGACATTAAGGAAAGCAAAATCAACACTACCAGGAATCCTGCTTGCAAATCAAAAGCTACGCCATTGGAACAAAGACTTGGCATCTTCAATCGCAGCTTTGCAAGCCCAATCTGGGACAAAGCAGTAGTCCTGAAGCCCGTTCACAAATAGATAGAACATCAGCCGCAAGAATTACTCTGGTAGCCACACTCCATGGCCTTAACTATGGCTGGAAGGGACACTATGGATTCAGCAATATCCACATTGAGAGTATTCCACTCCCCAGCCCCAAAGTAGTAGAAATAGTAACAAATGGATAAAAAACCATCGAGATTATATGAACAGAATTTCCAATAAAAATGTGGTCTTAATATACATGCATAAAAGATGAAATTTAATTTAAGGAGAAGTGATAATGACAAAGTTGATGACCATTGTCCATATCAAATTAAAGCATAAACAAGCCAACAAGTCATTTTCCATTTGTAACATTCAATCTGGAATCAATAATGTGAAGAAGCACTTCCCAGTCAGCAAATATAACTCAAAAAAACTTTGAAAGTGCATCTACAGATGGGGTGTTTGGATGCCCAATGAGACTTTCATCAATTCATTATTTTTCACATGGCATTTGTAAATGTGTCAATTGTGCTTGGTAGCATTTTCAAATGAGTCCTTATTTTTCTCAACTGCTTTGTTATAATAAAGGCAACTAAAAATTATGGTGATGTTCCCATGTTCACTACCAACCTGCAAAATGAAGTTCTAGAGAACAAAATGAAATAGTTAGATACTTAGATCGATGAGACATTTAAAAAATCATTTGAACAAATCAACAGAGCTTGTTTTGAAAAGGGATGTTTATTCTAGAGTACCACAACAATCTGAATACAATATATATAAATTAATGCACTATCATCAAATATTCTTTTGTGATGTAAGAAATAAGCAATTTTAATGTAGAAAAAACAGAATATGTAGGAAAATTAGATGGATGAAGCAAAAAAAAAATTAAGCAGGACTGCTATGAAGCCCCAAAATAGTATCACGAAGAAGGTCCTTCAATCTCTAGCATAGAAAATTACTTGTAGTTTGAAACCATTTTTTTTTTTTTTTCGGGTAAGTAGTTGTTGGTCAATTATTGCCCATGGATTAAGCGGTTTCTCAAGTAAAGGTTATTTAACTTGCATGCAAGAAGGTAGACAGTTCTTAAAAAAATAATAATAAATAAATAAATTGGAGCCACAATAGAATTAATAAACTTGCTAACAAAAATTAATTGAGAAAGTTCAAGAACTGAAGTGTATAAGACAGATTATGCTTAATTGCGTAAGTTTGTTTCTTTAATAAATGCAAGTATATCCTCAAGCACAAAATAATCTAACCTTGTCAGGATTTGAGGCCCAATCCTTCAAGTAAGACAAAAGCTTCAAAGCATCTGAGAATGGTAAAGCCTGCAAGGGAAAATAATCTTACTTAGAAAGTCATTCTTCCAGTGTCAATAATCCAAACTGGAAATAGGGAACTGCTAAGTGCTAACCCTCTTAAGCATAACCATGATATAAATTAGCCATTCTGGAAAGAGAAGGGCTTGATACACAAGCCCCCTTTATAAGGTCAATTAACAAATGGAGGTCCAAAGCTATACAGCTATTGACTCTTTAAGGAAAAAACATGTGTAATGGAATATTTTAGTTATAGATTATTAATACTCAATGTTGATCAGTCATTTGAGGGAAAAAAATGAATTAGCTCTGAGTCTCCAACAAGCAGGAGATATGAGAATTTTCAAATTAATGGTGGCAATGCAATATCAATATCAATAAAAACTCAAAAGGAGATGTAATCAATAACGGGGATCAGATGTATTTCTAAAGCAAGGTTCGATTCTTAACTATTATCAATGCACCAAACGTGTTCAGGTCGTAGAGATTGAGATTAGACAACACCTTTAAAATTAATTTGTCCCAATTGGTTGAGTTATTTTAGGGCAGCTCCAGAGCCTCGGCAAACCCAGCCGAGGCAGTAAGTTGAAGAGCCACGTCAGGAAAATCAGCTCCAACAGACTCTTCAATTAAAGCGGCAACTTTTGCTGTGTTGGTGGGACTCGGCTGTTCTGCCGAGTCTCTTGGACTTAGCTAGTTAATAAACTATAATAAAATAACCTTCAAAGAAAAAGTTGTATTCTTCAAAGAAAAAGCTGGTGGAGCCAGATGCAATGACATAGACTTGAAAATGTGACTTCCAAAATGGTTAGATGATACTCAAAAGGAAAAAACCAACCAGAAAAAATAAAAATGTGACTTCCACTTCCGGCATGTCCTCTCCCTCTACTCCCGGGACTCCGATAGATCTTGGAGAAGATAGCTTTGTAGACTTGGAAAGGCCACTAGGAAAGAAGAATGAGAAATGAAAGAGCCTTGAAAGTATAAACGAACCTGCGAATTCGGCACTTATGTTGCTTCTCCAAGAAATGAAGGAAGAAAAGAAAGAAGCACATAAGAAGAAAATGGAAATGTATGAAGAGAAACTCCGAATGGATAGAGAAAAGATTCGTCAAAAACAAATAAAAGAAGATGAGAGAATAATGCTTCTGGATACGAATGCAATGCCTCCTCAAGTCGCAGAATATTATCGTCAACGTCGAATGGAAATTCTTGCAAGGGGATTTAGTAACAATCAATTATGATTAATTTTTTTCTTACAATTATTATTTTGACTATGTCTAGTATTATTCAATAGCATTGTATTAAATGTTGGCTTCAATGAATTTATTATTTTGACTCTTTTTTGCTATTCTTAAGTATTAAAAGCAACATACACTCGAGTGTTCACAAAAAAATTTAAAACATCCATAGCAAAACACACTCAAATATTCATAACTACATACTTTTACGAGTCCCTTGAAAATTTCATAAGTGCTCAACAAGATCTAATTTAAATTTTAAATTTCAAATAAAATTGGAGGAAATTTAAATTATACATTTTAAAAATTAGAGGAAATTTAAATAAAATGAAACAAAACTAAATAATGTTAAAAAATAAAAATAATAAAATATTAAATTTTGAAGAGTCTCTTGGAGATGTTAGATAAAAACTAACTCTTCAAAGTGCCACATAGATCACTAAAGTACATTTTTGAAGAGAGACTTTGAAGAGTCTCTTGGAGATGCTCTTAGTATGTAAAGAGTCAAATCATGACTTAATGCTTCATGATGCCAGGATGAAATGATATCCATATTGACAAGATTTGAAACCTAGGAAATGACCTAAGGAACTAAGTTAGCTATTAAAAACTTCGAAAGCTAGCAAATGAGTGATAACTTGCTATTATGCAAGCGCTCATCCAGAGAGCTCCCTAAAAATTTAAGAAAGACAAATTTGAGAGTGAATCCTTTTCAACGCATAATGGAGAATACTTTTATTTCGACCAAATAGACAAAATTAAGCTCCCTCTTTATACAAATATGGCACCAGTCACTTACCAGTAATGTCTGCTCCAGATCATTGGTGTGAACATTTGAAAGTGCACGAAGAACATAATCTGATGGGGAGAGCCCAAGCAAAAGAATATTAGGTCGGAATTCTGCAACTCTTCCCCTTGTTTTCTCCTCCTGAAATTGAAAAACATATCAATCACAACAAGAATATTCAAATTCTGGATCTCCAAGTAATAGATCATTGGTGAGATTCCCATTACTACTTGCCTATTTAGAGTATAAATCTTATACCTCTGAACACCGCAAGTAGTTGACTTTCAAATATTTCCTGTAGTCATAAATCTTTCCTAGCACTTTCTAGGTTGTTTCAAAACATTTGAACCTTCCCTTACAAGTTAAATGATGTAGAACTTTTGGACAAGAAACAAAATCAAGTTTGCCAGAATATATATAAGTCTACACACAAAAGAGAAAGAGATAGTGATATGTATATGTGTGTGTGTGTATATATATATATATATGTAGAGAGAAATTTTCTTTTTTATATGTAAATGATATATACTAAAAACAGAGGTGCTTGGGTGGGTGGGTGGGGGGGAATCTATACAAGAGGGGAAAGACTTTACAATCCAAAAGTAAAACAAATTTTTCTTTTAGGTAAATTGTATTAAAAGAGCGCCCAAGGGGGGTGAACCCAAATACAAGGGAGAGGCCTACACCTTGGAGCCCTAGATTCCCCAAAAAGTCCATCAAAGAACCTACATACCAAGGTCGAAGTCCCTTTGACCCAAAAGAAAAGAAGGCACAAAAAATTGTCTTCAAGTATGGAACAGGGTTTTCAAGCCCCTCAAAACCCCTTCTATGCATTTCCCTCCAAATAATCCACATATGACAAATAGAAGCCATCTTCCAAACCACACGAGTGTCCTTACTAATGCAAAAGCCCGTCCAGCCGAGAAGAAGAGCCTTTAAAGGATCAGGGACTCAGGAAGGACCCACATGCATCCAAAGACAGAAAACGAAAAAAGTACCAGCAGTCTCTAGCTACCAGACAGTGAATGAGCATCTGATGGCCAGCCTCCATCCTCTGCACTGAAGGTCCTTTTCCATCAAAATGCCTCCCCAAGTGGCTTCCCAGGCCAAAAGAAAAAAAGCAGCAGATGACATTTCAAAAAAGTTATCTTTGAACCTATCAGGGGACATTTCTTCCATTTCATTCTTAAGATGCCATACATGAAAGGATTGCATTCTTAAGATTCAATACATGAAACTTAGACTCTGAACCTCACACTAGTAAAAGACTACTACCTCGATTGGAAATATAATGTCTAATTGCTACAAAGTACAAACAATCCTTCGAGAAAAAAAATTAAAGAACTTGAAGGTGGAGGCACAAGAATAACTTAGACATAAACACCCTACCATGGCAAACTGCAGCACACAGAAGTTATAAATCCTTTTAGCTATCCAGATGGGCAATACTTGTAGAATGTAAAGAAAATTCACATTGGAGGAGATCATCCAATGATGTCATTACAGGAAAAGCAATCAGAAATCTTCAGGCATATAAAATTTTAGACCAAAGATGCATAAAATTAAGAGATTATATCCTTAACATGTGTAATGAGACCTGAGGATAGCTACAGTCGACTCTCTAATATTTTTTAAAAAAAAATGACAAGTAAAAAACGAATTTCTAGCAAACTCTAATAACTAATCATTCATGGAGACCCAAAAATAGTAATTAATAGAACTATTAATTATTAAGTTTATGATTTTTATCAATGAAAAACTTTCTCACAATTTTACAATTTTCAATAGATGTGCCTTTTATTATATACATCTATACATTTACTGATATAAAAAAAATTATTAAGCTATTAAGCATTAATTATTAGAGGGTCAACTGTAGTCATCTGCCATCTTGTTATGACACTTGTATATACATCGAGCCACACTAAAAATATTCTTATGAGCATTTCAAGATCATAGAGACATCAATTAATTAAAACAAAACTACAATAGGAAACACATCGTATACCTCCTGTTCAACAATACGTGCCAATTCTGCATCTGCCATGTCTAATGCTTCAATAATTGAGTCAGTCGCATTCAGTGTTTCTTGAGTTTTCTTCCCCGCTAAGCCAACAGCTCCCGCCTCTGGAAGTTCTTCTTTAGGTGTATACCTGTTTTCAAATGCGTTGTCAAGGTCAGACTCAAACATCTCTTCCAACCTTTTCTCTTTCTCTTCCTGCAAATTCAAACAGCACAAATTAGTTGTTTGGAGAGAATACTTGTATAGCTCCAATCTCAACAGAATCATGGAAATAGTTAGAAGAAATAGGTTAAATATGACCTTTTTTGTCAAAGCAAAACAATATTAACATAATAGCAGACATAAGGAAGCAATACCTCAATGAAAAACGGCTTCTTCAGTACGATCCCAACGGCGTATGGATCGGTCGTGAGATCCCGTGACAACAAAGTCACCACGGTTGCTGATTGCAAGACACCAAACTTCAGCATGGTGACCCTCAAGAGTTAAAAGCAACTCAAATTTATCCGCATCCCAGTATTTTACAAGGCGATCTTTCCCAACACTAAACATGTAATGGGTATTGCGCACAAACTGCACAGCCATAACACTGCCATGAAAATAGCTCATCAGAATTGCTTAGTAAAACTTTGCCCACACTACCTAGACTTCATAATACATATAGGTAGATATGATATTTTATTTTTTTCACAATGAAGCACCTGTCAGCATGAGCAAAAATGGATTTATGGCAGTTGCCAAAATCCAAACCCCAAATCTTCATATTTTTGTCCGCTGAGCCACTAACAATCAAATCTCCGTCTGATGAAATATCCATACATAGCACAGGCAACTTGTGACCATATAATGAGAGGAAAAATTTAAGCGAATCCATAAAGAAGACCTGAAAAGGATTTATATAAAAGCATAGGATAATTAGTAATGTATACGAAACAATATGTCATTAAATGCTTTGGACTTTTTTTTTTGATAGGTTAAATGCTTTGGACTTCAAAAGCATAATTACAGCAAGCAACCCACATGTAACAACACCAACACACATTCGTGACTTCATCAGAGGCCATATACAAAAGAAGGAAATATGTCAAGGAAAAAAAATAAGAAGGAAACTGAACCAATGTGCTATGCCCAATAATTTAATCTACACAACCCTCGAACAGTGTTTTTAATGAAGAAAATTCAATGTCATTCAATCGACCAGCTAACGCAAGAGCCTCATGCTAAACCAGATGGATACGGAAACAACCATCCTGCTCACCATATCTACCAGTCAAAACCTATGGATTCAATTCAAGCATGTTATTCGTATCTTTCATCACTAACTCTAAAAATCTTACATCAGCTCATTCTGGTAAGTTTGCATATTCTCACTAACCATTGTCATTTGCATCTCTCAGGACATAATTAGCAGGTAGCAGCATATCAATTCAAGTGCACGAAGATGCTTCATGCAGTGCTCTTTGGATTGCAGATCACGAGATTAGTCATCAACTAGCAATGTCCGTATCTCAAATTTATCAATTTAATTTGCTTTTCATTTTACCTCTTACTTTTTGCTTGCTTGTGTACATAATGACAAAGTTGCAACATACAAATAGGAAAAGGTATAGATCAAATCACCTATCGTTGGTTACTCAGACTGTCCTACATTTTTCAAAATACACCCATTTGTAATCTTTTTTTCCCCTTGGCCCTTGCACTCATCCTCAACAAATATGCAATTAACTGCACTAATCTTATAAACATGTCAATCAAAAATGCTAAATATCTGCTTGACAGATCAGATCTCCACATTCAGCTACCCAGTTCGAATCCTGTTAGCACTTCCTCAGCACTCTTGTCCCTTTATAAATGATCGAGCAATCTTAACTCTTTTCCCTAATTCAATTCATCCTATCACTCTGGATAGAATAAACTGAAATAGAGAACTAAATTTGCTCTGATTCCATTATCAAAATGGATACGTAAGACGCCTCATGGACCTGAGTCTTCCATGTTTCCTTAATCTATTTACTTTATGTATTTTTCATTATTTTATTCATGTCATCTCTCCACTTTTATCCCTTCTTTTGGTTTATTTACTTTATTTATTCTGTTTACTTTATACGTTTCTGTCATTATTATCATTATCTTTTTCTGCTCACTCTCTCCTTTATTTATGTCATGGAATATAAGCTTTGTGAATCAACACTTGAGGCCAGTCCATTCGGACGGAGCGGGATGGGTACCTAACCCCTTCCCATCTCGTACCTTAGCTCCCAGATTCGAAATTCTTTGATTTATTGTAGATTCTAGTTTTGCTTTACTTCATTTTAACCCATAAGAAGGGGTTTAGCATGTAAATAGGACCAAAGCATTGTAATTTCAATTTTTTTTGCTATTTTTTTTTTACATGTATTCTTCATGGATTGTACCATGTTTGCTTATTATTTAGCATAAAACAAGTTGTCGACTACTTTGTGTATTCACGTATACTCCAATCTCAAAAAGAAGGTGTGTTCCTCTCCCACATCGAGGGAGTGGACTTTTAAAGCTGCGGGAGTTTGTTTGACACTCCTCCTATTTTCCAGTGCCTACGCTTCGCATTTGTTATTGTTGTTGCACCACATAGAGTGCTATCGTGCTTTCTTTCTTTTATAACTACGCCTGTGATTTCGTATATGATATTGTTATGTGCTTGAGATTGCATATTGGACATTAGGGATTGTCTTCTTCAGACTTGTATTAGTTTTTACACACTGCTTGCTTGTGTGTTTTGGGAAATCCTACTGAGCATTATAGCTCATCCCTACTGTTCATGAGCATGGCAGGTATTGGATTATTAGACGACAAATGTTGAAGCAGTACGAGATGAATAGAGACCAAGCATGGTTGAACATGTTACAAAATTATTCCATTCAGACATGGTAATAACACAATGTGGCATAAACTAAGCCGCAAATCTCACTACAAAGAAAATCCTTCAAAACCTCATGTCCCCCTCCCTCCCTGTCTGCAGCGTGCAGAATCCAGAATTCCTAAGGAATCCCCCCTAAGGTGAAGTTGCATCCCACATCACACAAAGGCAAAAGTTTCAAAAAAATATAAAGTCTTTGATTCAACTCTTATCAAATTGAAAGGTTACATTGAATTCTACAAGGTTCGAGATTTTTCCTTCTACTACTAGGACTATGACTTGAAAATTTTGACTATCAATACAATGGTTACCACAATTCGCTCCTCCCCTAGCGAATTGAGAATTTGAGATCGCACGATCCAAAACATGGATCATTAGCGATTTAGAACGCAAGATTTAGCGTTCCAATCTAAAATATCAAAAATTCCAAAAAAAATCATACAAAATACACACACATCATTGGAATTTTAATTTATAATGGCTTGGATTCAGTTGAAATTTTTTTCGTGTTTATATATACATACACATTTTATTACAAATACAATTAAAAAACATATCACGTTTTAAATAAACGTATTTCATTCCAACAATGCAATTCAAAGAAGCCTACCCCTAACGTACCATGTTCTATAACAAGTGAGGATCTACATTCTCATTCTCATTCCCCGTACCATAACAATCCACAGTTCCAGGTAACATTGATCAATATTATTCTATACATGTTAATCCACATAAAAAGATAACATAACTTCACCCAAACTAAGATCCATGGACCACTACTATAGTCTATGTCGAAACTAATCTACAAATCACCGATACCCTAGTCTCTTTAAAATTATGAAAACACAAATAAAATTATACTAGCAGTATAAGTATTTAAACTAAACATAAATTAAGATTTGATTTTACTCAAAACTTGGTTATAGAATGTTCAAGGTACATCTCATATGAAAATTCTAATTTTCCCTTTTCTTGTTAACATGATTTCATTTTGATTAACAACAGTTGTCCACCATCCTGTTCAACCAATCCAGCCCTTAGATCTGGAATCCCAACACCTTCTTTGTCTTCCCGGTTGGACTCCTAGACCACAGAGCCTGTTTTGGAGCTGTAATTAATCCCTTCGTAGCTGTCTGAGTCGTCTATCTGCACCAAATCCCACCACGATTTGCCCTCATCCTCGTTGCCCTCTATGTAAAAATGACGAAGAGACAGTTGACCACCTTCTGCTTCATTGCAAGGTGGCTTCGGATATTTGGAATCTTCTCTTCTCTTCTCATCTTTTGGGTGTTCTTGGGTCATGCTGGCAAAAGTGAGACATCTTATTTTGGGTTGGAGGTGTGTCAAAATGAGGAAAGAGCTACGCATTGGTTGGAGAATGGCTCCCGTTTGCCTTATTTGGTGCCTTTGGAAAGAAAGAAATAGAAGAGTTTTTTTATAGGGAGGAAGCTCCCCATGGAAGCTGAAAGACATTTTCCTGAAAACGTTTTTTTTTTATCAAAGAGGAAGTTTTTTTTTTTTGATAAATAAATGAAGATTTCATAGAAGTCCATAGAAAGGCAAAGAAACAATTACATCATGATTTTAGACCCTCCAAAAAGACTACAAAAGAATCTATACACGAGGGGTAACCTTCTAGCACCCAAAAATACAAAAGGTGTAAGATCCAATCTTTGAATATATAAGCGGTTGTAAATTCCCCTTCAAAAATTTTACTGTTTCTCTCTATCCATATGCCCCAAAAAATACAAAGAGGAATGAGCCTTGATGCCCGCTTTACATCACTGATCCACCCGAGATCCGTGCCACATTCTAGCCGCACCTTCAACTGACCAAGGCATCGCCCACAAAAAACCAAACAACAATAAACATACTTGCCAAATATCTCTCGCAAATGAACAATGAAGCAACAGATGATCAATATTCTCTTCCTCCGCCCTAACACATCACACACCTATTTGCCAAGGAAAACCCTCTTCTTTGGAGATTATCTTGAGTTAAAATATCTCTCCAAAGAACAAACCAAGCAAAGAAAGCCACCTTTTTGGGGGCTTTAACCTTCCAAATAGCCTTCCAAGGGAAACTCTCAACACCTTTCTTTGCCAAATGCAAATAAAAGGACTTCACCGAGAATACACCTTAACCATCCAACTTCCACCAAAGAGTATCTTCTCTATCCTTGTCCATAGGAAGACTATAAAGAAGAGCCAGTCAAATCAAGAGTCTCCTCCACCTCCCAATCATTAATATTTCTTCTAAAGCAAGGAGTCCATTCATATCTATTACCATTAAAATTTACAAAATCCTTCACCCAAGCATCTTGATTGGAGGAGATGCGGAATAATCTTGGAAATCTAAGATCCAAGGTTGGTTCCCCACACCAATTATCCTTCCAAAATTTTACCCTTCCTCCATTTCCAATCACCAAAGATGAGCATTCAAAGAAAATCTCCAGCCCTGTCCTAATACTCTTCCAAGGCCCCACCCCATAGGCCCCTTCGACCCTCTTCGTACACCATTTACCCTATTCCTCACCCACTTTTGCAATAATAGCCTTTCTCCACATTAGCATCAACTTCTTTAGTATACCTACAAAGCCATTTGCCTAGAAGAGCTTTATTGAAAGTTCGAAAATCCTTAATTCCCAAGCCCCTTTTCTTCACAGGGAACTTCACATTTTCCCAACCAACCAACATCGAGCCCTTCCCTTCCTCCTTCCTTTCCCAAAGAAAATCCCTTTGGATCTTTTCAAGCTTGGCGGCCACCAATGTTGGAATCAGAAAAAGAGATATATAATACATGGGAAGACTCCCCAAGGTGCTTTTGATTAGAGTAATCTTCCCACCTTTGGACATATATTGCTTCTTCCATCCCTGCTAGTTTCCTTTGAAATCTCTCAACCATTCGATCCCGTCCCATATAGCTTTAGCCTTTGGGTTTGCACCTAGTGGAAGACTCAAATAAGTGGAAGGCAATGAACCCATCTTGCAACCCAAGTTCCAGGCCAATTCTTCAATCCCCTCGACAGCACCCACTGGGATAAGTTCACTTTTCTTCAAATTAACCCTTAGCCTTGAAACGGCTTCAAAGCATAACAACACACATTTCAGATAGTGAAGTTGAGTTTCAGAGGCCTCACAAAACACTAAAGGACCGTCCACAAACAACAAGTGAGTCATCTCGACTGTGTGCTCTTCGTAGTCACCAACCTCAAGAGACCTGATAAAAAGCCTCCTTCCACTGCTCTAGACAACAATTTACTCAGAGCTTCCATGAAAATAACAAAAAGAAAGGGGGAAAACGGATCTCCCTGATGAAGCCCCCTCGAACTCTTGAAGAGACCATTCGACTCCCCATTTACAATGACTAAAAAGGAAACCAAAGAAATGCAAAACCAAATCCAGTCCCGACCAGATAGATCCAAACCCCATCCTCTCTAGCAAAGACATCAAGAAACCCCAATTCACATGGTCATAGGCCTTCTCGATATTTAGCTTACAAATTAAGCATGTCTTCCTCTTCTTCATCCAAAGAATCTATGCATTCATTAGCCACCAGAACTGCATCAAGAATTTGTCTACCGCCAACAAAAGCATTCTGACTATCTGAAACAATTTTCCTGAGCACTTTTTTCAGCCTATTAGCAAGGACTTTGGCTAAAAGCTTATATGCCCCTCCCACCAAGCTGATTGGTCTAAAATCCTTTGCATCTAGACAGTTTTATACCTTTGGGGGGGGGGAACCTTAGGCTTTAATTGATGTTGCCAATCCCCTATACCTTTTTTGTAATTATGGGCAGGCCCTTCTTGGGCTCCTTTTCTTATATAGATATCTTTACCGATCAAAATAAAAATCAATCTACCTATATGGGAGCAAACTCAACCTCGAGTTTTGTAGTGTTGTAATAAAAAGTATGAACATCGAACTTTTTATTTGTTACAACATGATCACTGCTTACATTCTTTGAGATTTGAAATCCTAAAGTTTCTTTGACATTAATAAGGACATATTTTTCATTACTCCATCCAATATCTTGAATGATGAAATCAACGGTTAGAATAGCTAACACATCAGGACACCTCTAGATTGGTCAAAAACAGAAACTTCAGCCATATTCTCATCCTTTTTATAAACAAAATAATTCATTCAAAAACCACCCAAAAAGCCATAGTCTAATCCTTGCAATGATATTACTCTTTTGCTTTCCTTAAATACTGCAACCACCTGTTCCTTGTTTTATCCACATAACTTGTTGGTTTATATAATCATCTCCAAGAGGTTCATACATGGAAAACAGAGGTTGATGGACCATCACAATATTCCAACAGGGTCATTACCTAGGATCACAACTTACAATCTCCATCAATGCTTTCATCTCCTCCAAAGTTGAATTAACGAATCCGTAGTTCATTTTCTAACCATGTGGCATCTTCCTTAGTAGCCTCGTAATCTTTGAAGATTGGATGGACTAGTTATGAGATTAAGCTGGTTACTAAAATACTCGCTTTGATATTTTTCCATGATAAATGCAATGTGATAATGCACAATGTAAATAGTGACATCTTGTATGCAAGCATCAAGAATTATACAAACAATATTCTCTCTTTTTTGATAAGTAAACAAACACTATTCTCTCTTTTCCTAAATACAATCAACCATATCATCAAAACACCCAATTTTCTTTAGATATTATGACTCCAGCAAATAAGGGATCAAAAATATACAACTACCACCAAGTGTGAAGCCAATAACAGATATTGAAAAGAATATAATTGTGAAAGAATAAAACTAATATACCAAACCAATGTTGAACAAGATGTGGATCATTCTAGTAAAGGAAAAAGAATGGAAACATGTTATGCTACATACCTAAAATGTTACATGATAACGATCAAGGGCTGGACTACAAGTGGGCTAGGCCGGGCTCTAGCCCATCCCAAATTTTAGGAAATATTTTTATACATGTAAACTTCTGGCCTTTTTCAAATTAGTCCACCCTAAAATTTTAGCTCAGTCCAATTTTTACCCATTATTTCTCTTATTTATCACCCAGAATTTTAGCCCACGCCCAAAATTTTTGGCCCAACCCATTTTTGGCCCATCATTTTCACTCCAAGATTTTGACCCAACCCAAAATTCAGACTAAAGTTTTTCCAAAAAATTTCTAGCCCCCCACCCGCCCAATTTTTTTTCCTGGTTCTGCCCTTGATAACGATAAGCTTATTTAGTGGCATAGTTTGGAATATGAAGAGCTAGTTATCACTGCAAGAGTGATTTTCTTTTTAATTCATACACAAATAATCAATATCAGTGCAAGTTTAGGGTTAAGGTACAGAACTGTTCCATGTTGTGGAACATACATTCCAGAGCGTGAAATCCTAGGGCAATATTGTTGTCTAGTAGCTCTAAACTAAATACAACTTTGTTGGGCTCTTGAGTAATATGGACCTCTTCCTTTCTATAAAACCCCTCTAATTTATTATAATGTGTCGATTTGACATTTTGTATTCGATGTAGAAATGAGAGAGAATAAATTTCTCTAGTCACTAAAGTTAACTCAACTAAAACATTTCAGAATTGCAATCATAAGATTCGATCCAGAAATCTCTAGAAAAAGGCAATCTATAGTAACAGTACACACAAATGATTTTAGAGAAATTGGACACCTCATTTACACCTTACTTTGAAAGTTTTCTAATTTCACAAATGAAAGAATCCCTTATTTGGTATCAACAGTTTCGAACCCAAAATGTTGACAAAAAGAGGAAGAAAAATAACTAATAAAAAAAAGGAAGAAAAAAACATCCAACAGAAATAAAGGAACAACTAACAAAGTGAATATTCAAATTGGATAATGTCAAAGTAAATCAATCTGACCTTCACTGTGCAATCCAAAAGGGCAACGGCAATATATTTAGCATCAGGGCTAACAGAAACCACTAGAACATCATCATTCATTTTCATATTCCTCACATGAGACAATGTTAGGTGCTGAGAATCCTGCAAAAACATACAGAACCAGCCTCTTGTTAATTACATAAAAAATATGGAGGTTTGATGCTTAGCAGTTATAGGCACATGTTTCAAATTTGAACTGCAATGATGGTCCAGCACATTGAGAAAAGGGAACAGATTAGAGAGAGAGAAAGATAGAGAGTACACAAAGTTAGATAAAAGGCCACATCTGCAACTACTAGAACAGTATTCTTTCAAGTGAATCATACTCCAATTATAACCATCTTTAATCTAAGAGACTATGCAAACGTCACAAAATTGCAACAAGGAAACAACCAAAAATGCAACACGGGAATTACATGCATCTATTTAGTCTGAAACTGAAAATATGAAAATATTTCCAACTATGCTGAAAAAACAGAATTACTAACAACTATCAAGAAAAGAGTTACTCTTGAGTTCACAAGTACTCAATACTATCCATATAATTTCAGGAAACAGAGAAGAAAAGTGCAAGTTTAGATGAACTTGCATCTTCTTTGAAAGTGAAGCAATTATTATTCCAAAAGCATGGTGTATAAGAAGAGTAAGTTTCATAGTAATCATATGCTTATTGATTTTTTTCAGTATGACAAGATTCTCAAATTGAGAGATAATGTGGAACAGTAAAAGGCTTAACCAAGAGAGAGATCGTGTAATCAACTCTATAAATTCAGGAAACAAAGCCAGAAGAGCACAAGTTCTCAAATGATAGCATACTCTTCCAGGGAAATGAAACCATCATGATTCCACAGTATGATGAATAAAAGAAATAGTTCCATCATGGTTGCACAGTATGATGAATAAAAGAAATAGTTCCAGCGTATGATATGGTCACCACATGTTTGTATGAAAGAGAATTCTCAAATTAGGAGGAATTTACCAACTAATAGACAAGGATAGTAAAAGGCCAGAAAGAAAGGAAACAAAACACAGATAGAGAAAGAAGAATCAAGAGTTTTAAAAACACACTTGACCAGGTTTCTGCATAGTTTGATACTCCCAGAACTTAACATCGTGATCGGTACTCCCAGTGACAAAACCATTTCCATCTGGAGTTGCCGCAATTGATTGAACAGAGCCACCGTGAGCTTCCACTACTTCCACACAAGTTCCACTCCGAACATCAATGATTTCTAGTGTACCACCTTTCGTACCAACAATACCATACTTGTTACCAGGAACAAATAAACCACATAATCCATACCCTGAATCAATGGTTCGAAGGCAAGAAGCAGTGGTTGGGTTCCATATCTTTACTGCATTGTGACCAGTTGACATCAAAAGAGTGTTATCTGAGCTAAGTGTAACACTTCTGACATCAGCACGATGACCTTGAAGTTCAATCGCAGCAGTTCTTGTGGTAGAACTGCTTTCAATTGAATAAACTTCCAATAAATTATTGTTCAAGGACAGCGCTAAGGTGGCCAGCGAGCTCTTTGGAGTGATTGGACAGAAAGATATGGAGCATATCTTCTTACTAGCTCGCAAAGTCTGAAGAATCTTAAAAACATCCGGGACTGTAACAATTGGACTATTGCTATCTTCTCCGGATCTATGATTTGCATCTCCATTATCAGTGACCTCAATATCACCTTTTGTAGATTTCTTCTCCTTCTTCCTGTTAATTCTCCTTTTCGCTTTACGCTTGGATTCAGCCTCATCCAATACACGGAATATCTCTACTGTCTTCCCTGCAATTTGACAAGCCAGCAGATTTCCAGACTTGCTGAACCTCACAGTTGCAACTCTATCCTTGCTCTGTCGCTGAATTTCACCAAACTGCTTTAAGACTTCCCATTTCGTTTGAGTGGACAAATCTCCATTGTTCACAACTTCTGTTCCATTTATATTAGATACAGATTGTCCATCTACCAAGTCCTGCTTTATCGTGTAAAACCGGAGCTCCGGGTCTGCCGACCCAGTGACCAGAAACCTCTCCTCTGGGTCAGCATCTATTGACCAAATTTCACTATGATGACCACCAATAATCTGCATACAATGCTGGGTCTCAAGATCCCAGACCCTCAAAAACTTGTCCTTGGAGGAACTAACAAGTTTTTTACCAGAATCCAAGAAAACAAGATCAGTAACCTACAATAACAAACAGAATCACGGCATTAAAGACTACAGAAGCGAGTGAAAGAAACAAAATAACCCAGTTCTGACTAACGGTTTAGTAGAAAAGCTCGTATATAGACCTGGTCACGGTGCCCCCGAAGGCGAAAAAGTCCAGTCTCACCAACCACATCCCATAATATAATGTCATTATCTTTGCTTCCAGATGCAAGCAAAGATCCAAGTTTGTTGTATCTAAGCGTGACTGTAGCCCCTCTATGTCCATTCAATGTGGTTTCACAGGTTCCTTTCTCACAATCCCAAATTCTTATACTACCATCAGCATAACCACTTGCTATCTGCAATCAAAATCATTTCTCATCTTCTCATTCGATAAACAAAATCACAATTAGCAGTCACATACTCTGCATCAAACACTCAATACAAATATATAAAGAAGCACACATCTGCATCCACGTCTGTGCGCGCACACGCACACGCACACGCACACGCACATGTATATTTCTTACTTCCGAACCATTTATTCTGTTTGGTTGTTAAGAAAATGCAGGAAAACTTTAAAAAAAAATAATAATAACTAACTATTTGAATCCTATATTTATAAAATTAAATAAGCAACTCAAAATACAGAACTTCTACTGGCACTCCCACTCAACTGGGCCAAAACCTTGCATTTTTTTTTTTTGTTTTCTTGTGATTTTTCAATAACATAACGAAGTTCCACGCATTCTTTAGCCGAAACCTTAATTTTTTTTTATTTTTTCCACCTTCTTAGCGACAACAATATGCATACGCATGTGTATGTGATGTGTGCACGTCTATATAGTACTTATAAAGAAGAGATAGAAACGGGATACCAGAGAGGACGGAGATGAAGCAATGGAGGTGACGGCGAGAGAGGGGCTGCGAGATGATGAGGAAGGTGTTAGGGTTTTGGTGCAGAGGCCCTGACGCACGTTCCAAACGCCGATCTTCTCGAGCGCCGGAGCGAGGAGGCTGCTTTCCGGAGCTGTCATAGGTAATATTGGAATCGACGGATACTATTACACCGAAAGCCGCCACCGGCTCGTACCGGAGGTAGGCCTTCACCATTTCTGTTCTCTGTCTCTGGTGGCGCTTTCGCTTGTAGGGTTTAAGGATTTCTCTCTCCTCCTTTTCCCAAACAAGGTTTAATCTAAATTCTGTTTTGAGTATACTTTCGGTCCATATATAATGCTTGGTTGACTGACGCCAACCCTCTCATAAATTTGGTTTATTATTGTTCAGTTTTGATAAAAACTAGTTCTCTTTGAAACGTAGAGGGTGGTTTTCATAAAAACCGCATGAGGGATCAAATTCTAACCATCATCCAAACACTTTTTTTTTTATCTTTTAATCCCAAAAAATTAAAAAGAATAATTCTATTAATTAGGAGTTCGTTTGCAATCTGTTATCAGTTAAATCTTTTAAAAGTTATATTTTATTCGCAAATTAAAATAATTAAAGTAAATAAAAATATATTTTTTAACAAAATTTAATGAATAAGGAACTTTAGGAATTAATGTTTGGATTGTAACTCAAAAACAGTTTTTTAATTTCAAATCGTGAAATACGCATTTCAAAATATATATTTTTTAATTTTTTAAAATTTAGATTATCATATCCAAATATATTTTCACAATTTTTAAAAAATTAATTACAAAATTTTGAATATATTTAAAAAAAAAATTTAAAAATTGTTTCTGAATCACAATCCAAACGGAATTCGCCTTGCAAATCCACCTTACCCTTTTTGAAAGTAGCGGCATTATTTTTATTTAAAAAAAAAACAATCGAGTTTGATAACTTAAATGTTTAATCTTAATAAATATATTTAAATTTTATCATCCAAATATGACTAAACGGTAAAAATATTGAGGATAAAATTCAAGTGTCTCGAGTTCGAGTTTTCTTTGTGCCGATCATTAGCACTAAAACATAAATAATGGACTTGACTGTTACAGAAAGATGGGGCTTTATTCTGATGTGCATAAACTGGTCTTAAAGATTCATAAAAAAAAACATTTAAATTTTAAGTTTGAAACTCATTTCTTAACAAGCTTATCCTTAATTTTATAATTTTACAAACATGGTTAATTAGAAATCTTAGGAGTAGAAGGTGAAATAGGACACCTATCGTACTAATCAAAATATTAAACAAAAACTTTCAAAAATATATTAAAAAAAGATTGATAATAAAAGCATTAGTCTAATTCTTCTTCTTTTTTTTTATAAACAAGCTAGTATTCGGCTTGAAATCCACCTTACCATTTTGAAAATACAGGCATTATTTTTTATTCTTTTGAAAAACAATGTATTTAATAACTCAATTAAGTGATTAATCTTAAGAAATATATTTAAATTTTAAGTTTGAAACTCATTTCTTAACAAGCTTATCCTTAGTTTTGTAATTTTATAAACTCAGTTACTTAAATTTTTACTAAATAAAGTATTATCTACCTATCTAGATATCTTCAGAGTAGAAGATGAAAAATGAAAAATGAAAAAAAACTTAATAAAATGTAAAGAAAAAAAATTGATAATAAAACTGTAAGCATCCCCCCCCTCCCCGATTAGGCTTGTAAACGGGTTGGATTTAATTTGATTTACTCGGACCCATTAAAAACTAATTAAATAGGTCGGGTATAGATCCGTCGAATATTACTCGTTAAAGGCCCGATCAGTTAAATTATTAACAAACACACACTCTCTCTCTTTATAATATAATATTAAAGTTAAGGTATTTGACATCCCAACAAAGTTACTACATATATAAATATATACACAAAAGTTAGAGATGAAGAGTCTCATTGAGTTGTCGCGTTCAACCTTCTAGCACTATCTCGTGCTATGAAAATATTTTGAAAATTACTTTATAAAATTGTTTTACGAATTTAGTCATCAATACCCGATTTCATTGAATGAATGTTCTATTAAAAATCATTATAAGCATTATTTTGTCTTGGATGAATAGTATTTATTTCATTCTATGACATTTTCATTATATTTATTATTATATTTAGGAGTAAGGAAACTTTTTATAGGCATAAATTATTGATAAAAATAAAAATATAAATTGATAAGAATTATTGTCATTTATCATTTATCATGTGTCTGATCAGTAAGAACGAAATATACAAATAATAGTGACTATCACATAAAACAGTTTCAATCGACAATGATACAATTAGAGCCAATAAAATATTTTATTTGTAAAGTCGAGTTGGATTATTCAAAATAAAAAATTTTAGCTCTTATTTTTTGCAAACTGGTCAGGGTTTTGTAGTCGAATATTTGGATTTACTGAATTCGGGTCTAATTGAAACGGGTCTTAACATAATTTAGAGGGTCTGTCCAGACCGGCCCATTAACTGGCCTATCCCCGACGACAAAGACTAACTTATCTTACGTGGATAAGGGAAGAGGCCAAAGCCCAATTCGGAGTAGGCCTGCTTTGGCTAAAGCCCAATTCAACTCTCTTAGTTGGGTCATAATTTAACGGCTATAATTTGGTGACAACTGTGACGTACCGTGACGTAATCCCATTAAAAAATGAGACAAATGCATGTGTGGCTTGGACTCTTAGAGGGTACAATTAGAAAGAATAACGTTACAGTTTAAAAATATTTAGGTGTTTTTTAAAAAATGTTGAAAAATAAGTAAGAAATATAAAATGAAAAAAATAATAAAAAGAAAAATAAAATGATAAAGAAAAAAAAAGATAATTAGGTAATATTATATTACCTTTTACCGATTTAAATTTTAATCAATTAAAGGCTAGCTTGGCTTCGCGGAGTAGGGGAGAGGGGAAATCGTAGTCTGTCCAGTAATTTTTAGATAGAGTTAATATCAGCATGTAAAAAATAAGCATCTCGTCCCGTAATTTGAAATCTTCAACACCCACTCAAACATACATTGCGTGCCAAAAAACATCTTATTGAAATAAGTTAATTTCAACTTAAAATGTATAAATTTTATTATATAAATTAATTCCAACTTATTTTACATAAATAACTAACTTTAAATTAAATATTTAATTTTTTTATTCAAACACAATAAAGTATCCTATTAAGTTAGAACAAATTAGTTCTTACCCAATTTGCTATGTAGAGGAGAATTTATTAGGTGGCCCTGGGACTATTAAAACTAATCGTAACTTCACATCTTAATAAAAATTATTTTACTATTTTTTATAAATCTAACATATTAAATACATAATAATTTATAATTGATCGAACCATTTTTCCTACAAATCTAACATATTAAATATATGGCAATTTGTGACTAGCCGATATGTACAATAAATTATCTGCAAAGAGAGGTACATTTTCTACATAGGCATACAACATGGATTGTTCTTCAAAGACAAACATATATCGACTTGTCTGAAATCATGAAGCTAGGAGTAGGACATGCAGCATCATAAAGCACTGATGTTTCCGACATCTATGTCAGTTGGTGACAACTATATACACGCCGAGCATGCAAGTAGGGCCAGATCTCCGTCGTTCTTCAGTACAATCAAGTGGTCGTTGTGCCAATTGTTTCTTCAACTTTTATTAATTAAGATCATGAATAATGTTTAAATACACAAATGGTGCATAATAATCACTTACTAGTAGAACTTATGATGATTAATTTCATCTCTCATGTGAGTGATGAACATCAATTGAGCACTAAAATTTAAACAATGAATCACTACTCTTAGGGTCATTGATCAACCTCTTGCCCCTCTGTCAATGAGTTACAGTCCATGGTGCAGTTGTTCTCTCTCTCTCTCTCTCTCTCTCTCTCTATATATATATATATATATATATATATATAATCACCTTCCAAATGTTTGTCTATGCATGTTTCACTTTCACTGTCACTTTTATTAAATCAATTACAATGATAATGTTATTTTATTCATCTTAAAATTAAATTTTAATAATAATATAGTATTAAAAAATTATTTTTTGACTTTTTTGTTCTAATAATAAAATGTTTTATTTTTGACAGAAGTATTATTTTTCTTTCTAATTATCATTCTCAACTAACATCTCTCTTCCCAACTACCATTTCCTTCTCATTAAAATAAAATTGTAGCAATCTGGACTGGTATTTAAAATAGTATTTAGTAGGCACTTTGGCTCAAGTCAAATTTTAGTAACAACTGAAAGCCACCATTGGAGTACATTTCCTTCAATAGAATACAAATGAATACAAGTAAATATATAGGAAGAGTCCTAGGATGACTGTTCCGATGATCAGATCAGAAAAAAGATTAGAAAAAACAAGACCTTGAAGCTACTGAAAAGAACAACTTAGGGGTTAGTACATATCTTGGTTCTTTTATATAATGAATAAATTATCATCTTTGATAGAATTCTCTATGAAGTGAATTACAGAACTTCCATATGAATCGGATAAGTTCAAGGTGGCAGTTTCTCTGTTAGGATATACAACTGCAAGTTGTTGCTGAAGCGCACTATGGACAGTGAAAATTAAATAAACCCTAGTGGAACAGAGATGATGACCTAGTGTGTGTATCAGTCAGGTATATCAGCCATGGGAGAGAGTTCATGCATCACCCATCAGCCATACATAACAGTGAATAATTTCACACCCTAATCTTGTTTGCTGTTTTAACTTAGATTTTTTTTTTATGAGCTTCGAACTTTTACATAAATTTCTGCTGTCATATTGGAACAATTATTCCATTAGATTGAAGAATATATTTATAATAATATATTATATATAAATATATAATTTATTATTTGACTTGTTAGAATTATTGTAATTGACAAAGTCAACAATTTCTCATCATATTGAGCTATTACATCTGCCACTTGCAAAAGCAACATCAAAATGTCGTCAAGTAGTAATCATGGGAACCACTTCTCCAAATGAATGGTCACTTATCAAAGCACGTGACAAATGGATAACTGGTACAATATGCCAATGTTCAAAATGGATCCTTGCACAAGACTTTGTCATCAAAGCACCAGAGGTTTAAATCAGATTTATAAAATCAACCTTGTTTTTATTTTATTTTTAAAATTTATTTTGTTCGTTTTTTCAATAAAAAGAGATACAAGTCTCTATTCAAGTCACGTCTCTTTAATGGATAATTTTCAAGTTACAAATAATTTTTCATTGTGTAAAGACGTGTCAGTGTTCATTTCTCACTCAATTAGTACAAATTCAATTTTACGTACACATAATTTTATAAAGATTTTTTCTAATTTGAAAAAATTATATAGTAACCCCAAAAATTTTGAAACATATTTTTTTACATGTAAAATTTGAAACATTCTTGTAAAATTTTTTTCTTCAATTTGAGAAAAATTCTCCTAAAATTTATCAAATTTTTTTTAGCCCTCCTAATTTTTTTCCTAGCACCGCTCAAGCAGGCCACATCACTTATATATATATATATAAAAAAAAAAGATTTCGAAGGTTATTTCCAGTGGTAACTCAAATTCAAATTCAAATTCAAATCCAAATCTAAATTTTATTTAAAAATTGAATTTAAGTTTCATGTTCTTCAATAATCTAACTCAAATTAAATTTGAATTATAAATTTACGTTTACAATAGATTTGAATTTGAGTTTAAGTAAAAACAGATTTAATATGGATTTAAGTTTAAGATTGAAAAAGATTTTACTTAAACCCAAACTCAAATTTAAATTTAAATTTAAGTAACCGTTGAAGATGCCCTAGGTCCTATAAGTTTTATATGTATATGCTCTTTCTTTCACTATCCAGCAACCAAAATTTGTTTGCATGCACCAATTTATAGTACGGATTGTTCTATCCATCTATCATATATATAATATTTTAACTTATCCAAATTTTTGAAGTCTTTCCCAATTATATTCTAAATGGTAAATATTCGTATACAATAATACAAGGCACATTTGTACATTTTATAAACAAGTTTTGTTTGGTGGACATGAAGGAGCTCTTTTGCTCGAAAGTTGATTCCAAGTCACCACTAAAGAATATATGCACAATGATTTACAATTTATATGGGCAATGCTCATGTCTGAGGAAGATAGATTCTGTCGAGACATCATTTGTTTTTCCGCAAGTTGTTGTGGGGCTTGTGGCATCACCAAAGAATTGAGTTGGTGACTCCAAAGATGCCAAGAGATCTAGAAATATCTCCCTTCAAAGTAGAAAATACCCTTTCAAATTAGGTAAATTAATATTGGAGGAGTGCTATATAATCATTTCGCGACTCGGTCGGCTAAAAATAGCATGTTCATACCGCATGTATCAATACAATAAAAGTTAATAAATAATTGACAAATCAAGCAAAATATAGTAAGTATTATTGATAAATTTGCCGATTCATCTATTTTTTATTGACTCGAGTGTAATACACTGAAAAAAAAATAAAAAACTCCTTTGAGGTAAAAATAATTGTATTAAAGACGCTAGTGAACTATAGTATACGGTCAAAAATAATTGACATTGACTTATAATATATGTTTATAACCTATTTTATGATATATATATATATGTGTGTGTGTGTGTGTGTGTATGTGTGTGCACTTTTTTGTGAATGTCATCTTAAAATATAAATATTTAAATAAATTATTAGTTTTGATTCTTGAACCAACAAATTACAATATATCCAAGACCATGGTAAGAATTATAGAAATTTTATTAATAAAGCACTTGTAAGATTGAATAGTGTTTTGCTAGTGTCATTTTGTTGATTTATTTTTCCTAATTAGTACTACTCACACACCCAAAAAAATAAATCATTTATTTTAGAATAATCATGCTAACTCTCTCCTTTTTTTTTTTTTTGTGTTTTTTTGAATGGGCGATAAAAATAGACATTTTAAAAAAAGTTATTTCTTGACAGTTTTTTAAAACACCCGTTTTAATATTAATAATGTTCAAATAGACGTTTCAAAAATTCAAATAAATACCTATTTATTTCAAAAACTCGTTTAAAACATGAAAATGGTCAAACAAACGGTGAAACCGCCTATCCAAACATAATCTTTATCTAATCTCCTCCATCACCTCTCTTTCAAACTTTCACGTCGTAGAAAATTAAAAATAGGCCAGCAACAATGGCCACTATGCTCTAGTCTACCGATATATTTATCAGTGAGTTTGACATATTACATGATAATATATTTTTTAAATAATATTCTACTATATATATTATATTTCACTAAAAAACGAAGTCATATAATGAATGTTAAAATATCATTAAAAAAACATATTATCATATAAATATACCTCTTTAAGGAGTGCGAAGACCAAAACATCACTATCCTTTACAAAACTACTCTTTAGAAAAGAACGAGTTCTACTTGGTGTTGAACTCCTTTTCTTTTATTTTTTTTAGCACAACTGCGTTAGAACTTACCCATTGGACAGTTAAATTATTACTTGAAAAGAAAATGACTTTACTTCACCATCTTCTTTAAAGAAATATTAATTTCAAAAGTGCAAACACACACAGAAACATACACACACACGTACATATATATATATATACATATATATTGATTCAATCACTTTATGATGATGAACTCAGACACACACACACATATATATTTTGATTCAATCACTTTATGATGATGAAGTTTATGATGTGTATTTCCAACCAACTCACCTACTACCAATCTCTTAAATGTCCAAATTTATGTTACATTTTTTAAAAGCTAACTCACTTATCATTTAGTCTCTGAACTCTTCCGTTAATGTGCTCGGATAAAGACAGACTTTAGTACCGAAACAAGTTATAATATTAAGTCGCTTTTTGTTAGATTAGGTCTCCATCAATTATTTCTACAATGTATATACTAATGTGCAATGTAGGACCCAACTTTTTCAATTGAGGAAAAGGTTAGTAGGTAGTAATACCGCTAATCATGCATCAAACCAAAATTTCAAGGCATTTTAGAAACATCAACTTTCCAAGGGGTGGGTCTCAATTGTCTCTGTCCAGCGAAGTTATTCTATGGTTTGACCGTTGTTTAATGCCAATGAATACACACAATTTATGAAAAAGGTTCATTTAAAAAAGTTATCATCAATGTATTTTTTTTTATACCCACGTCATATATTTTATTGGCCTGAAATACTAAGGTACAGCTGTGGATGTAGACTGTTAAGTTAGGGGAGAAAAAATATATAATTTAAAATTAAAGATGAATTTTTATAAAAATATGAAAATTTTTTAGGGTGATTCCTGATTTTTTTAAAAAAATTCTTAAAATACTAAGAGTAAAAAAATCAGGCATTATAGATATTAAAATGAAAATAGAGAATTAGAATGATATATAATTTTTTAAAATATGTAAGTCTATTAAATTTTTCTAAATTTTTAATGTGAGATTAAAAAATATTATTATAAATATTAATTATGTAACATAAAATTATTTTATTAATTTATTTTATATAATCTTAACCAATAAAATCACCAAAGCGATAACAGAGTTGTCATTAATTTCTCCAAACTCATCTCACCTAGGAAAGGGTACGGTAGTCCCATGGTTAAAATGTTAAATTGCCATCCTTGGTCGTACATATACACGCATAATTGGCAAATGACATTTTATTGTTTGCTTATTTATTAGATTAACCAAAGATTAAATTATAATTAAGATAAGTCAAAAATCAACATCTAAATAATCAACTAAGGCTAACTCAATTAGCCATTCTTTCAAAAAAGAGAGATTTATAAGGAAAGATGTGTTGGGTACCGCACCAAATTATGAATCTCAAGTTATCCCATGTTGTTAAAAAAAGGGGATTAATTATACTTTAATTTTATGAGGTTTTGCTTGATTTCAGATGAAGCTTTCAATTATTAATTATAATAATTCAATTTTTTATTTTTAATTTCATTTTAATTAAGGTACAATTTCAAACAATCATTTCAAATTATTGATGGTAGTTTAAGCATTAAAATTATATGATCTCATTTAAAACTCATATAAAATTATAAGGACTTATTTGAAACCTGTATGTAATTATAGGATATTATTTTAAAAGTTATATGAAATTATAAAATACTAAAATATAATTAATTTGGCACGATCATTAACTGTAGTTTGTAATTAGTTTTAATTTAAATGAAAATAAAAATTAAGAAACTAAATTATTACAATTAATAATGAAAAACCTTATTTGAAATAGGACAAAAAGCTTAGGATAATAAAGTGTAATTAATTAAAAAAAAAAATCAAACCGTTGATGGGTATAAAGGTCTTTTCATCGATTATATGAATATGATGATGATAAAAAAAAATCATCTAACGTTATCCCAAAAAAAAATAAAAAAATACAGATAGTTTAATATTACTTTTACGCACGATAACTGTTAGTTCACCGAACAATGTCACCGAACAATCACCCTCTAGGCTCTAGCATGGTGAATATGTATATATGTATTTGTGTTCAGATTTCTTGGTTATTTCTGACCAAGGGCGTTACTGCCTCAGATTTGATCCATTTCAAAAGGGTCAAAAGCTATAACTAGCGTCTCTGCACCAACTACAGCTCTGCAACTTTCTTTCGGATTCTCTGTCCTCTCCTCATCATTTGAGGTATTCTTTCTCTCTCTAAATATACGGTTCTATATATATATATATATATTCGTGTATATATGTTATGGTTTTTGTTCTTTGAAGGAGAAACCTGTGAATTAGCAGTCAAAATTGTTTTCGTTGCTTAATGTGTAGTAAAGTCATTTTCTTCACTCGTGCAATTGTTTCTGATGATTTTGTTTTGTTTGTTGTTGGAGAATGCGGCAGTTTTATTATTATTTTTGGCCTAGTTTTGGACATAGATTTTGAAGCAGATTAGAACATTTGAGGTTAGCAGTGACATTGTGTTATTGAAGTTAATCGATTTAGTTATTGTTTGGTTGCCGAAAGTTTATAGGAAAAGAAAAGAAAATAGAATTTGGAAGCCTTTTATTAAGTCATGCACAATCACATGGTTGTGTTTAGTTTAGTTTTTTTTTGCTCTGTTTTTTAGCAAGGGAAAAAAAATCAGAAAACAACTTCAAATTCTTCTCCTCAACTTTCTCGGTAACCAAATGAAGGTTAATTTTCAGACCTGAAATGGAGGTCCTTGCTACTCTTATATGGGCAGCTGGTAGAAATGATGCCTGAAAAGTCAAAATCTTATTTTATGTGTGTATATATATGTGTGTCAGTTGTCTCCCCCGAGTACCCACGGAGATTTAGGTCTTTATAAAACTCAATCTCTGAATTTCCTTTATGCATTCTTCAGTTTCTACAGGTCAATTTTCTCTGACTTGCTTTCTTTACCCTTGTTTTCTTTTATATATACATATATGTGTGTGTGTAGTATAATTCAGTTATGTGACTTGCTTTCTTTATTCAGTTTTTTTTTTCTTTCTTCAAGATAAATCACACATACTGGGGAGGAGAGCGAGAGCATAGAAGGGTAAACTCACCTAACCTTTGAGGCGGAATGGATCCTTACTACTCACAACTCCATAAAGGGGCCGATGTGGGACGGTTTGTTTGTTTGTTTTTTCTTCAAGATAGAACACACACGGAGAGGAGAGTGAGAGTACAGAAGGTTAAACCCACCTAACCACCTCAAAAGGGCCTAACCTTTGAGGGGGAGTGGATCGTTTAAGTACTACTCACAACTACATGAAGGGGCTAATGTGGGACGGCTTGTTTTTTTTTTTTTTTCTCTGTTTCTTCAAATTCTATTCTTGGGACATGATGTAGGACATATTTGGTACCTTAAAAATATAGAAAGTTGCTTTAGAGTTGTATTAGGATTGTTTAGTTTTTTTATTTTAATTTATTCATAATTTTTCTAGTTTCCTAGTTTTATTTGGATTAGTAGAGAAAATATAGGAATTAGTAGTTTCCTATTTGACTTACTAGTCTTTATTGTAGTAGGATTAGTATAAAAATAAGAGTTTTGGTTTCCTAGTCAAAGTAGTAGTATTTTAGCACTATAAATATGATGTAATAGGTCTTTATGGAAAGTTTTTTTCATTAATATTAATTCAATTACGAATTTTGGTGGAATTATTTTCTCTTGTTGGGTGAGGAGTCCCCATGTTACTTTGTTACTTGTAAACCAGAGAGAAAAATATTTTTTTGGATATTCTTTTATTCATAGGTACAAGTATAAATATATACACAGAATGAGAGTCTATAATAGGAAGGCAAACTAATTAGGAATCTCTATAATTAAGCCTATCTATAAGCTATTCATACTGTAATAGTCAATCCTACAGGCTGTACATATTCTGGAACAATCCTACAGGCTGTACATGTGTATTCTGTAACACTCCCCCTCAAGATGGAGCATAGATATTAATCATGCCCAACTTGTTGCAAATATAATTGACCCTGAGCCCCATTGAGAGCCTTTGTGAAAATATCTCCTAGTTGTTCTTTAATTCTCACATGTCCTGTAGAGATCAAATTTTGCTGCAACTTTTCACGAACAAAATGACAGTCATCTCAATGTGCTTAGTTCGTTCATGAAACAAAGGATTGGAAGCAATAAGAAGAACAACTTGGTTATCACACCACAACTTTGCTGGTATTGAAGCTTTAAGACCAACCTCAATTAAGAGTTGATATATTCACATTATCTCACACACAAACTGTGCCATAGCTCTATATTCTGATTCTGCACTAGATCGGGACACAACATTTTGCTTCTTACTTTTCCATGAGATCAAATTTCCTCCAACAAAAACACAGTAGCCAGTAGTGGATCTTCAGGTCAATCTTGGAATCCTGCCCAATCTGCATCTGAAAAACATTCGATATGAGTATGTCCATGATTTCTATATAGTATTCCTCGTCCAGGAGCTCCCTTTAAGTAACACAAGATCTGTTCTAAAGCTGCCCAATGGTGAACTGTTGGGGAAGACATGAACTGACTTACAATACTGACAGAGTATGCAATATCAAGACGAGTTACTGTAAGATAGTTTAATTTTCTAACCAGTTTCCTATACTTTTCAGGATCTTCAAATAAGTCTCCATCTTTTGTGAGTTGTAGATTAGGAAGCATTAGAGCACTGCATGACTTAGCCCCCAACTTTCCAGTCTCAGTTAATAGGTTCAAGCACATATTTCCTCTAGGATAATAAGATGCCTTTCTTGCTTCTTGTCACCTCAACTCCCAAGAAATACTTTAACACCCCTAAATCTTTCGTGTGAAACTGGCTGTGAAGAAAGGACTTCAGAGATGAAATTTCCCATAATATCACTTCCAGTAATGACAATATCATCTACATACACAACAAGGAGAATGATGCCAGATGTAGAATGTTTATTAAAAACTGAGTGGTCAGACTTGCTCTTATTCATTCCAAACTTTTCCACTGCCTGACTAAATTTTCCAAACCAAGCACGGGGACTTTGTTTCAAACCATATAGGGACTTACGAAGATGAAAAACTTTCCCACACTCCCCCTGATCAACAAACCCAGGTGGTTGCTCCATATACACTTCTTCCTGGAGATCACCTATGTAAGAAGGCATGTTTTATGTCTAACTGATGTAAAGGCCAAGCATTAGTAGCGGCCATAGAAATAAATAAACGAACAGAGGTCAATTTAGCGACTAGGGAGAAAGTGTCAGAATAATCCACACCATAAGTCTGAGCATAGCCTTTAGCCACAAGACAGGCTTTAAGGCGAGCTAGGGAGCCATCAGAATTGAATTTGACAGCAAACACCCATTTAGAGCCAATAGCTTTCTTTCCTGCAGGTAAGTGCACTAAATCCCAAGTACCATTAGCATCTAAAGCATTCATCTCTTTTATCATAGCATCACACCAGCCAGGATGGGACAAGGCTTCATTTACAGTTTTGGGAATAGTCATAGAATCAAGGGAGGCAACAAAAGAACAAGAAGAAGAAGACAAGTGATCATAAGAAACAAACGATGAAAGAGGATAAGTGCACTGACGCGTACCTTTGCGAAGGGCAATTGGTAGATCAAGATCACTGGTCATTGGATTTGATGTCGAAGAAGAGACAGGTGCCGGACATGTATCAGGGGGGTCTTAGCGTCTGGAATAAACAAAGCGAATAGGAGGTGGTGGTGGTGGTGTAGCAGCAGGTGTAAGAGCTACATTAGGTGACTGATATGTGACATTATAAACCAACAGATCATCATTCTTCCCCTTACTGGAAGAAGTAGAAGAAGCAAGGAAAAAAGGAATATATTCTAGAAAGGTAACATCAGCTAACACAAGATACTTGTTAAGACTAGGACAGTAGCACCGATACCCCTTTTGTAGACGAGAGTAACCCAAAAAAACACATTTTAAAGACTTGGGATCTAATTTAGTTACCTGGGGACGAACATCACGAGCAAAACAAGTACTACCAAATATTCGGGGTTCAATAGGAAACAAGGGTTTAGTAGGAAAAAGGACACTGTAAGGAGTCTCACCATTAAGAACAGATGAAAGCATGCGATTAATCAGAAAACAGGCTGTGGAAACTGCATCAACCCAAAATTGTTTAGGAACGTGCGTTTGGAATAAGAGTGCCCTGGCTGTCTCAAGGAGATGCCTATTTTTTCTTTCAGCCACACCTGTTCTGAGATGGTGTGTCAACACAAGAGGATTGGTGAAGAATGCCATTCTGAAGCATGTAAGTCTGAATGAATTGGAAAAATATTATTTGGCATTATCACTCCGTAATGTATGCACAGAAACAATAAACTATGTTTTAATTTCAGCACAAAATGCACTAAAATGGGAAAATAATTCAGAACGGATTCTTCATTAAATAAAGCCAAGTCACACGAGAAAAATCATCAACAAAAGTAACAAAATATTGAAATCCAGTTTTGGACACAACAGGACACGGACCCCAAACATCTAAATGGACTATCTCAAAGGGAAAACTAGCCTTTTTATTGACTCGAGGGACTGAAGGCAAACGATGATGTTTTGCAAACTGACACGACTCACAATCTAAGGAAAATACATTATGAAACTGAGGACATATTTTCTTCAATAGAGGTAAAGAAGGATGTCCCAACCGACAATGGGCTTCAAAAGGAGTTAAGACACCTGAACATGCAATGGGCCTGGGCACCTGGGTATCCAGAATGTAGAGACCTCCTGATTCACATCCTTTACCAATAATATTCTTCGTCATAAGATCCTGAAAAAGACAATGATCAGGAAAAAATGAGATGCAACAATTCAGGGTACGAGTAAGTTTACTTACAGACATTAAATTGAAAGAAAATCTTGGTAGACTCAATACAGAAGACAGGGAAATTAATGGAGTTGGACTAACAGTACCAGAACCAAGAACAGAAGAAGTAGAACCATCTGCTAAAGTGACATTAGAGGGAGAGGTGTGTGATTGAAAAGTGGAGAAGAGACTAGGACTACCTGTCATATGATCTGTGGTACTAGAATCAATGACCCATTGTGAGGAAGAGGAAAAAAGACACGTATTTGGGTTACCTGACTTAGCAATGGTAGTGATAGGGTGAGATAAATTCTTCAATGCTTCTTGGTACTGAGCGAATTTAGTAAATGCATCTGCAGAAACTGTAATGGTCTGCTCAAATGAGCTAGGTGTAGCAGGAGTAACTGCAACATAGGCTGAGTGAGACGTCTGAGATTTATTTTGCAATTTTCTGCACGTGCGTTTGGTATGGCCCGGCATGTGAAATTACCCACTCATCTAAAAGCTTAAGCTGTTAGAGAGGGTGTAACTTTATTATTATATTCTCTAATACGCCCCCTCACGTGTGGCCAGCTTGAGCCTACACGTGTTAATTCAATATTTTTCTGGGTGACGGTGAGATTTGAACTCAGGACCTTTTGCCTGCTCGGATACTATGTAAACCAGATAGAAAAATAATTTTCTTATTCATAGGTACAAGTATATATATATATATATATATATATACACAGAATGAGAGTCTATAATAGGAAGGCAAACTAATTAGGAATTCCTATAATTAAGCCTATCTATAAGCTGTTCATACTGTAACAGTCAATCCTACAGGCTGTACATATTCTGGAACAATCCTACAGGCTGTACAAGTATATTCTGTAACAGTTACTAAAGAATTCACATGTTTGATTCTACCTCCACTTTACCGTTCCACATCAGTTGGTATCAGAGCAGGCTTAATCTTGTTTAGATGGCAAACGCACGGAATGAGGGCGAAATCCTTGACGGCGGTGACCGTGAGGAAAATATGGTTACGAGGGCTGAAGTTCGTGAACTGCCATCCTAGAGATTCCACGTAGGCAGCTAGCCTATAAGGATAACCTGAGTGAGGATGAGGAAGATGCTGAAGCCATACTCTGGGATAATCGGAGGAATTACCGAGGTCAGCCTGAAGACAGAGCTATTTGCCAATTACGAAAGACTTCCATATTTTAATGGTAACTTTTATTTTGAAAACTTTCATGATTGGATATATGATTTAGATGATTGTCTTTGTGATTTAAGACTGTTAGAAGAAAAAGAATATTTTTGGGCTAAAGCTAAACTCATTGGATTCGCGAAAAGATGGTGGCTTGATTTATAGAGGCGTAGACAACTACAAAGAAAAAGATGTATTCGTTCATGGCCAAGAATGATGAAACTGCTTATGAATAGATTTTTGCTAAGAAATTATTTGCAGATTTTAGAAGATAAATACAGGCTAACATGGGAAAAGCACCAAGAAAAAAACACAAGAAAAATCTGAAATAGTGAAGGCAACTTCAACTAATAAGGTTCCAAATACTGAATCGCTGAAAGAAGTCAACATCCTTCTAGAAAGGCTCTCTTGTCATAGAAAGCGAAGATCAAAGTCTTCCATGCGTTGAAGAATATCACAAAGAGTTGATAGAAAATAAAGTTGAATTTATTTCTATTGCAGGTGGTGCAGATGATAAATAAGAAGTTGACTAAGAAAATCTCATTGAAGTTATCAACACTAAAGATGATGAAGATGAACCTGAATTCGTGAAAAGATGATTCTAATACTTATAGTAAAATTGAATTTGTGGTAAATCAAGAAGATAATTTTTGTTTCATTACTGGAGCATTATTATCATCAGAAAAGGGACTAAAATTACTGACTTCATAGAAGATATGGTAGACGAACTCCTTGAATATTTAATTATTCTTTAAAAGATTCCATTATTATTACCCGGTTATGGATGACTTTGAGGTCGCATACATCCAGTTAACTCGAGGTCGAGTTATTTTCAAGTGGGAGAGACTGATGTAGGACAAATTTGGTACCTTAAAAATATGAAAAGGTGTTTTAGAGTTGTATTAGAATTGTTTAGTTTTTTTATTTTAATTTATTCATAATTTCTCTAGTTTCCTAGTTTTATTTGGATTAGTAGAGAAAATATAGGAATTAGTAGTTTCCTATTTGACTTACTAGTCTTTATTGTAGTAGGATTAGTATAAAGATAAGAGTTTTGGTTTCCTAGTTAAAGTAGTAGTGTTTTAGCACTATAAATATGATGTAATATGTCTTTATGGGAAGTTTTTCATTAATATTAATTCAATTACGAATTTTGGAGAATTATTTTCTCTTGTTGGGTGAGGAATCCCCATGTTACTTTGTTACTAAGGAATTCACATGTTTGATTCTACCTCCACTTTACCGTTCTGCATCAGGACCACTGCCACGCAATTGAATGAAAATTGTATGTAGGAGGCTCTGGTGTTTTATACTTTCTTTATCCCTGCAAACACTATCACATTACCTTTTATGCAAGAATGCAAAGTTTTATATGGGAGATCCATTGTAATTTTCATTGGGGCATTTGGAAAAACATGGAATTGCCATGGATGCTTCAGATTAGAGATCTAAAATGATATGGTATAGTGATTGATGAGGGAATGAAGACCAAGAAACGACTTATTTATACCAAGCATTCTTCTTGCAACTAGATTCAATCTCTTGTGCGAAAAGGAATGTATTTTTTTTTCAGCCCTTCCTTTTAGGTAGGGAGGATTAGAAAATTCTATTGATTGTAGTTTTCTTTAGACCTTCAAGAAACGTAAGAAAAAAATGGCTTGAATGGTACTATCCCTCTACCACCGCAGAATCAAAGGGTGATCTCATAGCAATTGGTGTGTGAAGATGTGTTGTTGGGTTCTCCATTGTAAACTTAAACTTGTGCCCAAGAAATAGTTGTTCATATGCTAATATAGGATATATGGATTCTCGAGAAGAGAGAGCCTGTAGTGCCCCCCAAACCCCTCAAATTTCATGAATGAATCAAAAGTTGGATCTACATGGGATTTCACATGAATCTCCCCCTCTATCCTCGTGAGGATAAGTTTGATTTCAAACCTTGGTTTGAACAAGAGTGTACACCATGCTAATATGCCTTGATGCTATGTAATTGATACCAATCACAACCCATGCACAATGATGAATTATTATGGGTATGCTCTACTCCTCTTGGGAGCCGTTGTGCTAAAAGTGAGGGAAACTCCATCCTTCTCTTTCTTTCCTGTTTCTGCGCCGATGTCACGACATAGGGGAACATGGGGACATAAAAAGGAATTGTATCAACTTGTTACAGCCTTAAGAATAAGCTCATGGGCTTGGTCTTACTTCACCACCAGGAAATGAAAGAAGACTTCCATCTCGAAGTTTAGCTCACATGTAGCTCCCTTCTTTTTGGGTGCGAAGAAATGTCAAAATGAGTAAGTAACATGCATGCATGCTCAAATAATTTAAGTTCAATTAATCAGTCAGAGTTCAATAATCACTGTGAACTTCTGTTTTCGATTCCTTTGATGTTATTAAATGTATTTTCATTGCCCTTCTATATTTTATATAGTATCTCATTTGTTAAACCATACTTTCTGAGTTAGTGGACTGTGTATGAAATTGGATGTGCCCTATGGGTGATAGTCTTATGTGGGATGGTTTAGTTTTAATCGGGGTCAGCATATTGATTGTTTTTTCACCATTGTGCCATATGATTAACATTGTGGACCTTTAATTTTGTTTGTAATTAGACTTTATAAATGGCATATAGAAGTCATACTCCCTATTACAAGACAAGGCAATTCTTTGGCATCTTGGATGAAAATACATTAGCTTTCCATTAATTGATTCCATTCTCCTTTTTAAATTATTCATTTATTTTGTTAGACCTTTAGTTGGGAGAGTCTTAGATGTTAAAAAATGATTGTGGCTCACACTGCACTAAAGTGGCCTTCCCTTGCAACTTATCCTCAATCTCCTCATTGAGCTTCCCTGTTCGTGGTTTATGCCAACTATGTTAATTGAATTATTCTAGAAAAGTTTGTAATCATTATCATTCTCATTATTTGAAATATGCGAACAATCCAATTTCAGGAATATGAGAGTTGTGGTCCGTTCATATGCTTTCATTGTATGGAACGTTCACCTTTGATTGATGCTACTGCTCACCCTATCGTGGCTTGCAACTTGCAATATTCCTTATTTCTATTGAGGAAAGGTGACAGTTTACAATATTAAAATCTATTGTTTGCCTTCTCTTCCTCTCTCTAATAGGTCAAAGAGCAAGGAGTTTCTGGGGGTATTAGAACAATTTCATTTTGTGTATTTGCATATTGTTCTCATAGCTCATGAAAACATTTGGGACAGTCACTATATATTAAGGAACTGAAACTGTTTGGGCATTATGCATGTCTGGTCCTTTGGCCATTGTTGATGATGTGGGAGGAGGACTTTCTTTGTCAGAGAGGACAAAATCTCTTGATGTCATTTCCTTTAATGACAAAGACCCCACAACCATACTAATCAATGGGGAAGTTGCTTGCACTTCTGAAACCGCTGGCTTTGGAGTTGGAGGGCTCTTGCTGTCCAATGGGGAATCTTATTCTGGGTCACTGCTTGGAAATATACCTGAGGGTTCAGGGAAGTATGTTTGGTCAGATGGTTGCAAATATGAGGGTGAATGGAGACGGGGGATGAGGCATGGATATGGCAAGCTTCAATGGCCTTCTGGAGCAGTTTATGAGGGTGAATTTTCAGGTGGTTACGTGCATGGAACAGGGACATATATAGGGCCTGATAATATGACATATAAGGGACGGTGGAGGTTGAATCTTAAACATGGGTTAGGATATCAAGTTTATCCTAACGGAGATGTCTTTGAAGGATCTTGGATCCAGGGAACCCCAGAAGGACCTGGTAAGTATACCTGGGCCAATGGAAATGTTTATTTGGGAAATATGAAAGGAGGAAAAATGTCAGGGAAAGGAACTCTTACTTGGACTAATGGGGACTCATATGAAGGAAGATGGTTAAATGGGATGATGCATGGATTCGGATTATATACATGGAGTGATGGTGGCTGCTATGTTGGAACTTGGACTCGGGGTTTGAAGGATGGAAAAGGGGCATTTTATGCAAAAGGAAGCAGGCTGCCAGCTGGACAAGAACTGTACCTCAATGCCCTGAGAAAACGAGGGTTGCTTCCGGATTTAAGAAAGCATAATCAAGTGTCACATATCCATCATGCTTCTTCAGTTGATATGGGAAATGTCAAGGTTGAAGGGACCCAGGGTTCTCATCGTAATTCATCTGATAAGTTCTCAAAGGGAAACCTGTTAAATCTGGAGCAGTCTCGCAACACAAATGTTTCCCTACAAAGACGCTGGAGTCTTGAGGTATCTATTGACAAAGTTATTGGACATGATTTTTCAATGGGTTTATCTGAGACTGTTTTAGAAGGTGGAGAAAATGAGGTCAACACAAATGCTCCAATTCTGGAACGAGAATATATGCAAGGTGTTTTAATTAGTGAACTCGTGTTAAATAATAGTTTTTCACCATCATCGAAAAGAGCAAAAAGGTGGCAAAAGAAACTTGCAAAGGAGGTAAAGAGGCCAGGTGAAACAATTATTAAAGGTCACAGGAGTTATGATTTAATGCTCAGTTTGCAGCTTGGAATCAGGTACACTAACTTTCTTGAATACAACTATGTTCCCCTGCTATAACTGCATCAATCTTTTCCCTTGGTACATCACTGGATCTTTCCTATATTTTTCTCATCTTATGCAACTATTGTTGCATATATTTTGATAAATTTATACTCTTATTATTGCTGCTATTGTTGTTGTTATTCCTTCCGTTGGAATCATGATTGAATTAGAATGCGCAATATTTTCTATTCGTTCTCTAAATAATTATCACAGGCTTGAGTCTGGATGTCTATTTTGAACGTTGTCCTCTCAAATAATTCCTCTTGACATGCTTGTGAGTTCTTCTGCTTAAAGTTATTGTAAGGACTTGACTTTTGCCTTGTGGACCAAGGATGAGACAGGATATTTCTTCTGAATACGAAACTTGACAGCTGATGTTAAAAAGGGTATATATATCCGTTGTTTTGAAATTTGACATCAGATCAGACTAAGATTAGTCATGGTATTTCATACAATGTTTGACACTTCTGATTGGGCTGAACTTTGGTAGTTTTACTTGATTTATTCCTTCAATTTGGTGGAGGTTCTAAATTTAAATTACGCTTATACTAAAAAGCAAAGAAAAGAATAGGTTTCTTGAATTTTTAATGAAACACTCCTTGCAAAAGGAAGCTTTGTCTTGTGATGGTGTCACAATTATATCATGACTGTTATTGATATAATCTTTGAAGTCAAGGTGCAATCATAAATGTTGTTTTGGTCTCCAGATTCTCCACACTCTTGAGAAGTTTTATACATACAGAATATGCTTCAATCAGTTATATTAAACTTGGGAGATCTAAATCAGGTGAATAAGAAAAAAGGGAAAAGGGAAGAAACAAAGATGAAGGTAAGAAATGTCTATGTAGTCGGTGTCAAACACAATGAGTTTCTACCTTCTCTTCTTATTTATCTCTCTAATATTGTTTCTAATTCTGTCCATAGAGAAAACTATGAAGGAATTATGTGAAAACGTTTTCTATGACTGATTGAGCATGAACCAAGTATTTCCCTTTTCTATTTTGGTCCATGGCCAGCGAATCTTGGCAGGTTTCCTCTTGTAGCGACAAAAACAATTTCATTTATACCATATTCTTATAGAATTTTGCATAAATCATTTACTTGTTTGGTTATGTGAAATTTGGATGTTTTGATTTCCTTTATGTCAGTTATTGTGAAGATTGCTCAAAACAACATTGTCCATTTGTTGCAGCAGAAATGTTAACTATCTCTGGGTTGTAATCTCATGTTCCATTACATTTCTTTTCGATAGATTAATATTGAATTTGCATTAGAATATGATCAGATATACTGTGGGGAAAATTACACCCATACAAAGGCGAGAAATACGAGCTTCTGATTTTGGCCCGCGAGCCAGCTTTTGGATGAGCTTTCCTAGAGAAGGTTCCCAATTAATGCCGCCTCATCAGTCAGAGGATTTTAAGTGGAAAGATTACTGTCCGATGGTTTTCAGGTTGGTAGCTGATTTCCATTTTTGGACAGTTCCAAAATTTGTGTGCAGATTGTTTGACGCAATTGCTTGGTATACTTGTGAAGTTCATAGCGGTTATTGTTGGCTATTTCTACTTGCAAGTTTTATTTGCAAACAATCGCAACCTAAGTTTCAAAACATTAAGTTCACTGCAGCAGCCCAAAACTGGCATTACATGGTCTCTTCTAAATGAGTGAAGTACACTTGTTGGATGTATATCAGTCTTGTGGTTGACATCTGTACTTCACTTATTCTTCACAACATTTTATTGCAATATTTATGCTTATTGTGAAGTTTGCAGTTTGCACGCTTGTACCTCAATGTTATGAAGTTCGTTAAGCCTTTGATTATCCATTACCCAGGAAGCATAGATATCCCAGGTAGCCGTATCCATATTGGATACCAATATTTCTCAGATCTTGCAAATACATGTCAGATGCTTATAAATTTTTGTACTTTGATCATGTATGATGTATCCATTCGGATTCTCCACAACACCTTTCCAATTTGTCTTAAATATTTAGGTGCAGTGTTTGCAGTATAACAATAAAATAAAGCTGTCAGGAAAAACAAAACTGAGTTTTCTAATACTAAGACTATTTTGTAGGTAAATCGTGTTGAATATGGTCCCATGTCCGTGTTCATGCAACATAATCCTCAAATTTCTCGTATGAATTTTAATGTTATAAGTTTGTGATAAAAGATTGTTTGCAATGTGTGTATATATTATAAGAAAATGATAATATATATTTTCTTTATTTTTATGCATACACACAACACACACATGCACGAACATATGTGTTAGATCAGCAGTAGCTCTAAAAGCTTAAGCTATTAGAGAATGGGTCAACAATGTATATCAAGCTTTCAACATTTCTCCTCACGTGCGACCTCGGATTCGCACATGGAGAGACAAACAAACCACACAAATACGAATCAGAATATGGTGCAACTTTGCACAAACAAACTAAACAGGGAATAAATGCAAATGGAGAGACTTGAACCCAAGACTTCCCATAACCAAGGTTTTGAAACCATATTAGATCACCGGTAGCTCTAAAAGCTTAAGCTGTTAGAGAATGGGTCAACAACGTATATCAAGCTCTCAACAATATGTATCGTTGTGTCCCTGATGTTTATATCCTATTTTTCTAGAGAACGATATCACATGTTTGTATCATGTCGAATTTGTATCCCATATCCGTATTTATGCTTCATAGTGCATTGCATGCTTTGCTTGTTTTGCATTCCCAAAACTTGCCTTACATGGTCTCTTCTAAATGAGTGATGTGCATATGTTGGATGTTTATTGGTCTTGTACTCTTGTGGTTGTGGTTGTGGTTGAAATCTTTACTTGACCATTTCTTCACAACATTTTATGTTAGCTTTTCTAAAGAGCAATATTTATGCTTACTGTGAATTGTGATGACAACTTGTATAATGTAATATTGTTCATGTGCAAGTATTTAGTGAAGCTATACTTATAAAAAAAAAAGTATTTTGTTATGTAGTCTACTATATTATTCAATACTGCATAATTGACAAAGACATATTGGATCTTCCAAATCTGACATTCTAGCAACCATGGAAAATTCAAACACCTGCACCTGTTTCAATGCAACAGAGGCAAGAACACTGGTGAGATTTTCGTTATTAAATACCATAACCCTTGAAAAGACTCTCCTCTGGCTAATTTTGTGGCCTTTAAATATTTTTAAGATCATAATCAAGGGATTACCTTGAGTTTGTGTCCTTTTTTTGTGCATAATGAATGTGTCAATAATCTCACTGTCATGTTAGTGAGATTTAGTATCCACTTTTTTGCAAGTTGCAAGGTGGGATAATTATTTTTTACTTGCATTTGTGCCCAAGGCACATATTGAGAATTTGAGATTAGTCGTTAGGCAAGAATATATATGCTCAGACCTTCCCTTTCGTAATTTTTTTGATACAAAACAACAAGAATTTTATTTTTGAGAAGAAAAGGAGGAGGAAAAACAAGGCAATAAAAGGTGCAAGAACGAGAGATCCTTCACTGTACATAACTAAACAGATTTAAGTAAATCAAAAAGGAAACCACATAGGAATCCACTCTACAACACCAACCAAATCTCTCTCATGGGGGTGGGGGTAGAACCTAGGAGCCCCTTGTTTTGCCAAAAATTCAGCTGCTTCATTTGTCAATCTAGGAACCCTCTTGATTTCTGCTTCTAAAGAGGTAACCAAGTTTATGATCCCAAGCATTAGATTGGCATAACACGAAGATCCAAAAAAGAGGGCTCTCACCCAACCCACTACAACTTTATAATCTCCCTCAATCATCACTTTGTGAATACCCATAGCTAAGGCTTTCCGAAGGCCTTCGAGGATAACTAGGAATTTTTATTTAATGAGAAATCCAATTCCCACCAGTTTTGAAAAGGATAGGATAGTGTATCAAAGTGATCTGGGGCCTTCTGGGATATACCAACGCAGATCCTTCGAACTTAAATTTGATTTTCCTCGCTGTAGGGCTTTCCATACTCCCATACAAGTCTCCCTTTTCCCACTAGGATAGGAAACAGAAACCCAATCCCTAAAAATCAAACTCAGGGGCAACCCCTTAAAATCCTCAGTGACTGAAGCTCAAAGGGAAGCCATCAGTGACCAAAGATCAAAGGGAAGCCAAGCAGAGCACCTACTCCAAAGAGCCTCCTCATTATGCTTATCTTATAATATTCTAAGATTTATCTCTCCAAATGACCAAAATCAAAGCTAGAACAGCTTCATCAGATAGTGTTCTAGCTCTCGGGCCCTTACCCAAGGCATGGAAGGACTTAAGGAGCTCCCTTTTCCCATACAAGTCTCCCTTTTCCCACTAGGATAGGAAACAGAAACCCAATCCCTAAAAATCAAACTCAGGGGCAACCCCTTAAAATCCTCAGTGACTGAAGCTCAAAGGGAAGCCATCAGTGACCAAAGATCAAAGAAATTCCAAGCATAGCATTAGTATCCCTAGGAGCAACCCAACAGAGCCCTGCTAAGGACTTAAGGCAAAGAGTGTGTGCCACAATGCATAAGATATAGGGCAATGAATGAACAAATGGCTTTAAGTTTCTTCATTTCTTTTACATTAGACACACCAGTCTTTAAGGGCTTTGTAAGGGCTCCTAGTTTGAAGAATGTCATTGGTATTGAATTTCAAGAGAACCACTGTCCAAGCTAATGCTTTAACATTTAGGGGGACTCTATCCTTTCAAATCTGTCCAGCTAGGCAAAAGTAAGAAGTATCAAAACTTTTGGATTGGAATCTACAAAAGGATTTTGAGGTAAAGATACCGTTACTTTCGAGACACGAATATCTGTCATCCTGATTTGATATAGAAAGGCACACATCATTGCAAAAATAAAGGAGGGAAGCAAGCTCCTTTATCTCAGACTCATCAAGATTTCTAAGAATATTAACGTTCCAATTCAATGAAGATGTAGAATTAGAATCAACCACAAAATCAACAATAGGTACACCATGAAGTCAATAAATTTTAAAAATAGGTGAGACAGAAATTTAGAAAGTCTAATCTCCACGCCACAGATCCTCTCAAAAGCGAATTCTGGACCTATCTCCAGTGGTGTATCTAATATGAGGGAAGAAATCTCAATATCCCTGAGATATGGCCTTCCAAGGATGCATGAGTCTCTCTATAGGCAATGTTGGTATCCCATCTATTCTCCTGAAGACCATACTTGCTTTTGATAACTAAATGGTTGCTCTTTATGGAACCTCCATAACCATTTCCCTAGTAAGGCTTTATTCCTAAGGACCACATTACCCAATCCCAAACCACCCTCCATTTTAGGCGGACACAAGGTCTCCCAGCTAACCAAATAGTCTACTATTCTCCATTGACCTGACCTAAGAAAACCGCTTTGAATTCTCCCAACAATATCAACTACAGAGATAGGGACTTTGAATAAGAAAAAGATAGTAAGTTGGAAGCAAGACTAAATTAGACTAATTCTCCCTCCCAATGATTAATTTTTTCACCTATCAAGACGTGTAGACACCTTTTCTATCACTGGATCCCAAAAACTCGGAGATCTAGGATATAAGTACAAATAGTTAGTTGACTGATCCAAAAAAAAAAAAAAATAGTAAGTTGGAATATGGATAAGCAAGACTGAATTAGATTAATTCTCCCTCCCAATGAAAAATGATTTTTTTCCACTTATCAAGATGTTTGGACACCTTTTTAATCACTGGATCCCAAAAAACTTGAGATCTAGGATTACCACCTAAAAGAAGAGCCAAGTATTTAAGCGGCCATTCATTAATCCCACAACCAATGGAGGAAGCCATGCTTTGTCACTTGTACTCTGTCTCTGTCTCTGTCTCTCTCTCTGAGTGTTAATTCCAATTATGTTGCTCTTTTCCATGTTAATCTTAAGGCCCATGACCCCTTCAAACAAATTTAGAATAAGACTCGGCTAAATTATCTTTTGGTCATCAACTGAAGAGAAGAATAGAGTGTCATTTGCAAATTGAATGTGCGAAACCCTAATGAAGTCCCTTCCCACTACAAGACCTTCACTAATCATTACATTCTAAGCGTTCAACATCAATCTACTCAAAACATCAACCACCAAAGTAAACAAGAAGGGGGACAATAGATCCCCTAACTTAAGCCCCTCGAAGCTTTGAACCAAACTTTAGGCTTTCCATTAACTATAACTGCAAAATTCATCGAAATTAAACAACCCTTAATCCATGATCTCCATGTCCCCTTCAAACCTTTTTCTACACATGACCATGTCAAGGAAAGCCCAATCTACATGATCATATACCTTTTCAAAATCAATTTTTAAAAAGAAGTGCCTCCTTTTAGACTTCCTGCAATCCTCCACAATTTCATTGGCCACCAAAACTGCATCAAGAATTTTCCTACCTCTAATAAAGGCCTCCTATTTTAAGACATGTTCTTTGACCCTATAGGTTACTTAACTATCACATCTTGCTATTCTATTAGAGAATACTTAAAAAATATTTTACTATTAACAAATGTCTGCACAGTTACTTACAGTAAGCGTCCTGTTAATAAACACACACACACACACGTGTATAAATGCTTTTCTCTTTTGCAATTGTATTTTTATATCTGGGTCTTGAGGTACTTTGAAAAAAAATGCACTATAAATGTATCTGCCTCTCTCTCCCCCTCCCTCTCTATAAATTTCCCTATTATTGTTGGCATGATAAAAATTCTAATTTCATATTTTAATATTAATTTTTGTTAAGTTACAGAATTGAAATGGCTAATATGATCTCATTTTAGGAATCTGAGGGAGATGTTTAAGATTGATCCTGCCGACTACATGATGTCCATTTGTGGAAATGATGCTCTCAGGGAACTTTCTTCTCCTGGGAAAAGTGGTAGTGTTTTTTTCCTGTCTCAAGATGATCGTTTCATGATTAAGACACTCAGAAAATCTGAAGTAAAGGTTTGCCATCTCAATTTGGACCTTGGAAATTTACATGTGTTTGAATTCTTTCTTCTCCTTTTTTTCTCCTTGCCTTTCAAATCAGAAGGTTTGAAGTTTGAAAATCTTAAGGATGTTTCTATCAATTCTTGTACAATAATAGATCCCTTTTTAATACTAATGCTTGATACTTAACGTGTTTATGTAACTGTGGAAATCCTGTATGATTTAGGAAAGAATTGAAGGAGAAGATTGAGGTAGATATTTAGGCTAATTTCTAGAGTTGACCATTTTTGTATTTCCATTTTTGGTTCTCTGTGTATAGATTAAATAGGGATTCTTGCTTGTAATTTATCTACAATTCAATATAGAGAATTTGTCTCATTGTTTTCTACATGGTATCAGAGCTAGGGTTACTCTGAAACCCTAGCAATCCATGGCTGCCCAAAATGGAGACAGTCATGAGTCGAGTCAGTCGACAATCCAAGAAATCAAGGAAGGAGAACCAGAGCTTACCTCTTCCATGAGCTTGTCTGGTATGTTCGAGACATCTCCAATCCATCTTGCCGTAGAGAAATTCAATGGGAAGAACTATCGGGAGTGGGCGCAGACCATCAAACTCATCATCGACGGCAAAGGGAAGCTCGGCCTCCTTACTGGCGAAATATGTCAACCACCCATCACCGATGTCGCTGCCTCCCAGAGATGGCGCTCAGAAAATTCGTTGATAACATCATGTCTGATCAACTCCATGAAGCCAATCATCGGAAAAACATATATGTTTCTCCCGACGGCAAAGGATGTATGGGATGCAGTGAGAGAAACATATTCCGACACTGAGGATGCCTCCCAAATCTTCGAACTTAAGAAGAAACTATGGCAGATGAAGCAAGAAGGTCGGGAAGTTACAGAGTATTACATCGAGATGGTGCGACTGTGGCAGGAACTCGATCTCAGTTGTGGAGAAGAATGGGAGTGCACGGGTGACAGTGTTCGTTTCAAGAAGAAAATGGAAGCTGAAAGGGTTTTCGAGTTCCTGGCAGGGCTAAATCGAGAGCTCGATGATGTACGGGGAAGAATTTTGGGTCGACGACCACTGCCTTCCATCCGAGAAGTGTTCGCCGAGGTGCGACGGGAAGAACAAAGGAGGAAGGTGATGTTGAAGGAGAGAGCAGAGGTGAACGGAGAAGTTGCCGCCGACGGGTCTGCACTCGTGAGTCGCGGGATGATCCCTCGCGAGATGCCGTTCACCATCGCCACTGGTTCGAATTGGAAATAGAGACCAAGCTCTGCGCAGGAGATCTCAGCCCATATAAGCCGTGGGCCTTCCAATGGATCCGGCCCAAGACAGGGAAAAAGGCCCTTTTGTGACCATTGTAAAAAATTGGGTCATTCAAAAGAGACTTGTTGGGCCTTACATGGAAAGCCCGCTGATTGGAAGCCCAGACAGCCCAAATCACATGGATACCAGGCCTTCACTGAACAGCAGGTAGACACAGATGCTCAATCGACTGTTAGTGGGGGTTTTAACCCCGAACAACTTGAGAAGTTATATGCTTTGTTTTCAACCTTTCAAGCCTTGGGTCGGCCTTCTAATTCACTGCCATCTGGTTCCTTAGCCCACAAAGGTACTTTTTTGACTGCTCTTAGTACCACTTTGCACCTCACTCCCTGGATTATTGACTCTGGTGCATCCGACCATATGACTGGTGCTCATCATTTATTTTCTACATATTCACCGTGTGCTGGTAACTTGAAAGTAAAAATTGCAGATGGTACTTTATCCCCAGTAGCTGGCAAGGGGAGTATCCGTATCTCTGAATTTATTACTTTAAAATCTGTCCTTCATGTTCCTAATATTTCTTGCAATCTGTTGTCTATTAGTCAACTAGCCAAACAATCTCATTGCTCCGCCATTTTTTTGTCTTCCAATTGTGTTTTTCAGGACCTATCATCGGGGAAGACGATTGGCAGTGCTAAGGAACATGAGGGGCTCTATTACTTTGATGATACTCGCATGAGTAAACAGTATCTTCCTTCTATTTGTAATTCAGCATCTAGTCCTAGGGAGAGTGATCTTGTGTTATGGCACAGACGAATGGGCCATCCTAGCTTCCAATATTTAAAACATGTATTTCCGTCGCTTTGTTTGAATAAAAGTCCCTTGGATTTTCAATGTGAAGTTTGTGAACTTGCAAAACATAACCGTACCTCTTTTTCTAAATCTCCTTATAAACCATCATTGCCTTTCACCCTGATCCATAGTGATCTTTGGGGGCCTTCACGGGTTCCCAATCGGACCCACAAAAAATGGTTTATCACATTTATTGATGATCATTCTCGTCTCTGTTGGGTATTTTTGTTAAACGATAAATCTGAGGTTCATTCAGTGTTCATAAACTTCTACAATATGATTTACACCCAGTTTCACACAAAAATCCAAATCCTTCGCACTGACAATGGCACTGAGTACTTCAACTCTTCTTTGAGTCCCTATTTTCAAGCCAAAGGTATTATTCACCAGAGTTCTTGCGTTCACACCCCCCAACAAAATGGGGTGGCTGAACGAAAAAACCGACATATACTTGAGGTAGCTCGTGCCCTATTGTTTACTTCTCACATGCCCCATCGTTTTTGGGGTGATGCTGTTCTGACTGCCGCATTCCTCATCAATCGTATGCCTAGTCGGGTTCTCTCCTTTGCCTCGCCTCTCCAAAAATTTCAGGAGACCTTCCCTGATTCTCGCCTCAGTTCCTGCCTCCCACTTCGTGTTTTCGAGTCTACTGTATTTGTCCATGTTCATGCCCCTCAACGTACTAAATTGGATCCCCGAGCTCTCAAGTGTATCTTCATTGGTTACTCTCCCACTCAGAAGGGTTACAAGTGCTATGACCCTCGCTCCCAGAAAGTATATGTTAGTCTGGATGTCACCTTTTTTGAGAATACCCCCTACTACTCGCTTCAGGGGGAGTCCTTGAGAGAAGCTCGATCCTCACATACAGACTTTGATGTTGATGTTGCCATCTTTGAATCTACCCCAAACATACCCTCTCATTCTTCATCCAACACAGAAGAAATCTTGAACTCAGGGGGAGATGTGGGACAACAAATAGACAGGGAGATACTTGTCTACTCAAGGAGACCTAAATCAAAGTCTGATGAGCCTCTTACATCCGATGCACTAACAGAGTCAGACCCGGTGATAGATCCAACTACTCATGTACCACCATCCAATCCTGACCAGGTAACAAATCTTGATGACTTACCCATTGCTCTGAGAAAACAACCTCGTTCATGTACTTTCCATCCTATCTCAAAATTTGTATCTTACAATGCTCTTTCTGCCAAGTGTCGTGCTTTTACATCTAACCTTGACAAAATTCAAATTCCCAAGAATATTCAAGAAGCTTTGGAAGTTCCAGAATGGAGAAAAGCAGTGATGGAAGAAATTAGGGCATTGGAAAAAAATGAAACTTGGGAGGTGATGTCTTTGCCGAGAGGAAAGAAACCAGTGGGATGTAAGTGGGTATTCACGGTGAAGTACAAGGCAGATGGTACAATAGACCGATACAAAGCCCGCCTAGTTGCAAAGGGGTTCACTCAGACATATGGCATTGATTATACTGAGACATTTGCACCAGTGGCAAAGTTGAATACTATACGGGTTCTCTTGTCCCTGGCAGCAAATCTAGACTGGCCACTTCACCAATTTGACATCAAGAATGCATTTCTTAATGGAGAGCTGGAGGAAGAAGTGTTCATGATGCTACCACCAGGATTTTACAAAAGGGAGGAAACCAGAGTATGTAAATTGAGAAAATCCTTGTATGGGCTTAAACAATCACCAAGGGCGTGGTTTGATAGATTTACGAAGGTGATAAAAAATCAAGGATATCAACAGGGACAGTCAGATCACACGATGTTCTTTAAACAAACCAATGATGGAAGAAAGACTATCCTGATTGTGTATGTCGACGACATCATTCTCACTGGAGACAACACAGGAGAATTGGAAAGATTGAAGAAGGTCTTAGCCACAGAGTTTGAGGTAAAAGACCTAGGTCAAATGCGGTATTTTTTGGGAATGGAAGTTGCCAGATCAAGGAAGGGAATTAGTGTCTCCCAGAGAAAGTATGTTCTCGACCTTTTAATTGAGACTGGTATGCTTGGTTGCAAGCCGAGCGATACTCCGATTGAGACAGGAAGAAAAACGGAAGATGTTGGAAAGCCTGTGGATAGGGAGAGATATCAGAGACTAGTAGGTAAATTGATCTACCTATCTCACACTAGACCTGACATTGCTTTCGCTGTAAGTGTGGTCAGTCAGCATATGCATTCACCAAAGGAAGGTCACCTAGAAGCAGTATACAAAATTCTCAGATATTTGAAAGGCTCTCCAGGACGAGGTTTGTTCTTTAAGAAAGGAGACAGTAAGAAGATAGAAATCTATACAGATGCAGATTGGGCAGGATCAGCAGAAGACAGAAGGTCTACCATCAGCTATTGCACTTACGTCTGGGGAAATCTAGTAACATGGAGGAGTAAGAAGCAGAGTGTAGTAGCCAGAAGTAGTGCTGAAGCTGAATTCAGAGCTGTTGCACAAGGGATGTGTGAAGGGCTTTGGCTACGAAAGCTGTTGGAAGAACTACTTATCAAAGTAGAGTTCCCTATCAAACTCTACTGTGACAACAAAGCTGCTATTAGCATTTCTCATAATCCTGTCCAGCATAACAGGACCAAACACATTGAAGTTGACAGGCATTTTATAAAGGAGAAAATTGAGAAAGGGATAGTCTGCATGACCTATATTCCTACAAGGGAACAATTAGCAGATATATTCACTAAAGGGTTACAGAGGTCCAGCTTTGAAGAGTTTATTTGCAAGTTGGATATGATCAACATCTATGATCCAACTTGAGGGGGAGTGTGGAAATCCCGTATGATTTAGGAAAGAATTGAAGGAGAAGATTGAGGTAGATATTTAGGCTAATTTCTAGAGTTGACCATTTTTGTATTTCCATTTTTGGTTCTCTGTGTATAGATTAAATAGGGATTCTTGCTTGTAATTTATCTACAATTCAATATAGAGAATTTGTCTCATTGTTTTCTACAGTAACCTCTAGTGGGGTTCTTTAATATAAGAAACAGAAAAGAGAGAGAAGAGGGATTGGAGAAAGAGAATGAGAATGAGAATAAGTGAAGAATTCCTGAGGAAGGGCACAGAATTTCTTCCAAGCTTCTTGATTGAGGGGAAAGATGAACAAGGCATAAGATAAGGAGAAGAATATGGAGAGAGATAGAGAGATAGAGAAGCTCTTCAATAATTCTATTAAAATTGAAGTTCATCAACCCCTCAGAGCTCTAGCTTGGGTCTTTACATAGGCTTAAACCCTAAACATATCAAAGGATGCCAATGTCCTAAACTAATACTGATATATGTAGGATCAGAATCCCAACAAATCATCTGCATTACATCTGGACTCCAGCTACCATGGAAATGTCCATCTGATTTCCCCCACCAAAGTATTAGAAAAATCCAACTCTAAATTAAATCTAGGCCCTCTAACACCTATATATATATATATATAGGCCCTCTAACACTAAAATAGTACTTAAGATCATAATTCTAAACCTAAAAGATTTTCAAATATTAAAATTTTGATTAAAGATTGTATTCCATAGTAATGAAAGGCTGCTGCATAATTTATTTTTATTATTATTGCTTTTTTGTGGGAACTGGATTTTATCAGTTGCAAGTTAGCCCTAAGGACTAATAATTGATCTTAATGTGTGCTTTTGAGGAAGGGATTATGGAAAACTTTGACCAGCTGTGCTATTCCCTTGACTTACTGCACGTGCCTTGATTATTCAGATTAGTATGGCTTGTGCCCTATAGAGATATATGATGTCTTAAATGGCCCTTGGGACCTGTCATTTTATGACACTTTTTTAGATTCAACTTGCCCTCTTGAGATATATTTATGTATGTGTGTTTGTGTGTATTTCCTGGTGATCCAAAAGCGAGAGGCAAATTGAAGGTAAGCCTGTGGAAGCCATTTTTCTTGAATGAGGGCGTGTACTTCTAGCTCTCCATTTGGTGTGGGGAAGAATCAATTTATGACCACTTCATGAAAGTTGTTTTCTAAAGGATTGTTGGGAGCATGTTTACTAGGATTACCTGTGTTGTGTACTCACACCCAAGGGAATATGAATGGTGCAAATGAATCTAGGAAGTAGGAACTACTTAAGGTTGTTTTCCATCCTCTAGGTTACTATTGTGGTTTACACTTCTTTGGAAAAAGGGGAGGAGCAAAATCACCAAATTCAAGAAAGAGAAGAAGTATACAGATCTTTTTTGTAATTATTCATGCTGGCTGCAAGGTTGCTGGTTTATTTAAATGGGGATCCTCTGGTCCAAAACAGGCCGGGGTAGAAAAGCCTGGGAAGAATTAGGTAACTTTTCCTCTCAAAATGTAGAACTTAGAAACTTGTCAATTCTGGACATGTTTGTCTGCTGATTTCCATCCCTAAACCAGGTGTATCTTCACCCCTTCAAAGGGATGTCCACCAACTGCTGAGAGTCCACAAAATCCGAGAATTCTCTCATACCTCTGGTAAGTCTGCTCCAGCCCCACCTCTCCCCGGAAAGCGAACTGTGTTGAAATCTCTGGCTGTACACCACGGCCAATTCACACCTGCAGCCACAACATTCATCTCCTCGCACAATCTTCTTCTTTCCACACCAGTCTGAGGATAGACCCCTGAAAGCTGCCATGTGAAATCTCCCTGGCCCATCTTAAATCTGCAGCTAACTGAATACTCCCCCTCATAGCCTGTACAAGTAAAACCCCTCGTGTCCCATATGACTTAGATGCCTCCAGCCGCTCTAGCCTTCTTTGCCCTCCAGTCCATGTGCCTAGAACTCCAGAGACTGCGTATAAAGCCCCTCGAAACATCACTGACCTTGGTTTCCTGCAAACAAATCACTGTGGGACTCCATTTTTTAAGAACCCCCTTCACCTCTATCCTCTTCAGTCAAGCCCTTGCCCTTACATTCCATGTAATGATTTTGAGTTCCATTAACCTTCCAGTAAAAGCAGATCCCTCTCCTCACCCCTGGCTTCCTCTGCTGCCCTCTTCCCCTCATAGTGAAACTGTGAATTCCAGCTTCTTCAACTCGTGTTGTTGCTTCGTCGCAGACCTTTTCTTAGAGCTCTCGCTGCCTTCCCTTCTTCTTTGACTTAGCAGCAACCTATTGTTTTCTTCTATTTCTGTTATCAGTCCCAGCAGACGCTCCTCATAGTCCCCTCCTGACACCCCTAAATACCTGCAAATTCTCCTTGCCATCCTCAGCACCCATTCAGAAACCTCCAGAGCATCTAATTTCATTCTCAATTCCTCCCTGTTCGTAGCTCTATGTGTGTTCCACTGAATAGTACGGGGGCTAATTGCCACCAGAGGGGGGCAGTCCAATAGTTCCAATTCTTCCTCAACACTGGACAAAGCCAAGCTGCTGCCCCCTTCGCTTGCGGGGTGGAAATGTCAGTACTTATCTAAGGGGGGGAGGCTAACTCTAATTAAGAGTACTTTGGCGAATCTCCCTACCTATTATATGTCCTTATTCCCTATTCCTTCTAAGGTGGTGAAGAGGTTGGAGAAGCTTCAAAGGGATTTTTGTGGGGAGGCAATGAGGAAGGGAGGAAAGATTCATTTGGTGAGGTGGGATAGAGTTTTCCGGTGTTTAAAGATGGGTGGTTTAGGAATCAAGCACTTAGCCACTATCAATAAGGCCTTTATGGTTAAATGGCATTGGCGTTTTGGAGTGGAATCCAATATGCTTTGGAAAAGGGTAATCTCTTGTAAGTATCGGGTGGAGGAGAATGGCTGGTTTACTAAGGAAGGTGGGGGATCTTATTGGTGCGGTCCTTGGAAGGCCATTTGGAGGGGTTTGGATGCCTTCATCCATTTTGTTAGGTTGGAGGTGGGAGAGGGGAGGAGGGTTAAATTTTGGGGGGAAAAGTGGTGCGGGGAGGTTTCCTTTTTAGAAAGGTTTCTACTGCTGTATAATTTAGCTTCACATAAGGGTGTTCAGGTGGCGGAGTGTTATTCGGTGGAAGGCGGTAGGGTGGTTTGGACTCCTTTGTTTAGAAGGAATTTTTTGACTGGGTATTAGAGGAGGTCATGGTGTTTTTTGAAATTCTCAGTGGGTGTACAGTGGTGTTGGGTAGAGAGGATTCTTTGATTTGGAGACTTGACTCTTCCAAGAAGTTCTTGGTTCGCTCTTGTTATAGGAAAATGGCAAGAGGGGATGGGGAACTTTTTCTGTGAAGGTTGATTTGGCATTTAAGCGTGCCCCCGAGAGTGGCTGTTTTTGCTTGGGACTCTTCTTGGGAGGCTATTCTCACTATGGAGAATCTTCAAAGAAGAGGTTTCCAGTTGGCTTCTCGCTGTGGTATGTGCAAGAGAGATGAAGAATCTGTTGAGCTTCTTCTTCTTCATTGTCCATTTGTGCAAGATATGTGGAGTTTTGTTTTTTCTATCTTTGGCATCCATTGGGTTTTGCCGGCTAAAAAGTCAAAGAGGTGCTTCTCAGCTGGAGGGTTCATTGAATGTCAAAATCCGCCATTGGGCATGGAACTTGGCTCCTCTTTGTTTAATTTGGTGTATTTGGAAGGAGTGGAACCATAGATTTGAAGGAGTTGAAGAACCCCTTTTTTGTATTAAAGATAAGTTCTTACGCTTTTTTTCTTCTTTTGGGCCTAAAGGGCCAACCTCTGAAATGTTCATAGTTTAGCTGATTTTTTGGGAACTTTGAGGCTTTAAGCTCACAAGGCTTCCCATGTATATATGGGCTCGCCCCCCTTTGGGCACTTAATGTTAGTTTATCTTTACTTGTCAAAAAAGTGTCCATTGTAGGTTTTAGCTCCCTCTAGATTCCTTAAATTTATGCTAGTTGATCCAATTTTGAGACTTCACCTGACTGCTATGGCTGTTAATAATATCCACAAGCTTCCATAGTTCCACTAATATACGAACAGCAGTTGAGGCCAAAGTCAAACTTCAAAAATTTGGGGTGATGTATAAAGCCACCTGGAGCTTAAGCTGATCAATGATAGCTTCTAAAACTTGAACTTAGTAACTCAATGAGGTAATGAATTCCGTGGAATTTTGGTGGATGGATTTGCAAAAGATGAACTGGCAAAGAGGATTGTCATGCAGTAGAACTGTATAGCAGTGTTAGATTTTTCAATAAGTTAAACACCCCCTCCCCCGACCCTACCCACATAAAAAGAAAATGAAAGGGAAGAAAAAAAAATCTAAAATTGAAACAAAAACAAAAGACACAAATGGACACATAAAGAGTTCTGCATGTTACTCCATCCTGCAAAATTCCTCATGTTTTGTGATGTTCTAGGGAGTGGGAACCATAACCATTACTTTCTTCCTTCCTTTTATTGTTTTTGACTCACAGTTTTCAGGAAAAAAATGTGACAAACTGATTTTTTCCATACATGTTCTGCATGTGAACTGAAGAGACAAGAGTATAGTGTTATTCCAACCACTAATTTCTTTCAGCATTCATATATGCAAGAGGATTGACTTGGATTAGCTTATGTTAGTTCTCTCTCTCTCTCGTTGTAATGTATTTGTGAACCCTGTGAGTTGCATTTGCTCAGCGTGCATTTTAGTTATGTAGCAATCTGCACATCTGTCCGTCATTCTCTGCTGTGTCAGAACACAATTCTTTTTCAATGACTGAAGTAATTTTGTTTTCCTTTTCTTTATCAATTATGGTTAATGTTCAAGTGATCAAAGTTCTTATGCATAGGTTCTTTTGCGGATGCTTCCAAACTATCACCGTCACGTGCAGACATATGAGAACACACTCATAACTAAATTTTTTGGACTTCACAGGATCAAACCTTCAAGTGGCCAGAAGGTAATGAACACTAGTAAATTATAACTTTATTGCCACAATTTTTTCCATGTACAATGATGATAGAACAGGTCATAAGTTAATGCTACCTGCTAAATGCAACTGGTTATGGATATATTTAGTTTGTTAAAATTTTGCAAGTCATTGATCTCTTAGCAGAGTGGAGTATAATATGACTTACCTCCTGGCCAATGAAAGGTCTTCTCTTCTTTCACATCGAACCAATCACAAAAGTTTATGTTTCCCTATTCTTTTATTTTATTTTGTTTTCTTTACACAGTCTTTCGAGAAAGTGAAATGCTTTGTGTCCAAAACAAATAAATATTACCAAACTACTTCCTATGCTGCAGTTTCGCTTTGTGGTAATGGGAAATATGTTCTGCACGGAATTAAGGATCCATCGCAGATTTGATTTGAAAGGTTCCTCCCTGGGGCGTTCTGCAGACAAGTTTGAAATTGATGAGAGTACTATACTTAAAGATCTGGACCTGAACTATTGCTTTTATTTGGAACCTTCATGGAGGGAGGCTCTATTAAAGTAAGTGGTGCTTCAGGAACTGTTATTTTCTTTTCAGCTCTGAACTTCTTGGAGTTCACACATCTCTGGTCCACTAATCTGGTAGTTTGAATGCACTTCTCGGTAATTACATAGCATATGCCAAAAAAGAATTTAGGCTGTAGAGAACATAATTATTGTCAATTTGTATTTTGTCCCTTGTTGATTTTGATTTCATTTTAAAATGGAAAAAGTTTGGGTTTGGAGTACCAGATCAGCAGTGGTCTTATTAGGATGTAGGGACCTGGATTTCCTTTCAACATGGAGCAGTGTTGTCTTGCTAATCTGTTTCCGAGAACACTGCTTGAAGGAGAACGGTCAAACAAATTTGTATTCAACAAAATTATTGGATTTTGTGTATGTTATTGTCATGAATTTCTTTGCATTTCTACTTTTGGAACTACTTTAGTAACTCCCAATTGATGTTTTAGACATCACTCTTATATCAACTCTAGATCAATGATGGACGACTAAATTCATGCATGTTTTCATATAATTACATGGAGCAAGTATTCTTTACTGAGCTGCCTTAGGTGCCATAAACATTTCTGTATCTCAAAGGTGTTGCCTATTTCTGAACTGTTTAAAGTTTTGTAGGCAATCATATATTTGGGTTTTTGGGAACCAAGGAAATGAAATTGTCCATAAATTCTGAATGTTTATGTTCTTCATGCAAAATGTTACTGGAGTCCAGAAAATGATAACAATAGAAGACTATATCTTGGAATTCTTAATGATGTTATCTTAAATAAGTGCCAAGATAAATAAATAAACACATTAATGTCTGGGAAGAATTAAAGAAATTCATTCAATTGGAATGATTTTGTGTTAGTGTGGTTTCCATAACCCAAAAAATTTAATTATGCATATGTTTAACCTTATAATTCAATTGTTGGTTCGAGCACACTTCATATGCAAGTATATATTTCACATAGTTAGGTTTTTTTTTTTTTGTGTGCATGTTATTGCTGCTTATTAAATCTATCTTATGCAGGCAGATTGAAATTGATAGTAATTTTTTGGAGGCAGAGCACATTATGGATTACAGCCTTTTGCTTGGTGTTCATTATCGAGCCCCCCAACACCAGCTATCTCTCACATCTTACAGTCGAAGTGTAACAGCAGATGGGTTGGGAATTGTAGCGGTAGAAGGTGGTCTTCCTATCCAAAAACTGGTTTTTCGTTAGTTATTTATATAAGCCTGTCTAAACTTCCTGCTCGTCAAATTATAACATGCACATGTAACTTAAGCTGCTAGTTGCCTTTATATGGCTACAAGTCACATGGTGTAAAAGAGAGAATGATATAAGTATAGAAATAGCGAGGAAATGAGAACAAAATAAGTTCAAACTTTTTTCAGCTGTTTTCATCAGTGGTATTATGCAGCTAACAAAAATTTAGGACAATCAATCCCCATTTGGCTACTCTATTAATGTATTATCTGTAATTGTCTATTGGCCAATAATTTTATTATGCCATTTATTAGAAATACAACTGTTCCCATTTTGGGCGGTTTTCTTGTTTATTTATTGATTTGTTCTTTATTCTTTTGTTGTTAACATAAGATCCATGCATTGCTTCATATCTTCCTACCCCTCTGTCCTCACATAAAATGAGGTAAGTTGAATTGCTGACACTCAACTGGAGGTCCTAAAAGATGGCTGGATACCCTTAGGCCAACATATTGTTATAGTGGTTTGAAAGTCTGAAGGCTTACCTTTTCTCAAGGGCCTCGTGTTGTCAATTGACAAACAATTGATAAAGATTTTGACCAGCTGGTTTTGCTCAAAGATTTTGGATCTTTGATACACAGGCCTAGTTTGATCCCTTGATAAATATTTAAGGGAACAATTAATTTCCTTTGTTGAGATTTCTGTGCTATATGAACTGAACTTTCCATACTCACCTGTCTACTACTTGTATAGCATCGTCTATTGGGACATGAAACTGATTCTAAATATTGTTTTTGATTTAATCAGAGTCTGTCGAGGATGAAATCTCAAATTATCCACAAGGCCTTGTTTTGGTCCCCCGTGGAGCTGATGATGATAGTGTTGTTGTGGGTCCTCATATCAGAGGTAGCCGGTTGAGAGCATCATCTGCTACTGGTGATGAGGAAGTGGATCTGCTTCTTCCTGGTACAGCAAGGTATGATCCATTAAACTAGAAGATGATTCTTTATTAAATTGCACAAAAGCGGCTGTAGAAAGCATGCATAATCCTTGCCATGCCATATCCCATTCAAATATCAAGCTTTCACTTTTCACAAGTCACCTTATGCAGGTTATGTCACTGACCCTTACCATTATTTTAGATATGTAAATCAATCACATAAAAGAAGTGAAAGCATAAAATATTCCATTTGAAGCAACAAAGAATGGCTAGCATCAAGCACACCAGAGTTCAGCGTGATTGATTACATTGAATCATCAACATGGTAGCGACCCATCTTCGGAGAAAACCAACTTGCTTTTTTAGAAGTTAAAAAAAAAAAAAACGTTTACATTTGAACTCTAGTGTAGATTCTGGACAAGGAACAAAATTTTGTTTAAAGTGTGATTTCAATCTCCCAAGAAACGAAACCATTTGAAATAGTGGAAACGATGAAAAAAATTAAAAACGCATGGAAAAAGTAAAATAAATGAATTTCTGAATGAATTTTGGTTTTTCACTTCTGTTTTGTCTTAGATCATTAAGGAACGGAAGCATTTGGACTGTTTTGACGGAAACGGAAGGAAATTTTGATCATTGACTCCGTAATGATCATTTTCAAAAGAAAACCACCTTAGTACTTAAACAGAGCTCATAATAGAAAAGACAGTTGTGATGCATCAATTTTAAAGATCATTTTTTGAGTTTTCATTTTTCATTTGTATCTGGTTTAGCAGACTCCAGATTCAGCTAGGAGTGAACATGCCAGCAAGAGCAGAGCATGTTCCTGGGGAAGATGCAAGACAGATGTTTCATGAGGTATACGACGTTGTACTATACCTGGGTATCATCGACATATTGCAGGAGTACAACGTAAGTAAGAAGATCGAGCATGCATACAAATCTATTCAATTTGATTCGGTGTCCATCTCTGCCGTCGACCCTACATTTTACTCCCAGCGCTTTTTAGAATTCATTCGAAAGGTGTTCCCTCCAAATGTTGTAGCAAGTTAAACGGACCTTAGATTCAAACTCATCGTTGCCTCTTGTAAGAGTTTTCCTATTGCCAAGGCTGCCCTTTCCTGGCTTAAGAAAGACTGTTCCAACATCTCAAGAACAGCCACTGGAATCTGGTGATTTATGTATTAAGAAGCACGCAAAGTTGATCTAAACCCATAAAAATTGCTTAGGCTAATAATAAATATATATTTTTTTCCATATTATCATTCAGTTTTATGACTTGATTATGTGCATGAAGTTTGATTTCTGTTCTTTTTTTTTCTTTCCTCCCTTTGAGACGGCTCATGTTCAGTTTGATATATATATATATATATATATATATATATATATAAACTTCATAGGAAACAGGTGACAAAAAATATGAAGGTGTTTCCGTGCATCAACACTGGGATGGCTTCGTGCAATTTGTGGAAGTTATGCTGTACATGAACCAAAAAGTTGAAAAATAATACAGGTACCATAATTGAAGCATGCAGATATCTAATATAAGCAACTATTGATTAAGCTCGCTATTTAGATCACTTTTCCAATTTGATCCAATCACTACAATATTATCTTTTACCTCAAATTCGCTGTGGATTACATTAATTGCATCTAGAGCATGACTATTACGTATCTGCTTATGTGCTAAAACACTGCACAGAGACCTATTATCCCAGGCTGGGAGGAGGTGGAGGCTGACGTTACTCCCTGACCCTGCATTTGTTGCCCCGGAAAACCTAGTGGAGGCGGCATTGGAAGCCCTCCCATATGAGTGCCAGGAGTAAGATTTTCCATTGAGCCCCTACCCATCAGGAGTGGTTGGGGGTAGATTTGCATCTGGTGGCATAGGCCTAGGTTCATTTGCCATTGGAGGAGGTGGCAGCGGCAAATATCCAGGCATAGAAGGTGGGGCTCTAGGAGGATTTCCAATTGGAGCTCCTAGTGGGAGTTCCTTGTGGTGGAGGTGGGTGGGGATGGAGGTGGTGGAGGCGCAGGCCTTGTGGCTTGGATTTGAAGTATAATTGCAACTTTACATCAATTGATCTCATATAAGGGGATCAAGATTCATCTGAGAAGATAAAATCTTCTATTTTCACGTACACAATACAAGTTCGAAGTCTTTTTTACATGCACGTACATACTTGGTAATATTCCAACTCACAGAACTGCATCAGATAAAATTCACAAATGAAAAGAGCATTATTAGAACCAAACCACTGACTACCCCCTGTCAGGGAGGTAGGTTGGTCTAGTTCACCCATAGCCATATAAGTCTTTACGGACTATGGTCCACCATGAGCCCACATGTACGGAAGCCAAGTGTTAATTTAAATAGGTAGTTTGTCCATTTAGTTAGGTTGTTGATGGCGACGCTGGTCACTCTCAGACGGTGAGGTGCTGCTTCCTTTGATTCCAAAGAAAGGGATACTACATACAACAATAAAATATCACAGCTAGCAAGGGTTTCATAATTTTTGACCCAACACATGTAGTTTTTTAGTCAATTTTTGAACTCATGCATTTTTTAAAAACATTTTTGGGTCAATTTTTTTAACCGAAACGTTTTTAATCGTCCCATTCCGAGGAAGGTATGGATAGCCCTAAACATTACAATTTAACAAAAGTTAATATTTTTTTTTGGGTAAGAATTATAGTAATATTTATAGTTTATCGTTAGGAAAAAAGTTATATTTTCAATATTGTTTCTATAAAATATGAATTTATAAAACACTTATAGTTCTAATTGTTGTCGCATTAAAATAATTTAAGCCTTTTCCAAAAATAATGTATAATTATAAAAAGTGTTCACAAGGGTAATGTTACATAGAATCAGAATTGGCGTGATAATGGTGTCATCTCGTTTATTTGTATATTTCACTTACAAATCAAGATTTTACGGTTATAATTATGCGTAACAAATAATGTAGGTATTTAATTATCGTATTATTTTAATTATTTAATTTAATAAACTATCGACAATATAATATTGCATCATTCAGATATAAAACATGAGATAAAAAAAAAATTAAAAAGTATAATATTATTGTCAAGATAATTCATATTTCCATATAACATTAAGTACTAACAAGTCATTGATAAGCAGTGGCTGTGAATTATTTGACAAAACTAATTATGGCCAACCACCAAGTATCATAATTGTCTTTGTTTAGACCAACACTGCCAGCTGTCTAAATTAATGTCCATGTCCAAGTTGTAACATAAAGGGTTGCAAGAGATCTCAAATGGTACTTGAATACAATTGTCAACTAATTTTTGAAAAAAATAACAAAAGTATTATTTTGGCCGATCGTTGAAGTAAAAACTACCTGAACTAATTAGCTCTCGTAATATATCATGAAGATTCCACTTTTACAATTGACACTAACATAATTTAAGGTAATTGATGTTGTTCTTTTTGATCAGAGAGATTTTTCGTTTTTCATTACTTGTAAAGAACTCGAAATTAAAGGATCATCGAGAAGGCTTCAGTGGTAGTCACTCCGATGATAAAGTCAATAAATTAAAAAGACTGTAATTAAAGAGAATAATTGAACATAAATTAAAAGCGTACCTTATGATCTTATTTATAGATTGTAGATCTTCTAAATTGAATATGATTTAGAACCATAAAAATAGAGATCTGTACTAAGAGTAACTCGAGTAGTAACATACTAAGAGATAAGTACTTAACACATTAAGTCGTTACTTCAAATCTTATCAAGTATATATTTGTTTAAAATAAAATATCATCAATTTTAAATTTATCTGATTTGTACGAAGGATCGACTTTGCCTTACTCTAAGAGAGTTTATTGTGACAAATTGCTATCTATTTCAATAGAGATGATTGGAGTTCATGTCTATTAAAAAAAATAATAAATATATAAATAAACATCAACTTATAATAGAGTTATTATTTTATTCCCCTATATTAAAAGCCTACAAAAATCAACTAGAAAGTACCTCAGAATGACACATCCTTGGGTCCAAATCCAAAACAACAACCAGAAAAGCTCACTGAGATAGTACCTTCCACCAAGTCCATGGATCCCAATTCTCCATTTAACAACGTCACCTTCACGTGCGCTTCTGAAGCGCGTGGGATTAAAATAATATTAAATAAAGAGGGCACTCAATCCCATAATTACAGGAATGCCACTCTCACAGTCTCACCGTGTCAAATGGGTCCGCGACACGAAACGTGCGTTCAGCCAAAACGGAAGCGCATTTCAGTTTTTTTTAGAGAGAAGAAGAAAACTTTAGAAAAGAAAAGAATACGTTTGCTGTCCGCTGTTCTCAGGTAGCCATTTATTTGCTTTTCTCTTTCTTTATTCTCTCTCCAAAACAACACACAAACTCTCACACTAAGATAGAGATAGATGCCATTCGCTTTCCTCTTTTTTGCCTTTTGTTCTCTCTCATTAAATACACATTGTCACTATTGTTGTTGTTGAAGAGAGAGAGAAAGCTAGAGAGAGAAACGTTGATCAATGGCTTCGTCGGCGGGCCAAAGCAGTAGTTACGATCTCTCGTTCAAGATCTTGTTGATCGGCGACTCTGGCGTCGGAAAAAGTAGTCTTCTCGTCAGTTTCATCTCTAACTCGGTTGATGATCTTGCTCCTACTATCGGTACTTCTTCATTCCCTCAATATACACCCACAGATACATATATGCATACAACAAATACATATACATAAATATACACAAACATTTATATATATATATGTGTGTGTGTGTGTGTGTGTATTTTATTTTATGTACTTGAACTTATCTCTGATTTGGTTTTGGAACATTTTTAGTGTGTGTTTAGTAAATTAATGCCACTTCTAAGTGCTTTTTTTCCCTCGCAATTTTAGTTACCATACATTTGTAGGTACAGTGCTTGTTTTGGTTACCTGGCAATTTTAGCTTGTTTTGATATCTTGTAGTATGAAATTATATAGTTGCGGATTAAAGCAGCAATTGATGTGTGTGTACTATTTTTTAATTGTTATTGGGAGAGCCCTATACATAGGTCAACTTGTAATAGTGAGGTAGTTATGTGGAATTATTCGGATAATAGAGTTTTTTCTTGTATAGAGTGGGATGGGCAATTGTGTGCATGCGCATGATCCGTGTGTCATTAGAAGTTATACTGGGATATTTAACATAATGTGATTAACTAGATTTGCGGATATTGAATTGTGTCTCGGGTGGGGGAGTTGCTTGGTTATTGCGTTTATTTGAATGTGTTAGTTTAAAAGCTGAAAGACCAATTCTGTGGACTGAGATTTACTGATAAGAAGGGAGAGATATACAGGAATGAAAACTTGGGAATTCAATCTTATTCCAAAAGTAAAAGTTTGCATACAATATAAAGACTGAAAAATTAACCAAAAACCGAGAATCATGCCATGAGGCACTACTAGATATAACAAAATAACCAAATCCTATAAACTAGGAACAGATAAACTTGATTAAACATCCTATAAAACAGCAGCAGATAAACTTGACAGATCTGATCCTGATGCACATAACCTGATCTGATCCTGATGCACATAACCAACACTCCTTGCATTAGGAGCTGCAAACTCCAAGTCTCTGCCTAAGAAGCTCAAATTTGTTTGCTGGTAACGGTTTTGTGAAAATGTCTGCAAGCTGCTCTTCTGAACTGCAATAAGCCAAACTCACGTCCCTCTCTTTCTGCACTTCTCTTAAAAAGAATAGCTTAATCTTAAAATGTTTAGTTTTTCCATGAAAAACTGGATTATGAGATATTGCAATTGCAGCCTGATTGTCCACAGATTATCTCTGTATCATTCAATTGCTTCATATGTAAATCACATAACAGTTTCCTCAGCCACAATGCTTGATTTACTGCTGCTGTAGCAGCAACAAATTCAGCTTCTGCAGTAGACTGTGCCACGGTTTCTTGCTTCTCTGAACACCAAGAAAACACACCTGATCCTAGACTGAAGCAGTACCCAGATGTACTCTTCATATCATCCACGGATCCACCCCAATCACTGTCAGAAAATCCCATTAACTTGAAGTTTTGACACTTCTTGAATTTTACACCAAAGTTAACAGTCCCTTTGATGTATCTAATGACCCTTTTTGCTGCTTTAAGATGCATTTCACTAGCACAATGCATAAATCGAGAGAGAATGCTTTACAGCAAAGAGAATATCTGGCCTGGTTGCAGTTAGATACATTAAACATCCAACCATGCTTATAAAATAGCCTTCATCAATTTTGTTAGTGCCATCATCCTTACACAAACTTTCCTTCTGACTCATTGGTGTAGTCATTGCTTTGCATTCCCCCATGCAGAATTCTTTAAGTATCTCCTTAGCATACTTTCTCTGACAAATGAAAACTTCCCCTTCATCTTGTTTGATCTCCATGCCAAGGAAATATGTCATTAAACCAAGATCTGTCATGTCAAAAACCAGCATCATCTCTTGCTTGAATTCATCAACAGTCTTGGCATTGTTACCTGTTACCAACAAATCATCCACATACAATGACACAATAAGTCATTCTCTTTTTTCTTAACATAGAGAGTAACTTCTGATAGACTTCTTGTAAAACCCAAGCTCAATAGGTGTTCATCTATCCTACTATACCAGGCTCTAGGCATTTGTTTTAAGCCATAGAGAGCCTTTTTTAGTAGGTAAACTTTGTCTTCATGGAATTCTTCAATGAATCCTTCTGGTTGCTCAACAAAGATCTCCTCCTGCAGTAGACCATTTAAGAAGGCAGATTTTACATCTAATTGGAACACTTTCCAATCGTTTTGGGCTGCCACATCTAGCAGCAGTCGAATGGTGTCCAATCTAGCAATTGGAGCAAACGTATCTGAGTAATCAATTCCAAAAACTTGAGCATACCCCTTGACAACAAGCCTTGCTTTGTGTTTATTGATGGAACCATCAGCGTTGAGCTTGGTTCTAAACACCCATTTTACTCCAATAATTTTCCTATCCATTGGTCTGTCAACTAGTTCCCAAGTCTTGTGCTTTTTGATCATTGACAACTCCTCCTCCATTGTCTTCTTCCATTTCTGATCTTTAATGGCTTCTTCGTAACTTGCAGGTTCACAAATAGCCACATTCTGGTAAAAATCATTGGTGAGACTGCCGCAAACAGACATGCCTTCGCCTTTGATTTTCTTGTTCTTTTTTCCTTGTGTATCTTAATCTGTGCCACAGTAGGATTTGCTGGAAGAGGCTGCACTTCATAGTCTTCAGTCAACTGCCTCCCACAGATCCAATGCGTCCAGGTAAGTCTCCATACGAACTGCCCACATTTGATAGTTGTCTCCATCAAAAACTGGTGGAGCCACTGATGAAAAATTGAATTCATCCTTCCATTGGAACACTCAAGTGCACTCACAGATCCCTCAAGAATAAAGCTCTGATACCAATTGTTAGTTTAAAAGCTGAAAGAGCAATTCTGTAGACTGAGATTTACTGATAAGAAGGGAGAGATATACAGGAATGAAAACTTGGGAATTCAATCTTATTCCAAAAGTAAAAGTTTGCATACAATATAAAGACTGAAAAATTATCCAAAAACCGAGAATCATGCCATGAGGCACTACTAGATATAACAAAATAACCAAATCTTATAAACTAGGAACAGATAAACTTGATTAAACATCCTATAAAACAGCAGCAGATAAACTTGACAGATCTGATCCTGATGCACATAACCTGATCTGATCCTGATGCACATAACCAACAGAATGCGTGCATCTAGGGTGGTGGTGAACTTATAATTGTTTCAAGAGCTTGCGGCAAAATTTATGTGAATTGAGCTATTCGTCGCTTGCAAGGGAAAATAGATAAAATGTTTAAAACTCTTGATATGTGAGGCTATCCATACTTACACAGGCAAGCTAATATGCCCAATTTATTGTGTCATTGGGATTTCTGAGGTTGCTCAAACAGACTAGCAGGTGAATTTACATGGATTGAGTGATATGTTTTTTCTTTTAATGCAAGTCGTGTTCTCCAGGTATTTTTTCCTATTAAATTACACCCCATCGAACAAAGGCTTATGATGCAATATATAGTATACAATGGGACTAAGCGTAAACAACTACATTAGTTTGTTTAAAGAGGACACTTAGGTGGTGGTGACACGTACGAGGTGTCCAGACGAGATAATCTTTATCTTGAAGTGTAACATAATTATGCCCCTCACAGTGTGTTTGAACAGAGAAATAGCAAACCTAGCCATGACACCGTGATGTATATATACCATTGTTAGGAAAATTAGGCAATTTAGGTTGACACTTCGTTTCCAAAAGATTGTATTTCCGTCACAAAAACAATTCTGAATTCTAGTAGCTTGTTCATCCGATGGAGCCCTACTTCGGTCTGAATGGAGAAGCCTATTCCGTCCGAACGCATGTCCTTATTGTTGCGCCAATTTGGCTGCGACTTTTTATTTTTGTGCATAAACCTACTTCCACTAGGATTAGAGTTTTATACACAAATTTTTTAGTAAAAATAGGGTACTTTGAAATACAAATATACAAGCCTTGTCTCTTGAGTCTTGAAGTACAAAGAGTGATTGAGAAATTTATCGCTTCAGTTTTCTTTCAATATAGTCAAGTTCTTTGCAATGTTTTGAATCTTGTGGTTGAATTCTATATAACTAGTGTCGAGTAGTACACGTAAGTGTATATAGGCACATTGCTCTATTGTAAAGGGAGTTGCACACTGTTGCAGTGGTGGATTTGAGGGTCGTGGTTGGTGCTGTGGCTGTGAAAACTAATCGAATTTGAAGCAAACAGCGAGAAGATTCAAACTTTCTGTTTTTGTACATAAACCTACTTCCACTAGTATTAAAGTTTTATGCACAGATCTTTTAGTATAAATAGGGTATTTTGTAATACAAAGATACAAGTCTAGCCTTTTGAAGTACAGAGTTATTGAGAAATTTATCGCTTCAGTTTTCTTTCCATAGAGTCAAATTCTTTGCAAGGTTCATAGGTGTTTGTAGGCACGTACTTCCATTGTACAGGGAGTTGTACACTGTTGCGGTGGTGGATCTGAAGATCATGGTTAGTGTTATGGCTGTGGAGACTAATCAAGGTTGAAGCAGATAGCGAGAAGATTTGAACATACTAGCGGTAATCCACTGCAGGTGGCAAGTTAGTTGTTTGAGGGGATATATCTTTGTGGACTTGTACTGTGTTTATATTAATTAGTGGATCTTTTGCAAGTGGGATGGGTTTTATTCCCCAAAGGGTTTCCCATGTAAAAACCTTCGTGACTTTGTTTATTTCGGATGCGTATTTTATTATCATTATTATAATCTTGATAGTTACTTATCAAAAAAATAATCTTGATAGTTGCATGAACTTGAGATCATAAGCGAATATCTTCAATAGTAATCTGTCTTAATCTAAACAAGTTTATTAAATTCAAGATTCCTTATTAATTAAATTGGTGACTTAATTAATTAAAACTTGATATAAATTTTTTCGCATTTTTGATAGTTACTATTATCATTAGTTTTTATATCAAACCAAAATCGTGCAGTATTTCACAACCACACCTTATCACATTATATAAATTGCTTTGGCAAAAGAGTGGATGCACTTGAGTATTGTAGTGCTGTGATTTTGATCCCTATTGTTAGTCTTATTTGGCAATGGAGGGTAGATAACGAAGTTAAAAAACACAAGCAAAACTTAAATACTCTCCATATTGTAGAAGTAATTAGATAGAGGTAAATTTATAGGTGATAGAAAGGAGCACAGAACCTAGATGCTAGTCATTATCTAGATGGTAATTCTATTTTTACGTCATGCTAATTTAGCCTTTTTTTATGCATAGGGGTTTGGTGCTCTATAAAAAATCAACACAATAAGATGGGATGCAGCACCTACTATTCTATACCAAGTTTCAATCCTTGTTCTGCTTAAGCTAGATGTAGCTTGGTGCTGTCTTATGGCTGGGGGACATGCATGTAACACAAGTGCTAGGAGTTAGGAAGTCTTGCATGTGAGTCTAGAAAAGTGGGTTATTATTTCATATATTAAAGAATCAACTTCACATGTATCCTTATTCATACGGTTATCCTACCACGTATTAAATGCGCTAAAGAAATTTATGTCATTCCTGTCTGATCTGTTCAAGGATTTGTGTGGATTTGCAGCTTTGCAATACCAGTGGAACAGTCCTGGCAGTAATTGATCATATACTGCACTACACATTCTTATTCTTCATTCTTGTTTCAGTTCTACTTCTTTGTAGTCATCAGTAGAACAACAATATGATATTAATTTTTTGGGGGTGCACCATTATATTCAGTGAGTCATTATATGACAATGAAGATTTGGATTGTTTTTCAAATTTTAATTTTTCAGTGCAAGATGCATGGCATCCAACATTCCAACCCATGCTTTAAATCATATAGGGAACTTTGGCTAGTGGTTTTAATTGAAAAGGAGGAAGGAAAATGTTAGATTTTGGAGGACGAAAAGTTAAAGACTATTTTAAATATAAATTCTTGATGCAAGTCAAATGAAAATATAAAGACCTACATGTGAAATCACTAGGTAAATATGGATACTTGAACGAGATATTATGTGGATATAAGAACCGGGAATTGGGTTAATTCATGCAGAAACAGAAAAACTTGAAGTGGAGGCTGAAAGAGATTTTTTTTTTTTTTTTTGGGGGGGGGGGGGGGAGGCAGTATAATTTTTCAAATTCAACACCTGAATATTTAGAATGTGAACCAATGAATTTCCTACTCTAATTTTCCCGGTCCATAGGTCAAATGACTTTTCCCAGGTTCTGTTCCTGCTTTCTTGTCTTTTACATAGAAGTTCCGGAACTTCTTAACACAGTAAAGTCTGTGAACTCATTACTTGGATTTTGTTAGCTCAGAAAAAAAGTGTTTGTATCTCTAGAGTCTAGAATATAGTCGCGCCGGGGGGGGGGGGGGGTGTTGTTCTTTTTTTATCAGTAAGTAGAATGAAGGGTGCCACACTTCTTTTTTTTATCAGTAAGTAGAATTAAGGGTAAAAAAAGAAGAAGAACATATCATACAATGACCCCAACCGTTTGTTGGCACCATGTCTCTGCCTGTTCACCCCCTCCCAAAAAAAAAACTGAAGGTTGTTTTTAGCTCATCCCTTTTATTAGCAATAGAAATGTTTTGGATTTTACTATGCTGGTAGATCATGTGACTCTTTTATACTTTGCTGGTTGCTGGCAGATGCTGATGTCATTCTAACGTGGTCAGAATGCTTGCTGAGAAAGTTCTTAATAGTTCTGTTGAGATTTTAATTTGCTGCCATATTCCTTGGTGTCATAGGCAATCGTTGTTGCGATTTTTTTTTTGCTGAAACTTCATCCTTTTCAAAGCTCACTTCTTTATTCTCTGCAAGTTGTTAAACAGCACTCAATTCATAAAGGTCTTTATTTGTCAAGGGTCTGGACCTAAATGTTCTTTGATTAAACCAACTAAATACGTGTGTGTATTTGACAAATATTCTCAATGGATTTTTAGTATCATGAAATTTTGATGGAAATGACTAAATGCAAGCATAGCTCTTTATATGATAGGGGATTGAGTATTTTTTTTCTTTTTCCTTATCTCAACTATGTGCAGGAGTTGATTTCAAAATCAAGCTGCTCACTGTTGGTGGGAAAAGATTGAAGCTTACAATTTGGGACACTGGTAATAATTGGCAATACATATTGTTTCAACTTACCCATTCAAAATAAGACTTATATACGACTTTTGTTTTTAATATTTAATGATCATTATTTATTTTTTTCTTCTTTTGGTCATGCATTGTTAGTCATTATTGGAACAATTGATTAACGTGATTAATTCTATACAATACTCTTTTATCTTAACAAGTTTGAGTTTCCTCTAAGTATAGAAGCTTAACACCAACCCTCCCCCCCAACCCCCAATTAATCATTTGTTAGTTCTCCTCATTAACTCAATAATTATTTTAGCTCTACTTTTGCCCTGTCTTTGGCATTGAGAAATGCCAGAACAACAGCCTCATTAGAAGCCGCCGACCTAATGATCCAGAAAGTTGTTATACTTTGTCCTTTTTCATATCTAGTGATGTAATAGTTGCAGATCAGTTACAAGGACCACAAAAACCTGAAAACTAAACTTGGAGTGAAGATATGGAAGGACATCTAGGTTGTACCTCTAATGTTTAATTACAAATTTGTGTTATATTGCTATTTGAATAGATGATACCACTCAAGTGGTATTACATTTGAAAGATTTTGTGGATTAGGCGGGAAAAGGATCTGTGATGTTGGTCTCATATCTAAGGTACTTATTTAATCTTGTTATGGTAGTATCACAGTATCATGCATATATCTTGGGTGTTATGGCTTGGTATTAATCAGTGCAGTGGCACTTGGTTTAGTATTAATCCTTGCACTGACATTCTTTTTCATTGGTTGAAAGTCCAAGATTTTACCTTTAGGAATTAGAATACTTTAGAACATACCCTATTTGGGATTGATGAAATGGGGCATCTGGTTACATTTATTGATTTTTTTTATATTTATAAACCTGCTTCCATTTGTTGATCTATAACGGAGCATAGGAATCTCATCTATTGAACTCTTTGTTTTTATCAGTAAAAGTATAGAATTGTATAAATGGCTCTCGAGGGGGGCAAACCCATAATTAGGAGAGAGAAAAAAAAAGGTGCAACAAATTTATAGCTTAAGATCCCACAAAAAATCTACAAGAAAATCTAAATACATGTCATTGTCTTCTTTCATCCAAAAATAAATAAGACACAGATAGGAGTCTTTGAAACAAAAAAAAAACGAATGCTCATGCCCCTCATTTGTTGATCCTTATATAGGATTAGTGACACAAATATGCAAATGTAGTCATGTAATATTCAATGTTGTACACAAATATATGCAGTAATTCATTACAAAAAAAATAACCTTTTTTTGCACCCATTTCCTTTTCTTCTAAGTGATCTGACAGAACATTTTCTTATTATATAGAAATGTTAAAAAAAATTGATTGGTTTGAAAATTCATAATGTCTATTGCAGCTGGACAGGAGAAGTTCAGGACGTTGACAAGCTCTTACTATAGAGGTGCTCAGGCTATTATTCTTGGTAAGTTCTTTTTTGATAAGTCATTCTTGGTAAGTTATCAATGGCATAAAAATATTTTATTCTACAGGAGGGTGTATGGAAATTTCTTTTTCTTAATTTAGTTGATGGAGAATGCGATACTAGTAACCAGTAATTCATTAACAGATTGGCAGGTTTCAAACATTAGATGTTTGAGGTTAATGTTTATAAAATCCTTCTTACCGTGACTACATGCATTGGGAAAATCATATTTTGGTCATGATATTTTTTGGTTCCGTAGTATTTTAGCACCTCTTGATTCGAGGCCTTCTTTTCCTCTTATGGTGCATCTAGTCGTTGGGAATGCCGCATGTGATTTTGCTCTTAACCTCTATCTTCCCATACTTCCTGCTTGCCATCTCTCTCTCTCTCTCTCTCTCTCTCTCTCTCTCATGCGCGCACGCGTGAAGTTTACTAAGACAAGGCTATGAGACATCTATACGTGTGTTTGCATTCATCGGCTCTTTATTTAGGCCCAGAGAAGATATGATGTTCAATCCTTGTGTTTGAAGAACAAAGATATTTTTCATGGTACACACGATCTATAAATCAATCACCACTTTGACCAAGGGAGAAAGTTGAGTTTCTTGGACTCCCGATGTCCCGTGTGTTTCAGTGTCAATATCAGTTAATTCCATTCACATATCTGCAAATATGGTTTTATTTTCTTTTACATAAACTGAACAATCTGAGTCCATAATCCTATTATCTTTGTGGCCAAATTTCTCAATTTGTTGATGAAGAGACACACATTCATTACATATCCACTCCGTCCATGGGAACTTCATGAATGATTGACCTGTTTACCTAAATAGAATCTCTTGAAATCTTCCCCTTTGTACTGCATTTACATCTGAAACATTGAATAGCATGTGAAAGCTGCAGTAATTACTGTCCTAAACCTTGTACTGGTTGCTGCAATCATACATACACAGTCAACAGACTTTCAAAGTATACTCTGCAGTTTGTTATATGCAACATTTTTCATACTTTCAGTGCCTTATTTTCCCATGGTGTTCATTGATTTTTGTTGCTTATTATAGTTTACGATGTGACACGGAGGGAAACTTTTACAAACTTGTCAGATGTATGGGCTAAAGAAGTAGACCTTTATTCCACCAATCTGAATTGTGTCAAGATGCTTGTTGGAAACAAAGTTGATAGAGTAAGTTCTGCATTCTTTTCTTTTTTTTTGTACTAAAAAATTTGATCCCAGATAATGAATCTAGGTTGTGTATTTGGTTGCTATAAATGGAAGGTTTTGTTTATAGATCTTTCCATGATATTGTTGCTTATATTGCAAAAAGTTGAAGTAAATTAATGAGGCAAAAAAGGATAAAAGGAAATGATTTAGGTATTTGTTTTTAGTCCCATCTTTGCTTCTTAAGATAGCTATCAAAAAAGAATTCAAGGGTTGTATTCTCCTTATGCAAATCTGCTCTAACATGAGAAAAGTAATCATAGAATTCCTTTGGCTGTTGGCTTTATTTATTTTTAACAAGTAAGATGATCTCATGATTCACAGCAAAACCTTCACATTGAATAAACAGACTCAAACAAATCAAGCGAAGAGACACTACAAATTGTACAGTTCTTTTACTGAATACAAAGTGTCCATTTTAAAACATTAATGTGGTCTGCAAATGAGTAGAATAATATAGTTTTTTGTGTAGGGTAAATTTATCACCCAATTGCACTTGATCATGAAGAAATCCTTACAATAATGTACTTGCACAACATTCATGAACACCGAAACATTCAAACACAAATACCATAAGTTCTCTACATTTGCACTCTGTCTATACAATCTCTCTCTAAATTCAACACACACAATGTCTCTCTAGTTTTTTTTATCTCTACAAACTAAATCCATAACCATTTGGATAATTATGTAAACTTTACATACATACAATAAACATAGGTATACATTAGCAGATTTGGTTGCCTTGGCTTGCCTTACAGCTTGTTTGGAAGTTTTGAAGAGATAAGAATAGAAAGGATGATTTAAAATAGAATAGAAAAGAGAAGAAACTAAAAGAAGTGTTCGTTGATTGGTCACCTTATTTGAATATTCAGGAGAGAAATGAGTCATAACCTTTATTTTTAACACAATCATTTAAGGGTATATTTGGAATCTTAAAAAATTCTTTAAAAAAGTTAATTTCTCTCCAAATCTCTCCACTTCTAGAGAGACTGGAGAAGTTATCTTAATCACTCAGTCTCTCTCCAAATCTTTACTTTTCTCTCCAAGTCTCCATCCAAATGAACAGTTAGATATTTGTGTGTGTGTTTGCGTGGGCAGATGTGGAATTGAATGGAACAGTATTTGAGAACTGAAACGCATAGAGGATCCAATTGGGTGTGGTTAGTTTTTTTTTTTTTTTTTGGGGGGGGGGGGGGGGTTGAAAATTGTGTTGTGTTGTTGTCCAGGGGCTTAGATAAGAGAAAATAGTGAGAGAAAGTGGGAAAGAGTGGTGGGAGGAAGAGATGGTGGGGGGTCATGGGTGGTAGTGTTGATTGTGTGCAGTGGTGGTTGGTGAAGAAAGAACAAGAGATGACAGAGAGATAGGAAAAAGAAAAGTTCACAAGGGCATAAACATCAATTTGACATTCAAAATTACCAAGAAGTTGGGTAAATTTGTATGAGGTACACACTCCTTTTGGACAGATAATGTTATGGCCTTGACTAACACACTACCACAAGGGGTTAGTGTCACATTTTGAGTTATAGGGAGTCTCCGTGTTTTAGGGCCTAATCCTAGTAGGGTAAAATGTAATTTCCCAAAAATAAAAGGTGCTTTTGCATGAATGAACTTCCAAACCCAACAACAAATATTCAATATCTTTCAGGCCATCCCATTGTTAGGCAACCCATTTTTTTGTCAGTGCACCATTGAATCCTCTTATGAATTTTAACTTTGACTACCGATCAAAAAAAAAAAAAAGAGAGAGAGAGAGAGAGAGAGAGAGAATTTTAACTTTGACTCTTTATGACTTTAAAATCTGCATTAGTATGGAGCTTAGCTTGTAGACAATCATTTTACAAAATGGTTTCTCCCATATCTTTCTTGCTAAATTCACTATATCTAAGAAAAGGCTAGAATGTAGTTTTTCTTCTTCTTTACAACGTGTTGGAGAATTTCTTTAGTTGCAAAGCTTTATTTTCTTCGGATATATTTTCTTTTTCTTTCAATTGAAAAATTCACTTGCCAATTTTTGCTGTATTATGTACTTCTTTTTCATCTTTCCATCTACTAGAGTTAGCTGTTGTAAATTAGGAGCTTTTGTCAAGTTTATAGTTCTAGTATTCCTAGCCACGGATACTCATGATGATTATTTGATCTGTTGATCATGTACTGATTTTAATTTCTAAAAGATGAAAGTTTTCTTCTTATTCGTATTTTATTAACTTAAATTTCATTCCGATCATGATTTTAGGAATCTGAAAGGGTTGTAAGTAAAGAAGAAGGGATTGCTCTTGCAAAAGAGCATGGATGTTTATTTCTCGAATGTAGTGCTAAAACTCGAGAAAATGTGGAGCAATGCTTTGTAGAGCTTGCCTTAAAGGTATGAAGAAAAAAAAGAACTACATTTATGCTTTTTACTTGTCTTGTCGGAGTGAAAAGATATGTTAAAATTAGAAATTAACATTAACTATGGAATGTATAACAACTAGAATGTGCTTTGCCAATAGGTTGATACCCCTTTGGGTGAGTCATTGTTATGAGTAATGCTAAGTGTCTGAGATTTCTTTATCAAATTTTGCATCCCAAATGATTTGACAGTGAATCCAATAATCTTATGCTACATCATTTGGGATGCAAAAATTGGGGACATTTTAGTATTTATTGCATTGTTATTCCATTTGATTACTATATACCATATATAGTAGGATCATGTCCTATTCATATTACCAAGTCATTGAAGTTTTCATAATAGTGAGAAATTATTCCATATAACTGTCACAACAATGTGACAGCTCCCTGCAATTTTGCTTTTTGGTTGGCCATGCATGGGGATGAAATCAGTTTCCATCATCTCATGGTATGATTATCACATGATACCTTGTGGATCAATAGTTCCTCTTCATTGGTTTTAGTAAATCCTGGTATGGGATGAGATGATATATAGGGGAACAGAATTATGATTAGCATATAGTTATGTGATTTGACTATCCCAACTCACCTTCCACAGATAATGGAGGTACCTAGTCTTTTGGAAGAAGGATCTACTGTAGTGAAGAGGAACATCTTAAAGCAGAAACAAGAACACCAGGAAACTCCTAATAGTGGTTGTTGCTCATAGAATGAATCAACAGTGGCCTTGATTTGAAAGGATATGTAAGTGGCACTGCTGAAGGCACATACACTGAGTTTCCCCATTAACAATTCATGATCCAATTATGTATATGTCAATTTCTTTTCTTGTAATCTTACTGTTGTTGTTGTGCTTGAATGAGCCCTTTGCCAGTGCTGCTGTTGTGGGAACCTTGGAACCCAAGTAACATCTATTAGCTTGTGTAAAGTTTGCTTCTTTTTTTTTTTTTTTCCCATTTTATACTTGTCAATCCTCATCCAAGAAACAAAATTGCATGTATTTTATTTGATTTAACTGCGAGCTTCTTCCCTTGTGCCTTGAGTGATACTTCACTCTCCAACACAGTTACCAATCAATGGTTTTAATATCTCTGTCAAATATCAGATAGAAGCTATAAAAATGGGTTGTAAGGTGCTGATCCTTGTTCTTCATAAGTTCATATTAGGAAGTGCAGTATTGTTTTTCCGTCCCGGCATTGGGTGGGTTTTACACTTTCAATGAAAACATGAGAGGATCATGTTTAATGATAGGTGGATTGCACACACAACATATACCTGAATATGCCTGCAGATGTTCAATTTTCGCGTCATGTCAACACTTCCAAATAAATACAAATTCCCACTTGTACTCGTTTAACGTTTCAATTATTTTGAATAACAAAGTAGATGCATTATGTAATATCACAAAGCTGAACCAATATCAGTTTGAACAGAATTTGACAGATGAGGTTATATTAATCTTAAGGATGAGTAAGAAGACAAGCAAGCACACTCATATAGAGTTGTTAAATACCTATGCTGGCTACAACACTGGTATCCCAAATGTCATAAAGCATTTAAATATGTCTTCCCCGCAGATCAAAGAAATACAACACCAGGGGTTCTGAGATGAGAACAGCGACGGAGATTTCAATTTGGTATTGTGAACTGGAAACAATTTCCTGGACCTGTAAGACTTCCACATGTGCAAAGAAATACAGTGCAACCTTTGATCATCTGCTAAAACTCAAGTACCACAGCATGCTGATTTCTCTGGAGCAGCTGTGGGACCCTTACTGGGGTCGGGTTTACTGATTTTGATGGTTTGAGGCTGCATATGAAAGAGTCAAAGCAATAAACATGATTTATTATATCAATACACATAAATCCGCAGCCCTATAAGGAGATTCATAAATGCATATTTGTACCTCTGGTTTGGAGTCGCTCTCTGCAAGCCTTTGCTTGATGTCTCGAGCAATAGAAAAGAAGACCTGCTCCACGTTGAAATTTGTTTTTGCACTCTGTTTGAAGAGTTTCAATAGTGTTAATGTACTAAACCATGTCTCCAGCATCCAAAGTCATAGAGATAATAACTAATTCATCTAAGGGTGCTGGATGCTTCCATGCAAATTTATGTGTGTGGATTGAAAAGCAAAAAGTAACAATAAAGTCATGGATAGGATTATACCCATGCGATCTCATTGAATTTATGAGTGAGCTGCAATAACTTACCGTTTCAAAAAATTTGATACCATATTCATCAGCTAGCGCCTGGCCCCGTGATGTAGGAACAGCCTGCAAAAAGCCAAACTTTAGTCAATGACCATATCTGAAACGGAACTGGCTCGCATAATGATTCTAGGCAATTTTATTTTTTACCCTTTTGCTCTCGTCCATGTCAGCTTTGTTACCCACTAATATCTTGTTGACATTATCAGAGGCATGCTGCTCTATGTTCCGGATCCAGTTCCTGATATCTGCATAAATATTAAACCGGGGATCGTTATAATTGCTTCACATTTCCCTCTCCTTTCTTTTTTTAAAGAAAAAAGGAAGAAAATATTAATCCTTGTCATTGACGTAACTTGAGCAAGATAGACGGGAAAAAAAAAAGATTAAGGCAGGAAGAATATAAGAAAAGGAGATACTGTTGAAGGACGACTCATCAGTGACATCATAGACCAGCAATATACCCATGGCTCCCCTGTAATAAGCTGCACAAGAAATAGCAAGAAGATTGTAAAGAACAATGGAAGGAAGAAATTTAAATTTAAAAAGAAATGATCTGGATCCTAACCCAATTAAATCAACAACCTCAATAATTATAAAATATTGATACAGAATGCTCTGCCAAAAGCATATAGGCATACCTTGATAAACTAAATGCCATGGGACCCAAAATCCAGGTTTCTATTACCAATACAATCTTCTAAAACCAAAGTTCAATGAATTGAATTTTTTGAATGTTGGCTTGATTTGCTTCGTTGTTCGCTGTACTTCTGACTATCCAAAATAATATGATGGTATGGAAAGTAATAACCCAGTTAGGTCAATCTATGGCCCAGAAAAATTGCTGGGTGGTCTAAAAGATGGTTAGTCTATCCCAGCTCATACAACATGGTATGCGTCAGAATATTTCTAAGGACTATCTGTGGTAACACAAATACACTATTGATTTTATTCTACAAGATGGTTAGTCTATCCCAGCTCATGCAACATGCTATGTGTCAGAATATTTTCTAAGGACTATCTGTATTTGAGAATATTTTCTAAAGACTATCTGTAGTAACACAAATACACTATTGACTTTATTCTACAAATGTGCTTTTGATGTATGTACACACGGAAAGCAATTTGATTAATACCAAAAAGTTCACTAATAGACTACTCAATACCAAAAAGTCCCCAAAAGAGACTACTCAAACAGGTTACCAGCTTACTGAACAATATTCAAGGCCTTAAAAAAAAAACCAAAAAATAAAATAAAATTTCTGCATACACCCAGAACTACATACCTGTTGTGATTGTCCGGAAACGTTCTTGACCAGCAGTATCCCATATTTGCAGTTTGATGCGCTTCCCATCAAGCTCAATGGTTCTAATCTTAAAATCAATCCTGATAAAAAAAAAATTGATACTTCAGGAAGCTGCACAAGAATATAGAACTATAACAAATTATAAGGTTCCAAATATGCACCCAATTGTGGTAATGAAACTTGTTGTAAATGAATCGTCTGAGAAACGCAATAACAGGCAACTCTTTCCAACCCCTGCAAATATAGATAACAGCAGTGAGAATTTAAAAAGCTAGAAGCCCCTGAAAAATATATTATTGTCACAGGTATGTGGTAAAATAAAATAATTTGCTGTAGGTTAGAATAGAAGAAAACCAAAGGCAGCATTACCAACAGCAGAAAAGACCCAAAATAAACAACAGAATAATTTTTCAAGTATTTGAACAACTAAGAGTATAGAGATGGGAAAATTCCATTGTGACCTTATCGCACACGACGTTCTTTTCCATTGATATAACGGTTATAACCAAAAATCTAATTGCATTAACTGGAAAAAAGGGGAGAGCCTATTCCCACTCCCCCACCATATTATTGCACTCCAAAAAGTTCATCATTTCAACATTAAACAATATATTTTTGGAGTGCAATTGTATAGTTGGGAGCTCAAATAGCTTTTCCCAAAAATAAAAATGAAGAAGTCAAAAGCGAAGAAATAATGCCAATCTTTACACAAAATTGAATCCAAACCAGTATTCAAATCCACAACAAAAATGACAGAAGGGAAAAGTAAAAGAGAATTTGAAGGTAAGACATAAAAAATACAGATAAATGAACAGTGAACAGGCAAGCTCGATACTATATTATATATAGGAAAAGCTTAAGCCACAAGAATAGAACTTATCTAAATTCTCACTTCTCAGTGTCGCCAACCAATTTATTCACCAACCTTAGCAGTAACAGAATGGGTGTTAAGCAGAACTTCGTGGGATAATTTTCCATAACAATGTGGAAAAGCTTTTGGGACCTTTTTTTGGCCTGGTGACCATTGTAGATGTGTTGCATTCACTTTTGTTGGATACCAAGGATGTGATATAGCAACTCAGAAGGTTATCTAGGATCAGCTCCTAAAAGAATTCGCTCTGGCCCCCCACCTAGCATGTGTTACAACTGTCAAATAATATATGTACCTCAGCATGGAAAATAGCCCTGCCAGCACACACTCAAACCAGGAGCCAGATTTTTTGTAAATGAAGTCTTGATGGGCAGTTACCTAGGTCTAATGGTGCAACTAGATACCTGGACAACTGCTCACTACAACATTATGTTCAAAATTTTGACTACATATCACATTGCTGAAATCATTATCCATGATAACTTCAGTTAAGTTTTTAAGGAATCCAAATCAACAACAAAGATATTAAGCCTTCCGTTTGATAGGAGTCACTTGAAATGATAGTTTTGATCACAAACAAACCTGGACACATATCTAGAGAGCCATGGTTGTGTCAAATGCATCATACACGAATAAAATTTGAACTTGACTATACTTGTATATAGTTGGTACATTTCCAGTGTTTAACAAAGAAAATTATAATATTGAACATGTGGCCGACAAGAGGTCACAGGACACGACGAATCATTTTTGCAACAACAAAATAGCATTCTGGGGGCATACTTGTTCAAATCCATATTTGAAAAAAAAAATGTTTAAATTCACAAAGGTTGGGTCTATTGGCAGCAATGGTACTCAAAGAAATGAAGATTAGAATAATTTCTACAATTAGAAGAGAACTGAGAGGGGTGAGGAGATGACAAATTCTAAAGCAACTATATAACCGTATTGCCTTACATATAATACATTGCCCACGAAAAAAAAAACATTTATTTGATGTTTCTTTGCCATGTCTGTCCTATTATACAAAATTTGTCATACTGGTGTGCTGTTCTTCTACTAAAATCATGTCCATGCAACAGTCTAGAAAACAAACTACAATACCAAAAGAGCCTATAATCTAAGCAAGAATTTCACAAGGAGATGTTGCTATTGCTGAATATGAGAGAGTGAAAATATGCAATAGAATGCAAGAATATCTCAACAAAAAATTAGTAAAGTAGGATTAGCTCTTTTTTAACAATCCGAAGCTGTCATAATGCCTTGAACATCATGGTGTTTGAGGCAAGTTTTTCCCGACTCCATTCATATTCCATGGCAAGCAACATGGGACAAGTATAGCAGCCCAGACAGACATGACCTGGAATATCATGGTACTTGAGGTTGGTTTGCATAAGGACAAAAAAGAATTCATGCTCATCATCGAAGAACTTCATCAACTTTTTCAAAAATTCCTCTATTCTTTCCATTTTTCAGCATGGCCCTAATTGTTCTTCTCAGTTATTGCCATTCATCTCTCTGATTTCAGTGTCCTCCTAGTGGCTTCTAACGTCTCTGGGATTGGGGCTTAATGAGGAAACCTTCAAATAGAAATAGCTGGAGAAATAGAGTTGGGTCCTAGTTCAAGATGTCATAACGTTCCACGGACTCCAGGAGTCATGTGAATCATGTCCAGCAGGGAATAAAAGGTCCAAGGTCTCCAAAACTAGTGGAGCCAATGTGAACCTCTGTCCATGAGTCAATTTTATTGCCTCAAAAAACTCGGTGTTTATCCATCATTAGGAGGCATGGGAAGGATGTACTGCACTAACCAACTCATGATATAGCCCACTAGTTGATAGGCTTTTGCTCTCTTAGCCATCAAATTCACTTCACTTTTCACAATTCTTTGATTCCCTCGAGGCCTTGCCCGTAGAACTAGAGTTACTAGAGATTTCGCATGCTCTCTTTTGCCCTTGGTTTCTTTCTTAGGGTCCCAGTTTTTGAAGAAATATCTAGTCCTAACATTAAAGGAATCTTTCTTTGTGCCCTTGCTATCTGAGGCCTTAAAAATGGCTGGGATTGTTAACGCACTTTGTAAGGCAGCTTCGGAGATAATCAGAAATAACCTTTTCCTTTTTACTTGGAGCTAGATTACTATGGGAGCCAAACAAAAGTAACCTCATTAGCACCACATCTTCTATGGTTAGTGTTAGCTCTCTCCATAAGACCACGAGGGTGTGGGAGCTGATACTCCACCACAAGGATTGGAAGAGAGGAGGGGGGGGGGGGGGGGGGGAACTATTGTTGTCTTTTCTATAATTCAAATTCTTGCAAAGCTCAATACTCAAGAATATCAACCTTTTCAAGAAGATCGAGAAACTCAATAGCACCTAAGATTTCATCAGTTCATTCTTCCTAATCGTTAGAAGGACCCAACCATGCCAGGAATCCCCTCGCTCAATACTCATCATAAGAACATAGTTTGGAGGTATTTTTTCACACTGTTCGCACATGGCGTAGGGGAAGGCAAAAGCAAATCAGCAAAAGAATCTATAGAATCTAGCGTAGCTCTTATACTCTACCATAATTGGACTACATATGGTGATTTTAATGAAACTTTACTTATGATTGGTACCTATTCACCCTTATCTACACTATTACACCAATTTCTCGTGGGAACTAACGTACCTCATGCTTTATCCCCAAACACTGACAGGGGAACTTCTGAGGTTATCCTGAGATTATCTCTTCCATTGGTTCTACTTCTAGTTAATCTCTTGTTCAAGCTATACCTCCCCGAGTTAAGCCTATTCTAGGTTCCTCAATCTAACTCACGCCTCCTCAGCCTCCCATGACAAACTTGTTGAGTAAGAATACACCTTATTACATGACTACTAGGAGGTAAGGGCAGACTTCGAGGAGCTCTACAAGCTCGGCAGGCAGCCATAATATGGCTCACAAAGCTGCGTTATGGTCATTTCCAACAAGATTCTTAGAGTTATGTAACTTGAACATGTGGAATCACCGTCATGATTGTCACTTAACCCATGTGCACTTATCACGTGTCCTTTGAGCTAATCAGGTGCACCAACTACTGTATATAGGTATAGCTTGTCTCTCTATCATAATAAGAAGGTTTTGTTCCTTGGAGGAACTATTGTTGTCTTTTCTATAATTCAAATTCTTGCAAAGCTCAATACTCAAGAATATCAACCTTTTCAAGAAGATCGAGAAACTCAATAGTAGCTAAGATTTCATCAGTTCATTCTTCCTAATCGTTAGAAGGACCCAACCATGCCAGGAATCCCCTCGCTCAATACTCATCATAAGAACATAGTTTGGAGGTATTTTTTCACACTTATCGCACGTGTCCTTTGAGCTAATCAGGTGCACCAACTACTGTATATAGGTATAGCTTGTCTCTCAATCACAATAAGAAGGTTTTGTTCATTGGAGGAACATTTATATGGACCATTTCAATGCACTTTCCTGAACTACTCCCATCTTATCTGCCCATTTATCTCTCCTACTTTAGATTGCATCAACTTTCACCCTCCAAATCACCTCTGGAGTTCTAGTCATTTGAATTGTAACTGTCACCCTGATGTGACACACTCCCCGCTCTACCTCTCATCAACACATGGGATTCAACCAATTGCTTAACTATGGGATATTATCAACAGCAGCAAACTCTTTTTAGACACAACCTCCTTTTATCTTAACCATAAAAATTTTCAAGTAAAACGTGTGTCATCTGCTTGGTCGCCAGGAAAATGTAAGGGAAAAAACCTATGAAATTTGAACTTTGTAAATTTCAGAGTTGAAAAAGTTATATCCACCACGCAACCAAACCTACTTCAACTATTTGGTCTAGTTGACTCCAATTAAGTTCTTCGATTTCTGGAAAACAGAATAACACAACTATACAAGATTTAAAAACTTAATTTCTCACGAAATTTCTCCTTAATCAAACAGAAGGCAAACCTCAAAGGTGTAATAGTGAGAAAGCTTTTATTCTACAATAGAAAAATAAATATTGCGTTTAGATTCACGCGATTCCATGTAACGTAAGAGAATGAAAACCTATGATATCAACCGAGAATCGATACTGAATCAATGAGGGTGACAAATGCATCAACAAACCCTAGAAATTTAGGTAGAACGCTAACTACCGTGACGACCAAATCATCATTGAAGTTGATAGCCAAAGTAAAAAAAAATTAAAAATATACAGATACATATACATAGAGATGTTAAGAGAAAGAAGGAAGTAAGACTTGCCGCTGTCTCCGATGAGAAGAAGCTTGATGAGGTAATCGTAATCGGCTCGAGCTCTTGCCGGCGCAGCCGACATTTTCAACCAATCTTACAGCCTCTCCGATCTACAACTTTAGCTGCAAAGTATGAAACCTCGGGGAGGCTTAGCTCAGCAGATAGAGAGAGAGACAACTCCACCGGACCTCCGAGAAATCAAACCAAAAGTAAAGCCCTCTTTGTACTGTACTCCCTCCCTCTCCCTCTCCCTCTCCTTCTCTCTCTCTAAGCCAAGGTCAAATGTGTGCGTAAATATCGTTATATGCAATTATGTCTTGCTCAATATGAATCCACTGTCTGCCAGTCAAAAGAAATAGCCTGTTCTCTTTGAAGTGGCATTAGCGATGACCGTTGATCTGGTAACGTTCTTTTGATTAAGACACTAGGTCAAGAAACCAATAAGATCGTGACAAATCATTCTGAACATATTCACGTAATTGGGAAAAAATCCGGTGGCATGGAAGAGTTCCATAGCCATGCATGGAATAGCATGATGTTTTAATTTAAAATATATGATACATGTTAATTTGATTTGATTTGATTGATCATATAAATTTTTTATATTATCTTGTTATTGAATTTTTTTATGCATTTAGTTCATGATGTTACCAACTTTCCATGAAATCATTTTTAGTTTCTTAACAAAACAAAGGTTAAAAGATCATCGAATTATTTTCGATGATAATCGCTCTTATGATTAAGTAGAAGCTTAATTCAAATGAAGAAAATTCACCATACTTTTAGGATGTATCTTGAAGTTCTCTCTGTAGATTATCTGTTACTCAATTTGAATAAAATTAGGAATTGAATAAATCAAAATTAAAATGTATCCATAAGTAGAAGTTACTATGTTAGACTTTACTTTCTTTAACCCAGGTTTGAAGGATAGTGGAAAGCGGCAAGAACTTCGATAATCTATCTTATTAGCTCAGATTTATCTCAGATGACTCCTGGTTGGACCTGAATAAGGGTTACTCAAGTCCTTCAAACCAACACAGACATATATTAAAATATAATTCAATACTCAAGTATGGCATATCAGTTCACACCCTACTTTTATAACTATATAGCATATTTTTAATAATATTTTACCATATATGTTATGATCCATTAAAATGGGTCATAACATACATGTCATCACACCATTAAAAAAGTGTGTTGTGTTAAACATATTTAAAAACATTTTATACCTTCTGCAGTAACTTTCTTAAATTTTTTTATCACTTTGTATCTCTAATGCTTTTTAAGTACATTATTGTCGGAAGAGTAGAAAATTATTACAAAGAATGTGAGTAGAAAGTGTTAGGATCAAGTGCTTACCATAAGATCAATACTTATAACTATTAGTAAGCATGCAACTTCATTTTCTTATACTTCATGGAAGTACAGAGTCCTACATTAAGCGACAAGTGGACATAATGGGTTACACACTTAAAATGCCAACGAGATGAGATGTCAAGTACCAATGCGATGCCCGCATGTGACAGCGAATTCATAGGATGATCGCTAGTCCCATAAAACCAACAAGAAGTTATTTAATACAACAAGAAGATAAGATAATTACACCTTAAAATGACAACGGGGCAAAAAAAACTCTTCTCAACACTGTCCTTTAGAAATTTGTTTTTAACCAAACTTATTTAAATCCCGTGATGTAAGGAGTGATCTCTGTCGAAGTCCCAATTTATAGTTAAACTTTATTTATTTATTTAATTTATTAAATTAATTGTAATAAACATATTTCAAATAACAAGTTACATGGATTAAAATAAAAAAAAACCTGCATGTCAATAAAATATTTAAAAAAACATTATTTTATTTTTCATACATATATTTCGATTAAGATTGTCTAAACATTTATTGGGTGACTTAAAAATATCATTGATTATGTAACATAAATTTTTTTTATTATTTTATTTTATATAATTAAGACGGGACTGAATGAGACCCCAACTCTAACAAAATCAACATAACTTTTTTTAAATTCATCTCAAATGACAATATTTATAATAGATAATAGATTTTTAACATTTGTATAAACCTTACACAGTGAAGGATAGGAAATAGTCATTGATAGAAATAGAATAGTGGTGGGAGGAAGAGCATAATGTTATTGACTTGGAAATAAGAAAATGGAAACATAACACATGGACCCAGCTGTAGATAAAATTTGACGGCAAACGATCTCCTAATAGGTGCATGCACATGCACTTCCAGGGAGGACAGCTTGTCCTATCGGTGGCATCTCCTGTTCTCCACTGTCATTTCCAGCTTCGGAGAATTGCTGAAGAGGACCTGCTGTTCATTTTGTCCTGTTTGCTTTATAATCAATGCCCCACACATCAGCAACTACTTTGCTGTCATGGCAAGTATTTATTTAGCAGGTGCAGTGAGTCGAGTCCATGAATAACTTTTTCAATAAGAAATTTAAATATTTATATTAAATTTTACATTTCAAATTTGATAATATATTAAATTATATAATTAATATGTTATTATAAAATTTTATCATGTCATTATCACGTTATTTAAATAAAAATTTTAAAAATTATTGTATTAATTATAACATTAATTGCATAATTTAAAACATTGTCAGTTATACAATTACACATTAATATCAAATCATTTAAAATAAAAACTTTGTGATATAATTATGAGAAAGATAATATGCTCTAATTTTTAACTAAAGAGGTGTTAAATGGGAAAAACTATTTAATACTGAGTAATAATTCAATATCTAAATATTTGATACTCAACACTCCATAAGATGAGATTCATTATCATTGTCTCACTAATAGATTCCATCTTCGTGTGAGTGTTAGAAATCATTTAAATATTCAAATATTACTCATACTTCGGGTTAATGTTTCCGTTGAATAGTTGCTTGATAAATAGGCTTAAATAGAAAAATTATTAAATGATCTTGACCGATTAAAAACTACCAAATATATAAAATAATTACTTTTTATCTTCTAAAAATCTCACATTGAGAGATAAAAAATTTATTAATTATAAAAAAATATTAATTATGAAAATTTTTCATTCTTTCATTAATTAAAAAGTATTTCTTATATGTAAATAATTTTTACTACAAAAATAAGATATCATATGCAATTTTTTAATAATATTTTAATCTTTCATAAAAAAATACATATACAAATGCTCAATTATAAATATAAAAAACCTCCTAATATTCTTTTCAAGTGAAAAAAAATTATGTTTCCTAATATCATAATTTCTTCACTTGTAATACTTTTAACTTTAATTATGTTAAATTAATAAATATAATTATCAAGATTTGTTATAAATAGAATATATAAGTACATATCTAATTATTTTATCTCTCTAAATTAATATTATAAAAAAATTTAAAAATATTGATTATTAAATAATAAAATTATTAATTATTTACCATAAAACTAAATTCATTTTTTAAAAATTTATTAATTATTAAAAATTATTAACTTATTAAATATTAATTATAAGAAAATCATCAGTACTATATACACATGCAGGACCATTAATCCCAAACCATTCAATTATTTCTCACTTAAAAACATTTTATTTTTCCTCATTAAAGTAAATAAATAGAAACAGAAAATAAAGAAAAGTGGTAACACTCCTTGTTTGAGAAAAAATAAAAAAAAATAAAAATATTAACTAAGAAAAAAATAAAATAAAAATTTGTTTTATTTCTTAGGAAAAAAAAGTAGACAATCATTTGTTTAATCTATTTTTTTTTTTAAATTCTTTGATTAGGAAAATACTTCATTTCATTCAAAAGCAAGTCCAAGCAAAAACCCAAAAAACAACAAATGAACACTACACACCAAACCACTAACTAAAAAATAAATAAATAAATTAAACCGATATCTCATGAGATAAGATGATATAACACAAACTCCTTTGGTTTAAGAAATTACACTAAACAACTCTCCCGTTAGAATTTGTGCAAACAAACAGATGGTAACTGATAAGTTAAAATTACATTAATACCCACAATCTTTTTCTAACTCAAACATCTTTCTCCTCTATGAGAACAAGTGGGTTTCAATGCCTATAATGATTTCAGCTCATATGTGTGTGTGTGTCACAGTGTCACTTACATTAAAGCAGAAGGAATATTGACGTAAATTTTCAAACTACCGAAAAAGTGTGTAATTTTGCCTTGCCTCGCGGTAGTTAGTGTAATTTACCCAAAATAAAAAGCCACCTTCACCTTCGTACACAAAGGTTCTCAAGACTAAATGACAACAAAATTTAATAGAAACTTGTAAAATTTGTGTGTAGAGTGTAAACTACCAATTGCATAAAGGCCCGAAGATAAATAGTAGGCACACAGCCAAAACAAAATTCAACATTTTCAGCAAGTAATTCTACTGGCATGCCACGGCACTAGCAGCAGCTTCCAATATCCTCCTAGCTTCCGTGTCTGGATCAGATAGCTCATTCGGTGTCTGCCAAAATTGCAAATTCGGGAGCCAAATATGAAAAAAAAGAAAAAGAAAAGAAGAAGCATAAAACCCTTTCAAATACTAACCTTTCCATAGATATTTGTCTTCAGAGGAGATGCCCCAGAGGCCAGCAACAATCTTATAACATCTACATGTTCACCTCTTGCAGCGTGATGAAGAGGCTGTAGCAGAAAAATTGGGAAAAATGAAGTCAAAATGATGATCAAGAACAACTAAATAGAGCCAGTTTGAGAGGGGAAAAAAAAAAAAAAAAAGTAACACAAATGCAGCTGGTTACAGGTCATTTTGGCAGTTCATTATATGAACGCCTATTACTTTTCTCAGTAAAGAAGTGCTCTCAAAACGCATAGTGTAACCACTGTGGAACATTCTGTGTTCAGAAAATAGGGAATTCATGTGATTTAAATGGAGGTTTTAATCAATTAGTCCAATATTGGGACCTTCTACCCATTTCTAAAACTCAAATCAGTGTTTATGATCAGGAAACCACTCACAGTATCACCTTCTACATCAACTGATTCTAGCATTCTCTTCACGCACTCTGGATCATTGGCACCACTGATTAGAAGTTGGACTATCTCCGCAAATCCTGCAAATAATCATTGGCAGAAACAAAAATCAATAAATCTAGTAGAATACGTGATAGTGTGACTGGAAGGGATTATAGCCTACCTCCTGCACAAGCATCATGCAGAGGAATTGCCCCATCTTCGTCCTTGACCTCCAAGCAAGCCCCTCTTTCCAACAATAGCTACATGAGAGGGGAAAAAAGAAGATAGTTTATTGAATTTTTGTTCAACCACAACCACCACCACAACAATAACAACAAAAAAAACATAATCAGTACTAATAATAACGATAAATGACAAAAATGATAGATATTCTTATTAAGTAGAATAAGGCAAACTGACCTGGACACAAGGCAGGTGACCATAGAGACAGGTTAGATGAAGAACAGTGTCCCCATCTTCCACTGGTTCATTAATGCTTCCATTCAAATTATCTGTAGTTGTCCAAAAAATAGGGAGAGCATCATCACAAGGGTGACATGCATAACCATCAAAACCTAATAATTTTACTTAGTATTCACCCTTTCCAATAGACTAGTTTTTATGAAGATGAAATGACAATAGAGAAAGCAAACACATTATTTCTGGAGAAACAAAAGGAGGAAAAACTATGTAGTCTCCTATCAGTTGCTAAGCAATTCACAACAATATGAGTTTTATCTCTATTGCACGTCCAAATCATTACAAGCAAAAACCAAACCTAGGCTTCTACTCCCAGGGAAATAAAGCCACTTCACAACCATATTCTATGAGAGCAAATTCCATAAAAAGCACTTTGCAACAAATCTCATCGCTGATTACTGCCCCACGGCCAATCTCCTCACAGACCTGATGAAAAATGAAAATAGTGACTTGTATACAGAGTGTCAGATTTTGACATTGAGAGAAGGCGGTAGCCACAACTCCTTAACAGCAGCACGAAAACGTAAAAGGAATCAAACAAGTCGAATTCTTCGAAAACCAAGTAAAACGGGAATTACCCACCCAACAAGAGAAAATTCTCTAAATTCGAAACTGTATATATTATTGAAAAGCTGAATATTAAAGACCTATTACACCATATTTATAGAACTAAAGACTACTAATCTAAAAAGAAAACTACTAATTCCTACTACTAATTTGATTAAGAAACTACTAATGCTAATCCGGAAAAAAAATTAGGGGACCAAAATCCCAAAAAAGGGGGTCAAGAATTGGGTCAAATTTTTTTCACTTTCGGGTCACCTCAAGTCTTCAAGGATCTGACACTTGTTCTACATTACTCCTCCCCTAAATCCAGTCACAGGGATGCTATATATGCGCTTGAAACACTAAACATACACGTTTGTCATTGTCTGAGACTGAGTTTGTATCACTTTGAGAGTAGAACCACATAGGATAAACTAGGAAAGGAAGTAATGACTATAACATAGGTTACCAAGAGAAGGGTATATTTTATTATTTCTTATGCACACATATGTATCAATGTAGATGGATTCTTTCATTAGTGTCAAATAGGTGTCAAACATAAGAGCTCATAGATGACATGTTGGAAAGCGTCCAACAAGCCAATAATTGCTAGCAAAAAGTATCCTACAGATTGTAGATAATGGAAGCACCACAATACAAAGTGATCGTATAAAAATGCCGAATAGAACACCGTACTTATCTGCTCAAGTCTCAGACAAAGTCTCATTTAAACTTGGAGGGTTTACTTAGCTACAGGCCAATCCAAGGGCATTGTTATCCCTGAGCAACAAATACAATGTCCATAACATATCAAGTCACAAAAATGCACAATGGTCACACTTGGGTTGGGTTGCATGATGCCTTGATCGTACTGACTTTTATAGTTTCTCAATCCAAGCCCAGCTCTAAATTCAAAAGGCACATAGTTGGAATAAACTGACTTGATGGGGAAAGTCACGCTAGTGCTGGGCCCAATCCTAGTTGCCCCAATAGGTTGCAGATGGTTAAACTCTAACACAGTCAACTCCTAGTCGGAAACATGACTAGTGTAGCTCCAACAAGCACACACCTTCCGCAATTATTTCATTGGGAGTAAAACCATATACAATTTGTTGATTTCATCACTACTGGTGTCCATTCAGATATTTTGCCTTTGACATCAAGTTAACTGAATCTCTGTTTATTCTACTTTCCAGTCATTTTCTAGAACAAAATAAACATTGCCTTCCATCTTGCTAAAGAAACAACACACTAGAAAGTCACCATCTTCATAGAAGTGCAGTATCATCCCTAGATAGTAAACACTCTCATCACGAAGTTGTAACCAAAACTAGTCATTACACCAAGTTTCCTCCAGAAAAGTCTTCCATTTCATTCTTTCTTCTTTCGATTACCTAGTTTTGGTCTCACCAACGTGGGGTATTGGGGTGGGTGTATAGGATAGACCTAACTTTTGACATTATTTCCTCCAATAAAATTCCTATTTCATTAAAAAAAAAAAATTGGCAAAATGGTGAGGTTGAATGAGGAAATACACCACAATATGCTTGCCATGCTCTCAAGCTGGCTTTCGTTTTATCTTCATCATAAAAATCCATCAATAAGTTCCATAAAGCACCCATCAGTTGTTCTGTAGTGTTACTATGAAAGCCATGGAAAATTCAGATGTGCTGCAAGGTTTATCCCAGTCCAACCCCTTTAATGCCTCTGTTTCCCTTAAGCACTTTTATTTCTATGCTTGACAAAACCCCAAACTCGAAACTCCATTCTCCTATAATTGCCCATTCCAAACATAGAGATGGATGCATTGGGACATAACAAGAATAGTCCCATTATATGCTACTACACCAAAATGGACTCACTTCATGGGAAGTCCAAAGGTCTCCTTAGTGACCAGCAAAAATGTCACATAAGAGGTCATAATTTTGGTTATCACACAAGATAAAGACTCCGCTTTAATGGTTCTTGTTCTCAAAGTGAAAATTTATCTAGAAGCAGTCATCCAAGATGCTCGTAAATTGATTGAGTGGTGTCATTAAAGGTGGTCTTCCCTATATAGATGGCTTCTATCTAGGGCAAGAAATTTCTCTCAATAATACTTGACAACGGTTGCTATGGATCTAAAAAGGGAAGAAACAACTAGCAATTTGTATTTGAGATTCATATGGAGTAGGCATATAATATGTATTGGAAATCCCACTCCCATTGCACGGGTTGGTTTTCAAATGAACGGGAGAAGGTAGATTATTTGGTACATGTTTCCTTCCATTGCGCCCTAATTTTTTAGGGTGGTTCTAGAAATATCAAGAAAAGAATAGCTACAACGTAGCCACAAGTCATTTTATAAACTCCCAGTACTGGAGTCAGTTTTATTTTTCTATTCACTCATTTTGATGAACAAGTTCAATGACTCAATATATCATACTCATAACCATTATTCATTATATTATCACATTCCTCCATATGCTCATCAAAAGAAAGACAGGGAAAAAAAAAGCATGGGTCAATATTTTAAAAGGCAGGAGCATAAAGCAAGGCGCTTGCATTGAGGAGTAAGCTTTTGGGGATTTAGACTTTTTTATTAATAAATACAAATAAATATCATTATAGTAAAAAAGGATAAATTTTAATATTTTGAAACTTGCACCAATATTATAATTTCAAATCTTAAAGGAAGGTTAGATACTTTGACTAATCTTCTTAAAAATACTAATTTGAAAGTATTTTATATCCACAGACTTATGGTAAAATACTTTTTTCTCCTTTCTTCCTTTTCTCTCTCATGCTTGTTAGGGAAAAATATATCTAATATTGTATGGAAGTGATAGGAGAGCATATCATAGAAGAGCATAACCAATTTAAATAAAAACTCCTTTTTAATAACTGTGTTAGGGTTTTAATGAGAGCGATCAAACATTTTGTTGATTATAAATTACTCCTAGTTGAGTCTCTCTTGTTTGTTGGATAAGAAAATGGTCCCAGGAGAGCATAATTCATCTCTATAAAAGACTAAAAGTTCCTTTCAATAATGTATTAGGGTTTCAACACAAGCGGTTAAGCATTATTGTTAATTATAAAATACTCTCAACTAAGGGATTCCATTGATTTGAAGCAACGATTTAGGGTTTTTCCATTCTTTTGTATCAATCTATACAAGGATTTATATTCTTATAATTCCCAAAAGTTCTATTAGCACTTTGGACACATGAAAAGTGTTAAAAGCATTAATTTTGAATGAAGTAATGCTAGTTTTACCTTCATATTTTATCAAAAGTATTTACCTTCATGAGTTGACAGTGTCGTATTGGCTAGATATCACATCATGTAAGCCTAGCATTATTGATTTTGAATGCCTTTGAGTTTAAGTATGTGTTTTCTAGGACCATTGTTTTTTTATTGGTTTAAAGTTTCAAGGTATTTTGGAATGACTAACTTTAAGGCAAGCTTTGAGGCGAGCTATGGTAATAGTTCGTTTAGATAAGCACGAAGAAAAGAAAAGAATATGAGAGATGATAGTGTTAGCCCTCTATCAAGTTTAGATAACTAATGATAGAAAATAAATGAAATAATAGTATGATCTGGCCATCTTGTCTGAAAATACAAAAGGTAGAAAGGAAAAGAATAAAATATTTTATAATGTGAATAGAAAGAGTAAAATAGGCATTCCCTTGTTTTTCGAAAAAATGATGAAAACCGGTAATCACTAATCACGGACTCTCTAATCATTTTGCTCCGTCTCTTCCCAATGTTTGGAAAGAGAGCAAAATGAGCTTTTAAGTCCTCTTCCTCTTCTTTCATCTCCTTCACTTATTTTTAAGCCAAATATAAAATAAGCTCTCCTCCTCCATCTTTCCTTTCCTTTCCTTTCCTTCTAACATTTTTTTCATTCAAACATAGTGTAAGTCTTTTCAAAAGGCTGATATGAATGAATCTGCAACTCATTATAGAGTATTTTAGCCTCAAATTCAATGCACTTAACTATGCCAAATACAAAGTCACCCATCACATTTCTTAATTTAATAGTTTGAGTGGCACAACACCTGGACAAAACATAGCCTCCATAAGTTTAGGTCCCCTAAAATTACCAGGAAATTTCACTTGAAAAGCATTAATCTCCAAAAAAAAATTAACATCATCTAGTTACAAATTACTTATAAAAAAAATCAAACAAGGTTAAGTTCGGAAAAAAGAAAGAAATAGGTATCCAAGAACAAGTCATAGAATAACATCAATGAATATATAATGAAAAGAGGATAGGATGAGACGGAATAAACTAATTAGTGGTATATATACCTACGGCTCGGCGGAGCCCGTCGACGTCGCCGATCTCGGCTGCGGCGGCGAGGTCGCGTAGGTGAGGTGGGGTGTCAGACTCCGGTACGAGCATCAAACCGTCTTGTCCAGGAAAGAGCGCTTCTTCTTCATCATCTTCGTCAACCATACCGTTGCGTACCGCCATTTTCCCTCTCTTGTCCCAATACGCCGAACCCCAAAGGAAAAGAAAAGCAGAGAGAGGTCACAGGAGAGCCGCAGTACCATATGCACTAAAAGGCAAAAGTTCAAAATTAGGTTTTAAGGAAGGTTTTATTTATTAATTTAAAACCTAGGTGCAATATACTCTTTAATAATTAATAATTAATAGATATGAGGAAAAAATTTATTAATTATTATATTTTATTAAAAAATTTATTTCATACATATATATAAATTTTAACACAAAAATAAAATTTATTTACAATTTTTTAATAATATTTCAATATTTTTATAAAATAAATAAATATAATATTAAATTTAAGACATTCGGCAAGTCCTAATATTCTTTTAATTTAAAGAAAATCTGTTTTTTACAATTCTTTATATCATAGTTTTATTTCCTTATAATACTTTTAAGTCTAACTAAAATATAATTTATAAATATAATTATCAATACATATCATAAATAAAATTTATAAGTAAATGTATAATTATTTTATCTCTCTAATAATTAATATTATAATAGATTCTTTTGAAAAAAAATTATTAATTATTTAGTAATAAAATTATTAATTATCCATTGTAGAATCAAATGGGTTAGTTAAAATTTTATTAATTCTTTTAGATTATTAATTTATTGAATATTAATTATAAGAGAGTTTAAAATTATATTTAACAGTTTTGGATCAAAATAGATTTATCAAATGATGTAACAGAATTGTATTAATTATGTATCATTTCACTGATTTGATATGTGACAAATGATATGCTGTTGCGTTATTTGAGATTTTATTTTAAACAATTTTTTTTTAGAAAAAAGTAGTATTGCACAAGAAAAATTAACTAGAAGGGAAAAAAAATAATTTGATATCCTCTTCCTTACTTGGGAGCATAAGAGAGAGAAAAAACAAAAAAAGAAGTAATAATCCCTTCTCATGTTAGAAATATATTTTGCAGACATATGATTATCATTTTTACTTCTTGTAAACGAAGCTTATGAAAAAATATTATTTTTTTAGGGAGGACTAATTAGTTTTTATGCTTTCCATTAAAGATATTGTGGTTACTATTGATATTTTTATAATTGCTAATTAAGTTCTTATATACACCAACTGAGAGTAGTTTGATTGGTAACAAGTGGGTCATAAGTTATATTCTTAGTCTCTTCAATAAGTAGAGACGTGTAATTTATTTAATTTCTTTCTCTCAATTTTGAGTTGGGTTTTTATATCTGTAAAATTCTAGTTTATTAAATTTGTAAAATAATAATTATACAATAGACCTTCTATTTACCAAAAAAATGTTATTTTTATATACTATATTGCTATGAATTGAGAATTGTAATGGACTTGGTTGATACTAACTTGCATTATGGGCCTTTTTACACATTGATAGTTGGGCATACATAATGGACTTAAGGCCTATTGGATCCCAATAAATGTTTTGAATATTGATGCATATTACTTGCTAGATTGGTGTCTACATTGCTTGCAACTTATGAAATATCTTGATGTTCCAATTCTAGTGGAAACTTGATTTGAATTTATGAAAAACTTGTATCTCCATTAAAAGGATTACAAAGTGAAACTTGGGTGTTTTATTTTGAATATGCAAAATCTATAAATAAAAAAGTTAATTGTCTAGGTGTTGTAGGTGTTCTTTTTCTTAACTGTGCTGCCTTTGATTACTTATATTTCTTTATTTGCTCGCCTAGGTTTGAAAGAACTCTCTTGTCATTCTATCATATATATACACTAAAAGACTTAGTTCAGCACACGAGATTTTCGTAACCGAATCATCAGAAAACACAATATTTCAGACAATTCATGCACAGGACAGATGGTGATTGATTTGGTCTACGAATCAGGTTTAAACAATAATTTCTTGTGATGCTACAGAATGATTATGATAGTTCACAGGGTGGGTAGCAATTTGGAGAATTCTGACTTTTGCATTCTAATGCTGGCACCAAACAATGCTTAACATTAATACACACTCTGGCTATGAGGTCATATGAATGTGTTCATATTTCCTAAGGTCTAACTTTTGGATTCCAGAAATGAAGAATAAAGTGTATTGCTCAGTGGACACAATCTAATAGAATTGTTAGGACTGGTTTGGTGAATTTTTGTGAAAGTTGTCAAATAATGTGTGAATTTTTTCTTTTTGGTAGAACAATGTAAGATTTAACTTTTATGGAGCAACTGGAATTCATATAAACAGCATTTGGCACAACAATGTATGTATGTGTGTGTGCGTGCATATATATATATATATATAACATGGAGCATGTGCTCCTTTGGTTAGTTGATTGAGCACTGTCCACTGGCCAAACAAGAAAAACCTTATTGCAACAACTAACAACAACATTAAATATATTATACGTAATGCTTCCTACGAGCCATGAATAATGGAGAGTTTCCAAGAGATTTAATTAAGACACTGTAACCACCAAACATGTGCCAATGTCAATGATCTCTCTCTCTCTCTCTCTCTCTCTCTCTCTCTCTCTCTCATGTATGTGGATGTCCCACGCAAAGTGGTCACATGCATAGCTTTTAAACACCCACCAAATATGCACATAAGTAACAAACACTAGGACAAGATGATCCCCCTCTTTATTGTGAATTCCATCTCTCTCTCTCTCTTCAAATTTTTCCTCAGAAAGTGAAAGAAAAAGACGAAAAAAAAAGTGTAACTTCCCTTGTAATACTTGATCTTCCCTTGGACAGATCCAGAAATTTATACAGGGACCTTGTATCAACGCAAGAGTTCAAAATTTTTTTCTAGCAAATTTTATCGGACGTGTGTGTATATATATATGTGTGTATGTATGTACGTATGTATGTATGTATATTTTGGGGAGAAAGAATAGAAATTAGGATTGGGATTGGGGTTGGGCAAAAAATTTGAAATGAGTTAGGTTAAAATAAGAAAATATTTTACAAGTAGTTTTTTCTATAACCCAGCCGAGCCAACTATAAAATCGACCCTTCATGGTGGCATGTCCTACTTAATTTATGATAAGACATGTTGATATACTTGACAACTTGCATGATTTGATTTAATTTGTCTGATGGGAAAACCATTTTCATATGTCCCAAACCATGAATGTAAAAATGCTTTGCACTTTTTGGACTAGTAGGCTGCAATAGTACTAATGCTAAACAAACAAAGCTTTTGTTTTTTTTTGGTGATTAACTTTGAACTTTCCTTTTGGGCGTCCATGGATGCACAGTACTTAATTGGCGGGGCCAAGTTCATTCAAATTGTGGACCCCACAATTTGAGTTGTGTGATGTGCTAGAAACTTTGTTAATTTTGGTGTTCACATTAGACCTGGATAGTATAAAGCATTTCTGCCTTTTTAGCATGATTGATCTTGATTTGTTAGCTGTTCTGTTTAGGGTAAGAACCCGGAAATTATACACTGAGGTCCTGTACAAATAGTGTGATTTGTCTAGTTTTTACGTAATGGCGTGACTTCGATTTGCTTTCTTTACATCATTATATATAAATGTATACCTTCCCAAAAAAAAGGTTAGAAAGATTATATATAATACCCCACCAAGAGGTTGAATTATAGACCAAGTAATTGGAAGGCTTGAAATCAAGGCACAGCAAACTGTGCACATGTATGTTTTTCATAAGTTCAGTTTGAGCTAAGTATATATGTTTTTTCCCATCTCACTCTTCTTTACAGCCCCTCAAACATTGTAAACTAGCCAAAATCCAATTTCATGGTGGTCAAGACAAATATGTGGGTTCACTATTCACTTAATATGGTTCTAAGTTTTCTTAATTGGACATAGCAATGTTATACATAACAGATTTTTTTATTATATTTTCTCACTCCTAAAAGTAAGGTAGTGGGATTCATTATAATAAATATATGCGGGTTCTATATATCACTTTTTGTATAAGAGTGAGAAAATATGTTATAATAAGCATTTTCTTATATTAATTTGTGAAATTATGTTCTTCAAAAGTTCTGTCTGGTAAGTGTTAGAATGAGTGTTCAAGGCATTCATTTTGTGTACACAATTATGGACCCAAATTTGCATGACTGGTTCTAGAAGATGCATGTTCTTGACATGCAAGAAAATGGATAATCCATGTGCTTATACAACTATAAGAATAAAGTTTATATACACCACTAATTCCAAAAGACACTTGTTTTTGGTAAGGGAATGGATTATCCATGTGCACCAAACACCTTCAACCTTTACAAAACTAGCCAGACCAATTTTTCTGTCATTCTGCTCTCTCTCTCTCTCTCTCTCTCTCTCTCTCTCTCACAACACACACACACACGCGCGCACACACACACACACACACACATATATATATAGATAGAGAGAGAGAGAGAGAGAGAGAGAGAGAGAGAGAGAGAGAGAGAGAGAGTAGTGGAAAGGCTGTCTATAGACTATAATTAGTTAAATATTGCCCAAAATATAGTGATTGTTTGTAAAACCACTGGTGCTTAATTGTGATCATGCAAATTGTTTGGATTGAGTGAGCTAATGATCAGTCTTGTCCAAACACTTCATTAATCTAAAGAGCGTATAGGTGTAATATTATAACATGTAGTCTAATCAGAAAAATGATTCTAAACAAAATAAAATGACAAGACATGATTTATATGATCAATTCTAAACAATTAAAATAAAATTTTATTGATGAACTGAATTTAGTTGAGTTACATATAACAAACGCTAGCTGTTTAATTGTGCATTAAGGCATGTTAATTAGTTCATGGCATGACAGAGAATTGTACAGATGAATCTCCATAAAAGAAGGGCAGTTATACCTGGCTACTTGCACCGCATCCCCAAATTTGTTTATCATTTTAATGAAACAAACCCATACAGATGGAGCTATTGCTTTCTTGTAAATGAAACAAGGGAACCTAATCCACCAGTACTTTTGGTTGTGTGGTGGTGGTAATGGTGTCAAACTCAGACCATATATTAATTTCTAATCGAACCCGAAAACAAAAAATTATTGTATAATCTGAGCTCAATCATGAGTTGTCATATATATATATATATATATATATAATACGTTAAATTTTTAAAAGATAAAAAAAATATTTATATACATCACAGTTCATAATTTATGAACAGGTGAGAACCCTAACCTCTCAATATTTCGGAACCACAACACTTGCCATGGTGCCCTCTCTCTCTCTCTCTCTCTCAATTTCACACATTGCCTCACCTTAAAAAGGAACCAAAAAAATAGATTTTAAAACCCAAAAAAAAATAATGTTAAACAAAAATATCCCTAACTTTTTGTGAATGAAATGCCACCATGAACACTAACCACTTACTCAAAGAATTCAACTGGATCATTATTAACAAAGAAATGCAAAAGAATTCAAACAATCAATTATAATTACTGAACAATATAAAGAAAAACAATTAATGGGGTTAATAATTCACATTGATCTTGGGCTAATCAGATAATTAAATCCAGAAAAGAATAATATGGGGTTGCAGTTTAGTAATGGCAATCAACCAAAGAAGAAGCTGATGAGAAGACAATGACTTGTCCTTTTGAGGTTAAGGGAACTAATTTGGATTCTGGGTGATTGTCTTCTGGGGCAGGAAGATTGAGGTCTAATGATAAAATGCTTCTTGGTTTCTTGGCTTCTTCTTGAGACTGATCATGAGGACTGGTTGTAGCCACGGACATGGTTCTGTGCCGCCTCATGTGACCGCCGAGGGCTTGACCGGACGTGAATTCAGTGCCACATATCGAACACTCATGAACCCTAGATTTGTTAGAACTTGATAAGGCTGATCTGTTTGAAATTTGAAGTGAAAGTTCTGTATTATCATTTGCAAATTGATTTTCTGCCTTTTTCTCTTCTATGGTAGCTTTAGGTTTATTGTGACTCGCTCTGTGCCCACCGAGCGCTTGGAATGAAGAAAAGCAACGGTCACAGGTTTTGCATTGGTAAATATATAACCCAGCGGCTTTATTGGCAGTGGCAGCAACCGGCGCCGGCACCGGCGAAGAGAGATTTTGGGGATTTTGGGTTTGGCCGCCTTGAGCCAAGAGAATCAAACAATTGGCCATGTCTTCTTCTTCTGTGTTCTTTGTGAATTCAATTGAGTTGGTGGGAGAGGCAGTCAAGCAATCAGATCCACCGGAATTATCATTAACACCACCACCACCACCGTTGCTGCCTTGTGTGGCGCTAGATGAGCTAGAGGCCATGGTTAAATCAAGCGGGGACGCGGGTCTTTGACGCTTGGTGCGTTTCCCTTTGATGATGATCTGTGTGTAATCTTTACACCCCATGGCTTCCACTCGCGCTTCCATATTCATCCACACCAAAAGCCTAGAGAGAGAGAGAGAGAGGATGATGGAGGAAGCAAGATATTAATGGAGTGGGCGTTATTATATAGAGAGTGAGAAGAGTGAATGGTTTTATGGTTAGAACGTTGTTTTAGTAGTATTAAAAAAGCCGCCCCCGTGAATGGTAACCGTGAATATGTTCACCAATCTTCCTTGCGTTTCCCACTTTGGAAGTTATATATATATATATATAGGCTATATAGGCCATATGTATGCATATTTATAGAGAGAGAGAGAGTGAGAGAGAGAGAGAGAGAGAGATGCAATGTAACAAGTATGAGGAGACGAGGAAAAGAGTGAGATTCGGTTGGCGTTGAAGCAAACCCATTACTTTTTGCCAACGATTCCTTGTAGAAGATTGGAGTGCAAGCGTGGCACCACAGACTTTGCGCTTCACCCCCTTAACTTTTTTCTCTTATTTATTATTATATAAATATATATATATATATATTTGTCAAAAATGCTAATTATCCAGACACATTACATTAAAAATATAATTAAAGATAATTAGCAATACTCTTATTTGTTTTTCTTGCTCATTTTCTGTCAAAAACAATTTTTGTTGTTACTACACAATTTATGAATATAATTAATACCGTCGGTTTGTTTTAGCTCAACAAAATTAATTTATTACGTTTGAGAAATAAATTAAGTACTTTAATTCAAAATTAGTTGTTTATTTGAATAATTAAGTTAAATTCAATTTATATAGTGGAGTCTACACTTTTTAAACTGAAATTAGTTTAATTCAATAAGTTACTTCTTGATATTTATTTGATTAAGTTGATAAAAAATAATATAACAAACTTAATTATTCTTTATTTTTTCTCTTTTAGTCTTTTTGTCCATTCTTTATGTCATTTTTATATTTTATAATTACTTTTAAACAATTTTTATCAAACACCTAACTACTGACTCTCATTTGTTGTTTATTTTCATTAATTATTATCGTCGTTTGTATTTTTTTACAGCTCAACTAAACGGACAGTAATAATTATATATATATATATATAATATTATAAATATGATCAGTTGAAAGTGAGGAATTAAGTTGTTATTAAGTGTGGTGGTTTTGGATAGTTAACTTTGTATTAGGCACTTAATAAAGCAAAGTCCATGTGCAGTTGACCCAGAAATTAATTATATACATATATATATATATATATATAAATATTATAAATATGATCAGTTGAAAGTGAGGAATTAAGTTGTTATTAAGCGTGGTGGTTTTGGATAGTTAACTTTGTATTAGGCACTTAATAAAGCAAAGTCCATGTGCAGTTGACCCAACAATTGTGCCGGTTAATTGCTCAAAATTATATTGGATTAGTAGTATCTTATGCTCCGCCCAATGATTAAGGTTGGTAAAAGTACAGATGAATGACACATTCCCACTTGAACACACAATGTGATTCCAAATAAAGAGTGATTATTTTGCCCCAAATCAGTTCTTGGATCTATTAACGGATTTGTTAATATCGAGTTCATAAAAGTAACTAAATTAATTCTGGATTAATCAATGCAAGTGTTTAGGCTTTGTCTTCACTTAGCTTTACATACGCTTAAGAATGTCAATGAGTCGAATTTCTTTTAATAAACTGTCATAGGTTTTGAAAGTATAGAAACAAGTAGGGATGAATTTAAAAAGATATTGAAACCTGATAAAATTCGAACTAGTTTGAGAAAGAGGGGTTTAAACTTGTCCCGACTCAATTATATTATAAAATTATTTAAATATCTCAAATGTGTTTTAAAATACTTTACCTAACGATGAATATATAATTGTGACAAATAATAGTAAAAATTAAATATTTCATCTTATTTACTATTCAATTATAAATAAAATAATAAGTTTTAATATAATCGGGACGAGTGTGAAATAATATATAATGCATGATAAGATAGGTTTAAGAAATTTTTCTTTTTAATTGGAATTGGGATAGGAACGTTTCATCCTATACCGCTCTGTTCATATTTCTATTCATGTCGAATAATTATCGGGCCAAGCATGCAAATCTTATAGAATAGTCACAACTTATGAAATAGAAGAGTTCGATCTAGATAAGGAGAAGAGTTCGATCGTCGCAGAGAGAGAAGATCGGCTGGGTAGGGTTTGAATATGAAGAGGGGTGATGTTTATTCCATATATATTAATTATGCACACCATTGGATCAAGAAAAGCTACGATCAGGATTAAATCTCAATATTATGTTTTAGTGAAATAGGTCTGGGTTTGGCGGAGAGGCTCGTATCTGATTTGTTTTTTTTTTATAATTGCATAACGAGTTTGGATTAGACTTGTACTAACAAGGCTCAAATTTATTTGTTACAGGTTGAATATGAATTGAAGTGAATTCAAACTTAATTGATAACCTAGTCATAAGAAAATCATTGCCACCATTGATTTTCAAAACCAGCCATGCCACACATCCAAAAAAATACTTAACATGACTTGACTTGCAACTAGACTAACCCTTGGGATTAAATTAAATAACATTTACTTGTTTATATGCTCACTTTATGGGAGAAGATGCTTAAGTCACACTCTCAGTCACAGTATCATGTTGCCAAGATGCAAATCGTTTGGTTGTCTTTCAATTATGGATTGGGGTGGTGTAATTATATTTATATATATATATATATATATGTATTTGTCACTATCATAAGATATACGTACTGATGGTGGGAGCTCCGCCTCACGTCCTTGTCTTCATGTCCATTAAATACAGGCTACAGCTGCATATATATAACGATATGCCTATATATATTATATCTATGTATAAGGTAAAATTGGAGCCAGTGAAAACAACCTATGCGAGAAAAGTCACTTGTTCTAGGTTGTTCTTATCCATATATTTGGGAATAAAATAGGAAGCTACAAAGTTCTTTTTCTCCACCCTTTTTTTTGGCTAAATCTTGTGATCGTGGTTTATGCTGTGTCACAGTGAAGGGCATTCTTCCTCAAGTTGACTCGATCTTTTTCTTATTTATGTCCATATATATATTTTATTTATTTATTTAAAAATTAAATATATACACACACAGAGTCGGATGTAGAAAAACAAGTAGTGGTCATGGCTTTCCAAAAATTTTAATATTATACTTTTTATTCATAATTTTATTAAAATATTTTAATAAAATAAGATTTGCCTCTCCCAAAAAGTTTAATATTATATTTTATATCCCTAATTTTGTTAGAATTTTTAAACAAAATAGGATTTGGTTCTTAAATTTTTTTTATATATTCATATGAATTTTTTAAAATTTTAATATCTTTAATTTAACCCTTAATTAAAATTTTTAGATCCGTCACTACATATACACACATGTATACTTAATAATAAGGGATAATTACACTAACCATCTTTAAGTAACTAGACAATTTCATAGATATCCATGTATTTTTTGAAATTACATCGATATTCTCTTTGTTGTGCTAAAATTTTTAATATCTTCAAATAATTTGTTATTAACGCTGTTAAGATTTTAACTAAATTTTTTATATAACTAAAATATCTTTACATATTATATTTTTCTTTCTTATTTTTTCATAAATTTTAGAGGAAATTACTATATTTATTAGTATTATAAACAAATTATTATAATTATATTTAAAAATAAAATAATAAATTTATACTTTTCTATTCGCATATAACAAGTGTCAACATAAATTAACTTACTATCAAAATTATCAGAAAACATTTTCGAAATCCTCCCGGGCCCATCAATTGCGTGCCTTTTTGCTATTTTTGGAGTCCAAAAAGTAATTGAATCAGAGTTTTTAAAATTTATATTTTGACCTCAGAATTTTAAAAAATTACTAACAGATCCCAAAAAATAAAACACTTAATTTATCAAGTGTTGGGCGGTGGCTGTACCAAGATTTCTTCTTCATATATATGAGTTGGAGTGTGGGAAGTGAAGAGAGAGAACAAAGTATGGGGTCAAGAAGGGAAGACATATTCTTGGCGTAAAGAACTGTGTGTGTGGATGAGGGGATTGTGAAGGGCACGCAATGGTCAATGCCCCCATCATATATATATATATATATATATATATATATATATGCATGCATTAGCTAGCCGTAGTTAGTGAGCCAAAGTAAAGCATCATTTCCTTTCCCAATTATTCCATTTACATCATTTTTGTGGGCTTTGGTTGGTAAACTTGAAGTTTTTCCTTCGGTCCTTCCTGGTTATACCCTTCTTCTAGACTTCTACAACAAAGTGTGTGTTTTTGTGTGTGTAAGTGTGTGTAAGTGTGTGTGTATTTGTATAACTAGATGGTCCGTTATCTAAGCATAGAGGAAATGGGGGCAAGCAAGCATCCCGGTGAAGATACTATCTTATATTATAACAATATTTTAAGTATGCTTAATATTCACACCACATCACTCAGTCCACTCCACACGCATATATATATATATATATATATATATATATATAGAGAGAGAGAGAGAGAGAGAGAGAGAGTTGAGAGAATTATTGAGAAATAGCATGTTTTATTTATCGAAGTCCACTTTCTAGGGCTTAATCATTGGATTAATTGGAAGACCATTATATAATATGGAGAGAAAGGGAGTTTTTATTCTGTCAATTAAATTACCAATATATCCCTTTTTATCTTAACTGAAGCATGTGCCCCCTCCACGTTTTCTATTTTAAAAACTCTAGCCATTCGTAAGGGTTAATGATATTAAATTCCTACTCCTTTCTCTTTACATCCGTTCTTGTACTCTCAACTCTCTTCCTTTGCATTTGTCAAAAGCAGTACATTTCATATTTTGACCCACCATTGCATGGGTTTGGTTCTATCCATTTAAATATCCACTCTCATATGTCAGCATGAAGATTGGCCAAGACCCCCACAATATATCTATGCCCCATTACTTGACCAAGCATTTCAAATTTCATTATTCATTAGTTAGGTAACATCTTTGAACACAAGGTGATAAGAAAAATGCACTTTAAATGGTTATATATAACTCTCATGCCAATTTTTCTTGCAGCTGATTAGATGCATGGAATCCCTCAATGGCAAGTTTGTTCTTTTTTATTTTAAAGACCACTTGCATGTCAAAACAAAGTAAGTATAGATAGAGTAAATTATACTGAAAACTCTTGAAATTTTTTACAATTATAAAGACTTATTATGAAATTTTTGATAATTACAAAAATATTTTTTAAAATTTTTTAAATTGCATTGTCATCTCCTACTTTTATTAACAAACTACACAGAACTCCTCTCATATTCAAAAATTTTTTCAAAATGACAAAAATATCATTTTATTTTATTTTTTTACATTTTTTTAATTTTGAGTAAATTTTTTTAAAGAATTTTTTTGTTTTATATAAAAATAAATTTAAAATAAATAACTTATATTTTTATTTTTGATCAATAATATTTTAATAAGTATTTATTTGAAAATAAAAAAATTAGTCAAAACTGAAAAAAATACAAAATAAAAAATAAATAAAAGAGTTATTTTTGTTATTTTGAAAAAATAGACCGGAGGAAAGATATATGTAATTTGTCAGTAAAAGAATAAGTGAATAGTGTAATTTCAAAAATTTCAAAAGAAATCTTTGTAACCTATATAGATATTATTTTCTTATGTCCAGTCAATTAAGTTAATTTTTATTTTAACTATATATTTTAAATCGATTATATAATTATATTTTGTCATTCCACTCATCAAAATAAAAAATGCATATATAGTTGAGATTAGATGAAGGAATTAAGTCATATATGAAAAGAATGGTTCTCACTCACAAGACAGCCTGTTCGTGTTCTTATGAAGGTATTAATATGACAGATGCCTTTTATTGATCTCATCTAATGCATGCCCCATAATGATAATAAATTATTAGCTTGAATAAAACAAGTTTCTTAGCGGTGATTACAAGCTTAATTAGTTCTATGCATTGGATATAAAACCAATTTGCTTGCATTTGACTAAATTTCATTTCTTGCATTTATCTAAGAAATCCAGGCTCCATACAGCAGGCTTCCAGTTATGAATTAGAGGTCAAATCGCTGTATCAAAGTAATTGTGTGTGTATATACATATATATATATATAGAGAGAGAGAGAGAGAGAGAGAGAGAGAGAGAGAGAGGTCCTACACAAATTGAATCAGTCTTATCTGCATATTGTATTTCACTTAAAATACTGGTAAATTGATATATATTATTAGTCTATTCTTTAACAATTTCTGTTTTTAGAGTAATTAGAAGGTCTCATAATTCTCGCCCTAAGAAGTTTGGTCATATGTGACCCTTGAATCACATATTTTCTTGTTTAAAATAAAATTTATTCCAATCCAAATAAGTGCCACAAAAAGTGCACCCTTACAAGTGATCATACCCTTCCAAAAATCATCATCAAAAAGCACATTTTTAGCACCAAAAAAAAATAATAATAATTCTCCAATGTTAAAATAAATACTTTATTTTAAAACTCCAAAATAATGTATTTCAAAAAAATTTCAACAATGTTACATGTAGATTATTCTAAAGACAAACAAAGGGACAGAGGATAACTGGTAAAAAAAAACGTGTAGTGTTAAGAACGGAACTTGGTATAACAGTAAAGTTATTTTAAGACATGAGTTTGAATTATTAAAATAGTTTCTCTATTCGCATTATTATGACTACATGCATTTATTTTTTTTCTAAATCTCATAGTTATAGAAGTCTCGTGAATTAGCCTATATTCTATGACCACTAATCTACAAATTAAGGAACATTCCTAGCTAGAAAAGCACAGTAGTATTTTACCTTTTGAGGTCTCTTATTTGTGTACATTGCTTGATGCCATTACTTACAGAAGAAGGTTAGCAAGTCACAACAAGTTTTGAGTACTTCCTCGAAGTTTCTTGCAAGAAGAAAAAGCTCTCCCAAATAGTAGCAGGATGATTCTTTCACACCTATGTTAATACATATCAAAAGGCCCAAGTCACTAGTTCAACTTTGGGAAATCATATATAACATCTGATTTACAGGGCAAAACAGCTACTAAATGACTTAATGAAGATATGTTTGACTTGATTTCAAGAGCTATAGCACTTCCTTTTTGCCATGATTAAAATCTAGTGCACCAGGTTTTTTCTATTGCGAAATTTGGGAAGGATTAGAAATTTTGATTGAATAATTTATTTATGTATTATAGAGGAGCCACCTTGAGTGGGCACATATCAAAACGAAGGTTTAAGAGGCAATGATACACAACAAGTGGCGGAAGAGTTCATAGAGTAATGGGAATGCAAGAAATTCCATTCTAAGTCAAAGTAATAAGAGACGCAATTTTGGTAGGTCTGATTTTTAGGGACTCATGATCCCATATTTGACTCGAAACGACGAGACGGGGCCATGACCAAAGCCCTTTTTTGGGGTCAAATTCTATCGTTTAAACCTTTATTTAGGTGTTGTTATTATTTATGAAAAGTTTAAATTTGTCAATTATTTCATTGAGGAAAGTTAGATCGGGATGCCTTTCATGACTATCTTCTTCTTTTCTTATCTAGTTTTCTATTATGCGATCAATTGCAAAACACACCAATTTTGATTTATTTCAAATTTCTCTATTTTCTAATCTTATTAGGATTAGTAGAAGAGTTGTAGTTTCCTATTCAAAATAATAATTTTTTAACTCTATAAATATGATATTACAGACTCTTATTAATCTCCGTTTTTAGATATTGACTTTGTTCTTATCTATTATTTACATTTCGTGTTGTGTCAAGCACGGGGATATGAAGGGAGATCTTTGAACCAAATGTCATTTGCTAAGCCATTAAGCATTAATGCAATCCTAGTTCAATGGAACAAGGAGTATTAAGAAGAAAATGACTTACAAACACAATTTCTATCTAGAATTATGTGAAAATATAATGAAAATTTACCAGTGAAACCTTAAGTTCACAGTTTCCATCATAGTCCAGCCATAGAGAATTTGGAGTCCTCCATGAACCCTTAAACTCTTTACTAATGCTACACCAGAACTTCCATTTCTTGCAGATATGCTACTCTTTAAAAATAATTTTAACTTGTTGAAGCAGACAATGATACAGTTGTATCACTTGCTCATTCTCATAAAAAAAGAGTAGGGTTCGAGCCTTTGTAGAGGTAAGGGAAGGAGGGGATAGTAAAAATTTAAATTATCGACCCTAACGGTCAGACAGGCTTTCCAAAAAGAAAAAAAAAAAATCAACTTAGTTTCCATAAGAAACTTTACATTGGGCCTTTGCTCAGCTTTATCTTGGCCTAGCTTTCAGAGAGTTCAAACTTCAAACTCCAAAATCCAAGGGGTTGGTCCAGCCCATACAGATCCAACAAGAAACAATAAATGGGATTGGTGGGGGCTGTTGAGTAAATATCTAAGCACAAAAAGATACTATATACATTCAAATGAACTTTTGTTTGTAGACAGTTTTGTATCAATTCGACTTAAGGGACTGCCTTTATTGTCTTTTAAATAGTCATGTTTTGCTTTTCTTTAAATTCTTTCTAATTTTTTGTAATTCTTCTATTGCAAGGCATTTGGAGACCATATTTACCATGGTATACTACAGAATTTTCATAGCACAAGGTATACTTCGATGATCTAAAACCCCGTTTGGGGATCTTTCCGGACACTCAAAATAATGTCTGGGACAAAAGCTGCTCTCAATAGTTTTTTTTTTCCCGAACGCTATTTTGAGCAATTGAGACACTTGATCAAACAAGCACTAAATCATTTTTCACCGTAGTGATAATATTTTTAGTATTCAAATTGCAGATTGTTGAACTAAGACAAAATAGAATACTATGTAAAGGGCTTACTAATAGTATTTTACACTCAATTGCACTCTTTGTTAGACATTCAAAATCTACCATTGTAAAGGGTTTTTTATGTTAATTCTTAAGATGTTGATGGAGCTCTTGTGGCCACAAATTTGGTTTGTTTGCTCTATCTTGTGGTACCATCTATAAATTCCTTTCCCCATGGAATATTAATATATCTTTGGATTTGATTTTTTTTTCTTCTTTCCTTTCCCTTTCCCTTTTGTTGATTAATAATAAGCACAGAGTTTCACTCCAAGGGACTAAAAGGACCTCTTTTGGACTGATGGCCTTAAGAAAGTTTAGACTATATGCATAAATGCAGTCCCTCTTTATGCATGTACATGTAGGGCTACTATAAGTGCATATTTGTATAGCTGTGGGCGTAATTTGAGTGACTCTAAACGTATGTTTGAAAAAGCAAGTGCCGGATAAAATTGCATGTTCAACCTGTGATTCTCTTCTCACTCTAAATATCTACTTTGACAAAATGCCACACCACCCCCTCCAAATTCTTCTCTCCCCCACCCCACCCATGGGCACAGCCAAGGCACGGCTGGGGTGGGCTGTAGTCCTGCCAAAATTTGTTAAAAAAAAAAAATTATACGTAAATTTTTTAACCTACATGAAACTAGTCCACCAGGATTTTTAACCCAACCTAAACATTTGTTTAATTACTTGAACTATTAGTTTAATTATTTTGTTTAATTACACAGATACATGTCTATTTAGTTAAATGTATAATTCCCTAAAAAAATTTCCCATATTGATCATCCCTCTCTTCGAGAGAGAAAATTTTCCTTCTAAAGACTTTTCCTCTATCAGCTCTCTCTTTGAGACAAAAAGAATTTCATGTGATTTCTTTTTTTTCTTGATTCTGCCAAACAAACCCTAAGTTCTTATGAACTCTCCATACTCTTAAGCAGATAATTGTTATAATTTTTTTAGTCTAATTACCATTTTTAACTTAACCTTTTACTTAAATTAATTATATTATTTGAAATCCTGAACGGACTTAAAATTTGGACCTAGAGGATCGGAAAATACTAGGTTAGACTTTTTCGAAATTGTCTCGACTTTGTTTTGTAATTTATTAAATAAAAGAGGCCAATTTACAATTAAATAAAAATAAATTTTAGAACATATTTAACTTTACAGACCTCAAAAAAACTCCTTAAATTTTTAATAGACATTTTGGAATTTGGACTGCTACCTAATGTGACCTTAATCATAATTGATTTAATATACTAAGCAACTCAACTAGGATTAGTAGGATAAGACTAGTTTTTGTCATGACAAGTATATAAGCAGTGTGATAAAGTATTGTTAATTACTTAATTATAGAATATTCTGAGAATAATTATCTTCAATTCCCCCTATTAATTTCATTCTTGCCATCCACCAATATAACCTAATGATGTAGAAAAAGTTCATCCTCACTATTACTATCTCCAAGAGTAATTTATTTTATTTTATTTTTTTTAAATTCCTGTAACACTATCAACGTTGATTAATTGTGGTCATTAGTAAATCCACGTGGTTGTTTTGTAGTCAAGAAAGGCAATTATTTCCATAATCTTATCCCTATAATGATCGCTGAAAGAAAACTTGGAGTGCGTTTTGGAATATCCATCTGTATGAAAATTTAACAGACAACATAATCTTAAATTTCATTGGCCATTAGTGTTTAATTAGATCAATTATAATTCAATAAACTATTACATTAAAAATCATTGGGGAAAATGTTTTTAATGAATTGGTGGGGGATATTCTGAGCTAGCTTACACGCATCAAAATAAGTCTCATTTTTCGTGACAGTCAAGCCTATCTTTTAAATTCTAATTGCCAACGATCGGCGTAGAGGAGATTCGAACTCGATATACTTGAATTTTGTTAAGAATTTATTAATCCAACTTGTTTATGTTGTTTTTTTTTTTTTAATCTTTCCATTTCATATGTTCATCTAATCCAAGATTCCCTTAATCACAAAAAAATTATAGAAATATTGAAATTAAACCATGAACTGTACTACCAACCAATGATGTGGTGGGTGATTGTCTTCAATTTATTTGAATTCTTGAGGACTCATAGATGATCCAATATGATTTTAAAACTTGATAATGTGAGTTTTTTTGTTTTGAGATTTTTGATTAACTTCGTTTCTTATTTCGTGACTCGTTGGGTAATCGTTAAGAATTTATTCTAATTTTTAATGATCTCATACGACTTCAAAAATGGACAATGCATTGGCTTTTTTGTTTTGGTATTTCCGACTTATTTTGTGACCTGTTGGATAATTATTATGAATTCATTTGAGTTTTAGATAACTCATTAATAATTCGATACGGCTTGAAAAATGAGTAATGTGTGGATTTTTTTTAAGATAAAAAATTTGATTTTTCATCATAAATTCGATTATTTATCTTGAGTTTTAAAATAAAAAAAATTTCTTTATAATTTAAAAAAATTAATATAATTATGAGTGACCATAACTCTGAATCAAATAGTGATATAAAATAATGGTTATACCGAATAATTACTCCAAACATATGCCCTTCTTGTTAGAGCAAATTTTTGAGAACTCATGACCAAGTAGGCATTTTTAAATATGCAAATAAAGTATTCCCTCTATTTTCCTCAATACATATATAGATATATATATATATATAATCAATATTTACATAAAATAATGTAACCAAATTAAATATTAAAAAAATGACTCGATCTTTCGAGAGACAAAGCATGAAAGACAAAAGCCCACTACAGAAGAACCACGTTGGGACTCTCTTAAGTCTTATCAGCCCTACACACTTTTCTGTTTCTTTTTTTATTGGAGAAGCTTTGTCTTTTTCAATTCTATGGATAATGATTGTTTATATCTTATAGGACGACGTTTGTTTGACAACTTATGAAAAAACATTTGATTAATTAGTTTTATAATATTGTGAAATTGACGTTTGAAAAAAAATATTAATAATATTGAAATTAAATAATAACTTATAATATAAATAAAATAATAAATATGAATATATAATTACTAATCTTATCACTATTAACAAAAAAATAATTAATTTACTATTGTCCGATCGTTTAAAAGCAAGTATTGCCTAATGAGCATTCCCAAGTTTCAAATGTAAGCTAGGTGTATAATTTATATTATAAAAATTATATATTTTTTTATTATCATTAATCAAATTTCTTTTGAAATATAATTATTTATAAAGGAGAAACGGTCGTTTTTTCCTAAATTTAAATATACACGTGAATATTTTATAGAAAAAATCATTTACACTCTGTAATTTTGTTTGATTTTATTTTAATTCCCGTGAATTAAAAAGTAACACTAATATTTTTTATGATTGCAATTTAAATAATATGATTATATTTTTTGTCAAAATAAATAAAAATTGTTAATCTTAAATGAGTATAGTATCATCTGGTCAAATTATAATGGGTAAAGTGTAAAATTTTCTTTTAAATTTTTATTTAATTTTCAGACAAAAACAGAATATTTTAATTGATAATTTTATAGTTTTCATTAATTTTTTTATTTTTCAGTCACGATTTATGAAATCATACATATATAAATATAAGACTTATACATGATATATATATATATATATGAGTAATATGGGAAAAGGCTATATGATGAGAGTCCTTTGATACAAGTAGAGCTGGACTGTGTGGAGACCAGTTTAGTCTCTAGGAGAAGAAGAGTGTAGAAAGTATAACCCTTGTATTTGTCTCTCTCGTTCTCGACCGTACGATCATGCCGTTCCGTCGTATAGCGGTGGGTGGGCCGGAGGAGGCAATACATCCCGATGCTCTCAAAGCTGCGTTGGCCGAGTTCATCTCCACTCTAATCTTCGTCTTTGCCGGCGAGGGGTCCGGCATGGCGTTCAGCAAGCTGACGAACGATGGGCCCAACACCCCCGCCGGCCTCATCGCTGCTGCGATCGCTCACGCCTTCGCCCTTTTTGTCGCCGTCTCCGTCGCTGCCAACATCTCCGGCGGCCACGTAAACCCCGCCGTTACCTTTGGCGCCTTTGTTGGCGGCAACATTACTCTCCTACGTGGCATCATCTACTGGATCGCCCAGTGCCTCGGATCCACCGTCGCTTGCTTACTCCTCAAGTTCGCCACCGGCGGCATGGTGAGTTTTTAACTATCACTTGAAGATTACTTATGACCGTTACTTTGACAGTTAAGTGTGTTATAACGGATATGTGGCCATGAAGAACTAGTTATTACCGTTAGCTCCTTCTTTAGTGAAACAAGCTCGAAAAAGTTATGTAAACAAGCTACGATGGAATTTAAAAAAAAAAAAATCTGATAGGGTTACACCGGTTTAGAAAAAGAAAGGTTTCAATTCATTCATCTGTTTGAATTATAGAATGAAATTGTTAGGATTGATAATTTAAAATTTCAATTCACTTCTCTTGCCCCAAAAAATAGTCCTTTTTTTTTCTTCTTTAAAAATGAATAAGTAATATAACTGAATCATTTTTCGCGTTCTATAAAACTCTTTAAATACATACATATATATATACATATATATATATGTATGTATGTATGTGTGTGTTATAATTGTGAAGAAAATAATGATAAAATATAAATATTATAATAAATTTTAGTATACGATAATAGAATTAGACGAGTTTGAATTTATTATAATTATTATGGGATAACATTTTATATGAATAGCATGAATTTGGTATAAGAACATTTCTTAAGTCGAGCCGAGTTGAATTTTATCTCCATTCCGTTGACATTAGGTGAATCTCTTAATTTCTATTTTTTTTCTTTTTTTCTTTTATTATTGTAGACTACATCGGCTTTCTCTTTGTCTTCTGGAGTTTCCGTCTGGAACGCTTTTATTTTTGAAATCGTGATGACCTTTGGGTTGGTCTACACTGTATATGCGACGGCGGTGGATCCGAAGAAGGGCAGTTTGGAAATTATAGCGCCCATCGCGATCGGTTTCATCGTGGGAGCTAATATTTTGGCGGGTGGGGCATTTGACGGGGCTTCGATGAATCCGGCCGTTTCATTTGGGCCAGCTTTGGTGAGCTGGAGCTGGAAAAACCATTGGGTCTACTGGGCTGGCCCTCTAATTGGAGGTGGGCTTGCTGGGCTGATCTACGAGTTCTTCTTCATCAGTCAGTCTCACGAGCAATTGCCCACAACTGAGGAGTAATGAATGAATGAATGATCCCACGGCTTTTGAGGGTCTTTCTTTTGCTTTCTTGTGTTCAATTTGTAGCCGTTGATGTTTTCATGGTTTGTGATTATCACAGTCATCGTGCCTGTTGGTGTTGGGTGGCGTGGATGCTATTGTATTGTTCTTTTTATATATATATCCTAGTTTAACCTTCATTGTGTCTGAAAAGTTGTGTTCAACACTGTTATATTTTTTATATCTTTAAAAGTTTCAAAATTAGTTTTAATTTCTTCCTAATTTTTTATTTTGGTTGCTAATTTTGTGATATTCTTTGTTGCTGATTTTCTATTATGTTTGGAGATTTCTGGAAATATTTTGTTGGTAGAAGATACACAGAATGCCTATAAATAGAAGCTTATGTATTCTTCCACAATACACAGAAAGAGCTTTTAATCTCTTCCATCCAACTTCTTTCATTCAACCTCTCTATATTTTCATATTATTTTTGTGTGAGCAACTTTGATTCTAGACGGTTCATCCTTTTTCCAGTAGACGTGAACTCTGAGGAGATTAGCTGTGAGCAAAACCTGGGTTGTATCTTGGAACTGTTCGTGACCATTGGAACCTTCACGTAGGGAGGCACAACAACTTTAGGGCAGTGATTACACGTCTCACAGGCCAGCTCACTCCAAACTTATTTTTCTGTCATTTACGCATGTTAATTTAATTGCTTTATTTTATATGCATGAATTTAAGTTATTCTGTAATTATATTCCATTGTAATTCTTTCAATTTTAAAACTCTTGAATACAGTAGTTCAATTTGATTCAACAATCTAAAGCTGTTGTAGTCATATAAAAGAATTATAGATTAATTAAAATACTATTTTATATTTATATAGTATCTACAAGTAGAATGGTGTATATATTATTTATATACATATATATATATATATATATAAAAACCTTGAAAAAGGCAGCATGTTGCTAGGTATCAAATATATATATATATATATATATTTCATTGTATACATTTACGTATCAAAACCAATAGGTATCTAATATATATATTTAATTTAAAATAGATAATCCTGGAAACTTATATATATATATATATAATCAAATAGAATTCTATAATCAAGTAGAATTCCTTATCCCGGAAGCTTATCTCTCTCTCTCTCTCTCTCTCTCTCTATATATATATATATATATATATTTTTTATCAATAGATGCTTCACGATTATAAGAGGTGAGAGTGTTTTGTGCAAAGCATTAAAAAAATGAAATTGGCAGCCCACGTTATTTAAATGAAATGTATAATTATATTTGATGTATAGATTTGATATATCTTTCTGTTAACCATTCAAATTTATCACATTATATCTAATAACTTAATTTTGCTATATAAAATAAAATTTAAAAATAATATAATATAATATAATATATAAAAAAATGATAACAGTTTTGATAAGAGGTAGGATACCAAAATATTATAATATGTATCTATTTTATAAAATCCCTGATAATTAGGAGAACACTCGGTGAATTACATACATAATTTACTTCTACAAAATAGCTTCTAAAAATAGTAACAAATCCTAATAAAATATTAAATTGTGGGATTAAGTTGTTATTATTTACAAGTCAAATACATATTTTTTCTCTTTGGTAGGAGTTGTTGAGATATTCTTAATTAATGGGATTTGGGAAGGTGAAATTTATTTTACTGTTATTAACCAATTGGATTTAGCTTTTTAAGTCATTAGTTCAGTTAGACACTTTGTATTCTCCAATAAATATCTATTAATACACGAACATTAGTAAACATATAGGAGCTTGCATGTTGAACTTAATGGTTGAATATGAGATAAGTTCTATGAGGGTAGATCATAACAAGGGTTACAAAATTTTTATGATTCAGCACTTCCCTATTTTTGAGTTTTATTAAGAACAAAAATCATATAAAGAAAATTGAATATGTGAGAATTGATGTTGTGTAATATAAGCATGATCACCGTGATTAGTTTAGAAAATTAGGACAAAAGGTGTGAAATTATCTTTAGTTCATACTTTCATAGTTATACTATTAGTCACTCCTCTACAAGTAATAATCATATGTAAACTAGGTATGAATGGCTCATACGGTGCAATCCCAACGCCATATCTATTTTAAAAAAAATTATATATTTATATATACTTAAAAATAATAATAATGACGGTGGGATAATTTACTTGTCTAATACTATGTATGCAACCAGAGTACTCTCTTTATCTCTTCAAGCTTCACTTGTCAATTTAAAAAATTCACCATGTGAATATTTTAACAAGAGAGGCATAAATTTAAAATCATTTGGTAGAGTTTCTTTTGTTCAACATAGGATTAAATAACATACACAGACATTAAAATTTATGTAGAGAAACTTAAAATACTTATGGCTAAAGGACAAGAATGTAAGATGTATAAGCAAATTAAATATTATGTGATCTTAAAATAATAGCTTGAGAAATATTTAAATACTTGAAAGTAATATATGATTTTAACTAAATATTTGGAGGAAAATAATTGATGTGATTATTATTTTTGAGTAATACATGTTTTGGGAAACTACAAAAAGAAAATCTATACGTAATTTTTATGAGGGAGTAAAAGTGTATTAAAAATAAAATTAAAAATTTTTAAAATAGTGGTTCCTAATAAATTGAAAATTATTAGCCATATTTATATTAAATTAAAGTAGTTCCTAGTAGCTAATAGACTATTGGTTTTTAACTTATATTTGTAGTTCCTTATAGTTAAGAGACTATTAGTGGTTCCTAGTAAATGCAGGACTACTGGCCACATGAGTGGTTCTTCGTATTAATAAGCATATTGACCACTATTAAGCATATAGTTCCTAGTAGCAGGTCATTGGTCACATGAGGTGTGATCCCTAGTTGTAAGACTATTAGTTGCTAGTATGAATGGTTTTGCAAACTGGATGTTGGACGAAATTTATTTGATAATTCCAAAATACTTTAATGTAGCTTATTGGACTATAGTTATATGATAAGTCCTTAAATCAATTGTAAAGAAAAATTATGGACCAATTTCATTTAAATAGGTCCATATTGCCTCGATTAAAATAAATTGACATATTTACATGATGAGCCCATGTGAGAAAGGGATCATATTTACTTGATGGATCCATGTAATTATTGTCCCGATAAATTAACCAATAAATATTTGTTGATCAATAATTGACCCGAGGGGTCTAACTAGGAGTGTAGTCCTAGTTTTGTCGAGGGAGATGGGCCTAAGCTCACAAGGAAGTCACCTAGGAAAGTAACCCAACCTTTGTAATTGGGGACCCCATGAAGGAGATTCAATGGGTAGTAACAATTCATATTGCGTGACTCATATATCCAGTACTTTATATAAGGAGCCGTTTAATAAAATGCTCCTGTTCATCCCTATGGCAATGTGCTGTGTTATGTGACATTTAGGAAAGGTTTACACTAAATGAGCCCAAGGCATAAACACTCTTGCGAGGTACAAGTCACATGTACCTTTGGAGGACTCGCCTAAGTAAGAGATGTCATGAGGCCGCGACTATGAGAATTGAGCTATTCTCTAGAAACTCTCATGAAAATCAAGATCAAGTGCATAGCCTTTAGCAGTACTAACCTGCGAACCATGTCTAATATTAGTACTGTGTGTGTGACTGTTAGAAGTATATTAGAACTCTCCAATATATTATTGTGATATTAGGGTTAGGGTTAGCCGCCACATATCGTGTAATGCTAGTAGGATTTGGGTTTTATAGTTTGTTTCCTTTACTTTTACTTTCCTTGTTCAGCCTCATGACTCTCCTATATAAGGAGCTCTCTTGTATAGTTTTACATATGAAGTCAGTATAATACAATATAGTTTTTTGGGATTTTTTCGTTTTCTTTCTTTTATCTGTTTTATGTTATTTCACCGAATCTAACAGTGACTTGTTGAACTCTGATTCAAAGGGTATAGTTCAGGACTTAGTTTACCATGATCTTTCAGAAAGAGACTGTCAACACTATGTGAGGTTCAAGTCCGGAAGGCACCTACACCTATTACACAGTTTAATAATTGCCCAAACTTTCCTATACATATATATGTAAATAATATATATGTTTAATGAATTTTATAAATTTTGAAACTTGTGGGGGATTGTTATATTTTTTATATCTTTGAAAGTTTCAAAATTAGTTTTAACTTCTTCCTGATTTTTTATTTTGGTTGCTGATTTTGTGATATTCTTTGTTGCTGATTTTTTGTCATGTGTGGAGATTTCTTGGGATATTTTATTGGTGCAAGATACACAGAATGCCTATAAATAGAGGCTTGTGTATTCTTTCACAATACACAGCAAGAGCTTTTAATCTCTTCCATCCAACCTCTCTGTATTTTCATATTATTTTTGTGTGGGCAACTTTGATTCTAGACGGTTCATCCTTCTCCCAGTGGACGTGAACTCTAAAAAGATTAGTTGTGAGCAAAATCTGGGTTGTATCTTAGAGCTGTTCGTGACCATTGGAACCTTCACGTAGGGAGACATAACAGCTTTAGGACAGTGATTACACGCCTCACAGGCCAGCTTACTCCAAACTTATTTTTCTGTCATTTACGTATGTTAATTTAATTGTTTTATTTTATATGCATGAATTTAAGTTATTCTGTAATTATATTCCATTGTAATTCTTTCAATTTTAAAATTTTTGAATACAGTAGTTCAATTTGATTCAACAACTTCAACCGTTTAGCCAAATTTTAAAACTATTTTTGCTTTGATTTTACTTCATGTGAAAACAATTTCGAACATGATGAAGTTTTCCAAATATACATATATAGATACATGTTTTTTTAAAAACAACTCAGGTCAATGTTCTATTTGAGATGATAAAGATTTTATTTTATCAAAGCGATCAAAATTTAAGATTTAACAATTTAGGTATAATTTTTTTTTCTTCTTCATCGTTGTACTTAAAAAAAAAAAAAACTCAGAGCTTCTTTATACAAACAATTATTGTTCGTAATTTTAAATTTTTAACCAAAGAATTATATACAAATTCTTAAACAATTTTTACAAATACACAAAAAGAAGAGTGCCACATGCGGTGCATGGATTTAAGGGCCTCTCCGAAAATTTGAAATTTTTTGGTGCATGGATTTAGGGCCCTCCAAAAATTGCGAAATATTTTAGTGGAATTGAACTAACCCATGGTAATAGTTTTCTTTTAATAATACTAGAACAATGTTTTAATGTCCACTCATTTGTATCTATCATCTCATACATTGTCGGGGCCTATCTAGAACAATGTTTTAATGTCCACTCATTTGTATCTATCATCTCATACAAAAATGTGTGCATTAAATTATTTTTCCTCTATCACCTCGGGCTAGGGATCCATAAAAAAAAAAACAATCATAACATACATGACATGTTATTAGAAGGATACAAATTTCTTAGCGTATATGATGCATTGAAGATGTATGTAGAATTAAGAATGTTCTTAGTATACGCATTAAGGACCCCATAAGAATCCTTTAATGAAGTTTAGGAGTAATTATCTAATGAGACCGTTATTTTACATCATTATTACATGCAGAGTGATGATATCTCCCAAACTATTAATTTAATAAGGAAGTTAGTGTCTATTTGGTTATGCTATGTAAAAGTACTGTGTGAATTAAGCAGGTGTGTAAGATCGATGATTAAGTTAAGTTATTAAGTATTTAGATAAATATATTTTTTAAGTGAAGATATTGTCAAAAATAATATTTGAGTATTTAGGTGAACTATGAACAAATGTTTTAAGAAGATGAAATTGTTCTGCAATGTGTTATATTATTTATATAATTAACACATATATATTATTAAAAATAAATAAATATTTATTTTAATATTAAATATATATGATTAATTATGATAAATTACATTAATCTCTCATGAGATTTATGACAATTACATTGATCTCTCATACTTTAATTGATAATATACAAATACACATCTCCAGTCAATTTTTTTATTCAAAATGACAACATTGTCATTTTTATTTATTTATTTTTATATATTCAATTTTGACCAACTTTTTTCCTAACTTTTTATTATTATTTTACTTAAAAATAAATTTAAGGTAAATAACTTATTTTTATTTTATATAAAACAAATCTAAGATTTTTGTCAATATTTATTTAAAAAAAAATTATTTAAAATTTTAAAAATTGAAGAAAAAACATAAAAAGAATAATTTTGTTATTTTGATGAAAAAAATTAACTAGAAGAGTGTTTTTGTATATTATCAAATTAAGCAGAGGAGATGAGTGTAATTTTAAAAACTTCAAAAGTAATTAGTGTAATTAATTTTTTTTTTAAAAAAAATAATATAATTTATCCAATTAATTATGAAGCATCCGTTGCGTGTAAATTAGTCTAATATATACCTAATGGATATATATATATATATATATATATATATATATATATTACAAGGCCAATTTCACGTGTTAAATTATGAAATAGAGTTAAAAAAAAGTTATTTTCCAGTTTGCTATTGTTTTTAACTTATTTATGGGATTAGGGTTGTTTTTAAAATTGTATTTCTAAAAAATATTTTTTATTTTAAAAAACTAAAATCATATTTAAAAAAAACAGTTTTAATTCTTTTTTAAATCATATTTTAAAAAGGCGTTTTAAAAATGTCTTTATTAATAAATCGTCTTAGAGACTTTTGAAAGTGTCTTTTTGAAAGGGGATTGAAACAATTTTTTTTTATTTTAAATCATCTTCTATAAAAATAATTTTACAATATTTTAATTTAATAAATAAATTTATTATAACTTTATTCTTAAAAAATAATTTAAAAAAACTTTATTTTAATAAAAAATTCCCAATTTTACTTGTTATTCAAATCATTCAGAGATCAATTTCCCCTCTTTCCCATTCCTCAAGACGATAAGTGTACGGGATTTATGATTTTTCCCACGTGGTGGTATCATCCATGCCTCGTCAGCAAATTCAACGAACCTATCCACACTTTGTCAAACCTGGTGTCCTCCCATCCCAAAAACATACAACCCAACCGAGGAATCGCTGTCCAACTGTCACTTTCCTTCTTTCAATTTCCCCTAATCTTACATCAAATAGCTACACTGTATAGCCTATATCGCTAAACAATTGCCCTTCGAATTAAGGCTTAAGAGTAATTTCACGGAATTCTCAGAAGCCAAGCTAAAAAACGCGGTTTTTCCCGCCACCAACGGATAGCCCAGTTGAAGCAAAATCGAAATCTGAGTCTGTGACTGACTATTCAAACTCAGTGCTATATATATACGTGTATGTATACATAATATAGATATTATATACACAGTACAGTGTATCAGCGTTTCAATGAGACAAACCCTTGTAGTGTCCTCGACTTTTGAGAAAGAAGAAATAAGCAGCTCCAAAGTTCAAGAAAATCGAATTTTTTTTTATAGCGGGTACGTAAAGTGCTTCTCAATTTAGCTTTTGGCTTCCTTTCTGTATAAACAAGGCAGCCAAGCGTACGACGCCGTTTATATCTAAGTAAAACAGTTGGTTGGTCATTCACTCATTGGCGGTGTCAATTAAGAATGGCCGCATCAAAACTCTGTCTCTGTATTAAATTATAGGTTCGGGCCGGCAAACGCTGGCGTGTCTCCTCGTGGTCTACAAAGAAGAGGGTGTCGAGTGAAAAGAGAGTAGAAAAACAGGGGTTGATGTGGTATTTATCAAACCTTTGTACTATTGGCGAACTCTTTTCTTTTTATCAATGGAGGGCTTGCCTTGCCTTCTTGCTCGAATAGTTATTATCTGAATGAATGTGGACCTCGGCCTTCATAGCCCCTCAGACCAAACTCCTAGGGTTCCGATTCTTATTAATTTTTCCTTTCTTTTTCATTACATCTAAATTTTCTTTTCATATAATAGATATATATACTCGCAAAAATGTTTTTTTTTTTTGTGCAATATTTGTTACTGAATCGATTGATTTCATGCTGTGGGTTTCAGGTAATTTTTGGGGGAAGTAGTTTATAGTTGCGTAATCAATTGAAGGGAATGGAGAGCAGTTTTGACACCCAGATGAGCTTTTATGGGTCAGAAAACGAGTCTACGATGGAGATGGGACTTGGGCATTTCGGGTATGTCAAAATTCCTCTATTTTTATTTTAATTTTTTGCCGCCTGTAGATTGTTGGAACTAAAATTGGAAATATTTTTTTAAAATAAATTTTCAGGTGCTCACATTACAGAAGAAGGTGCAAGATCAGAGCACCTTGTTGCAATGAGATATTCGACTGCAGGCATTGCCACAACGAATCAAAGGTGGGGTTATTTGTTTTCTAATACTTTTTTCAAAGGATTAATTACTAATATTTTTATTGCCGGGATAAAAAATCTATTTTTATTTATTTTTTTGAACAGAATTCATTAGAAGTTGATCCCCTCAATCGGCATGACATTCCTCGCCACGATATAAAAAGGGTTAGTTGTATTTTTCTCTTTCCCTTTTTGTCATAATTTTTATCAGATAAACATGATGATGGTGTTCTGAATTCTATTTGATACTTTTTAAAACTATTATCTTACCTTTGTTTTAACTCCTTAATGGGGTTTTTTTACTCCCTCAAAAACAGAAGAGAAAAAGGGGAACAGTCTCTCTCTGAAATGTGAATCTTATTTTTTGTGGGGCTGGTTTGGGGTCACATGAATTGTGTCATTCTACCATTTTTTTTCTCTGTTCAAATGTTGTTTGGTTCTAATAAGTTATGGATTCTATCACAAGATGCAACCCTTATGGATAAGATTTATGAAGTATACTATTTTGTTTCTTTTCCTTTTTTTCTCTTTTCCCTTTTTAGTTTGTTAACTATTGGGCATTTTCCCCTCAAAAATAGAAGAGAAAAAGGGGAACAGTCTCTCTCTGAAATGTGAATTTATTTTTTGTGGGGTTGGTTTGAAGTCGCATGGAATTGTCATTCTACCGTTTTTTTTTTCTCTGTAAATGTTGCTTGGTTCAGATAAGCTATGGATTTCCCCCCTTCAAAGATAGAAGGGAAAAAGGGGAACAGTCTCTCTCTGAAATGTGAATTTATTTTTTGTGGGGTTGGTTTGGGCCCTTTGGGGTCACTTGAATTCTGTCATTTTACCTTTTTTTTCCTCTGCAAATATTGTTTGGTTCGGATAAGCTATGGATTCTATCACAAGATGCAACCCCTATGGATAAGGTTTATGAAATATACTCTTTTGTTTCTTTTCCCTTTTCCCTTTTTTCTCTTTTCTCTTTTTAGTTTATTAACTATCTTTTGTTTCTCCGGGCTCTTGGGACATATTTGACAATCCTTGGTTTTCTTTTTTCCTTTTCCTTTTTAGAATAAGATATATATTTCTTTTACAATTCACTTACACCCTGCTTGAATTGAGGGATTTGGAAAGAAAAGAGAATGAATGAGAGGTTATTTTGTACTTGATTTAAAATTAGAGAAGGAAAGGAAATGAAAGGGGATGGAAGGGTTTCTTAACCCTTATTTTATCCAATTTGCTCTCCTTCCAAAAGTGGGAGGAAATGAAAGGAATCAGATAATCTTTTAATGAATTTTTTATAAAATCAATTCTAACCTTAAAATTATAAACGAAAAAATAAAAATGACACCTCTATCTTAGGGTCATTTTTTCATTTCCTTTCTTTCTTATGTTGTTTTCAAGCAAGACAAGATGATTTCACTCTCCTCTCCTTCATTTGTTATTCAAGCATGAAGGAGGGATTACACTCTCCTTCCCTCTCTCTCATAAATAATGTTATCCTCTCCTCTCGTTCTCTTCCTACTTTTCCAAGCGTAGTGTTAGGAACCACTATTTCTGCAACTGTTTAGGCTGCTTCCAAAGCCTTCCCACTTACATTTATGAATCCATTCATAATAATTCTCTTCACTTGTATATTTTGATCTTCCTTTTGAATTATTACAACATAGATCTAAGACTAATTCGTATAATATCTCTGACTTATCTTTCAGGTCATCTGCTCGTTGTGTAACACAGAACAAGATGTGAGTCTCCTCATTAGAAACTCAAATAATAATTACGTATTGTGAAATGAATTATTGTCTTTTCTTCTTCTTGATGTAGAAATGAAGCCCATTTGTCTGCTGCGCATATTTTTGCTTCTGCTCCATTTTTACCGAACTTATTACCGGGACAGAACAACAGTGACACATTTGTGGCAATAGAGCAAATGAAGTTTATGAATGGGTTTTGATCTTTATTTGTTCTCGTTTTAGGTTCAACAGAAATGCATTCGCTGTGGAGTTTGCATGGGAAAATACTATTGTTCAACATGCAAATTCTTCGATGATGATGTAAGCCTCTGATCAATGTCCTTGAAAATTAATTCCTTCTTGTTATATGTTTGCTTAAACAATATGTTTTCTCTGTTTAGGTTTCGAAGAATCAATACCACTGTGATAAATGTGGAATCTGCAGGTTAAATCTTTTCTATATCCTGTTTCCCGTTTCTCATTTCTGTTACAAGTTCTAGGATTTCTTGTGCACCTAAAACAACAGGAAAAAAGCCTCACATCTCATCAATTAATGGGATTGGCTAGGGGCGGAGCTAGACACGTGTCTCAGTGGGGGAACTAAAACTCATTAATAAAATTTAGATTGATTTAGAGGTTTCATATTTAGATGACTTATGGAGGTAGAGAGTCACAATAATTTTCTAATCAGGATCCAAATATCTACTAAGGACTTTTAATTGTACTTTTGCTCCACTCTTTTAAATTATTATTTTTCAAGTAGCCTTACGAAAATTCCCTCTCTTCTTTCCTCTCTCTCTCTCTCTCTCTATATATATATATATATATATGTAGAGAGAGATAAACAACATTAAAAACCCTTTCGTGTTGCGTCCTTCAATGGAGATTTGGATAAAAAAAAAGAATCTAAAACATAAAAGGAAAGAAATATATTTTACATATTCGTGTGTGCATCTTCCTCATTCAACTTCATATGCCAAAGTTTTAACCTTCAAACTTTTTAACTAGGTTTTTTGGTGAAAATTCATGGACAGTGTTGTAAAAAAAAAATAAAAAAAATTTATGCTAATCACGAAATTACCAATTGAAGAGTCAAGATAAATAGAACAACTAAATTTAAAAAAAAAAATTCAAATTTTAGTAGAGTATTGCAAAAGCAAAGCAATTGAAGTAGTGTATAAAAAACGAAGCATCGTCCCTCACATTCTTTGTTTTTTCCCAATGTGTATCCCAAAAAATGTCTAATTAGAAAATTTATAAAACAAACATAGTGGGGGAAAATTTTAAGAAATTTTAAAAACCTACAAAATATTAATTTAGCCCCAATTTTTTTCAAAATTTCAGCGGGGGCAGGTTCCCCCACTGGGATTGGTTATACTGAACTTTTGTTTGGCATCTTTATTTCTGATAAACCATTCACTACTGTCTTTCTGGATTCCATGACAGTTATTCTTTTGACCTACCATTGTCATTGTAAATCCTTTTGAGTCAATACTTTTTCCTCCTTACAAATTCAACCATTAGTCTTAAATGCCTGTGGCCAAACCATCTTAAAAGTCTTCAATCATTTAGTCTTTAGTGTCGGTTCTTAATTCTTGCAATTCAATTGTATCTAAATGTTTTGACCTGCTTTTGTTTTGCAGAACTGGAGGTGAAGAGAACTTCTTTCACTGCGACAAATGTGGTGAGAGAGATTATGAACTTACAATCCAATATTTTTTTTGGGGTGCAAATACAATCCAATATTTGAGAGCTCCTTTTCTTAGCCTTCTTGTTCATTAGTTGAAATCTGGGAGTTGTGACTTTTGTTTCAGGATGTTGCTATTCAAAGTTGTTGAAGGATTCACACAGATGTGTGGAAAGGGCAATGCACCATAACTGCCCTGTTTGTTTTGAGGTAAACTTAAGTGATGCAGAAGATTTTAACAGATATGCAAACTTATCTGTCTGTTGCTAAGTTTTCCATTTTTTTCCTGCAGTATCTTTTTGATACGACAAATGACATTACTGTCTTGCCTTGTGGGCACACTATACATTTGGAATGTGTGAAGGGGATGGAACAACATTTACAGTAAGTTTGTTTCTTTTTTTCAAGAAAAGGTCAGCCCATTATGTTACATTCATTATTTATTTTCTCTTTTTGGCATTGAAAAGCTTCCATTCACCGTTATTTTTATATTAACCCATTGAGAGCACAGGTATTCATGCCCTGTTTGCTCAAAATCATATTGTGATATGTCCCGTGTGTGGCAAAGGCTTGATCAGGAGGTATGCATATTATAGGTTGATTACTTTAGTTTACAGAGATTTTATGCACTAACACCCTGAAGAAAACCCAGGTTTGTCCTAAGTTCTTAACTGATCTGTTTTAAAAATCTGAATTCAGGTTGCTTCAACACCCATGCCTCAAAATTATCAAAATAAGATGGTAAGCAAGAATGATAAATTAGCAAATATGCGAGTTAAGTAAATCTAGGGTGATATCATCTAAAATTATTGAAATTTGGTGTTGCAATGGTTTAGGTTTGGATCCTCTGCAATGACTGTGGGGAGACATCTGAGGTAACTTTTCACATTTTGGCACATAAATGCCTAAAATGCAACTCCTACAATACAAGGCAGACACGGGGAGGCCCAGCTTCTTGCTCATCGAGAATTGAAGAGATGGTGTGATGACCAGCCTCTTGATTTAGACATTGGAAAGAACTTCTACTTGGGGGTTGTTTTTGACAAGCATCAACCAAAGCTGGGAAATTTTACTTGAGAAACAGGAGGTAAAGGATAGGAATAGTCATTCCTTTATTCTTTGCTGAATATTTCTCTATAGCTTTACTCCTGGTGAAGCATTGACTCCATCTGAGTTCTGTTGTATTACTGATCAATAGAGTCAGCTAATTATCATCTGGAATGGCTCAAATCCATTGTTACTGTGATATATTGATATGTGTGTGTGCGTGTGTGTGTGTGTGTGTGAGAGAGAGAGAGAGAGAGAGAGAGGAGAGAGAGAGTTGTCTCTAATTCATACTGCTTTCTAAAAGTTATGGGAAACTCTTTCTGGAAAAGAAAATGATAGTTGCTTGTTGGCTTTGAATTCAATAACCTTATCATGATCATTGTGGCAAACTTCTTTAAATATTAGGGAAAAGAAATTGATTTAGCATATGTTTCCGTTGAGTCTTGTTCCTCGACTGCACGTAGAAAGAGGGTTTTGTCATCTCGGATCCGTCTTCTCTATTATTTTTTCCTTCAATTATCCTCAGAGGCACCTTGGATGAATGTGATATTATAATTTATTATTTAATTATTTAATAGTAAATATAAGATGTTCAATGCGTCATTGATGAAAATTAAAGAAAAATTGTAGTGGAGAGGAACATTAAAAATTAGCTAGCTCCTGATTGGTTGTATTTTTCAAAAACTGATTTTGATTACATTAATGATAAAATTTAAATAGTTTGATAAAAGATTATGTTTAGTTATTTATATATAAACAAAATAGCTTCCTTCTAGATTTTAAAGTCTTATTTGTTGGCATGTATTTATTTTAAAAAACAGTTATTATGAATTAATTAATTTTTACTTAATTGATCATAAAATAATCATTTTTCTGTTAATCAAATTAAAACTTTTGAACCAAATTTTGATTTAATCACTAAAAAAGTTTTAAATATTACAAAATCATCTAAACTTACCATGCCATATATAAATTATTCTTAAATTTCTCGTTTACTGTTTTTATTTTGCATGAAAATTCTACTAAAATATCACATGTGAAATCATTATTAATGCCAAATAATGCATGAATTTTTCACTATAATAGAGGTTAAATAATGCAGAAAATATATGGATATATATATATATATATACACACACACACACACATAGGATAGACACATTCCATTAACCGATGTACGTTTTGTACGAGTATGTTAAGGTTTTTACTATTCTTAAGCTGTGTTTGGATGGGTGGTTTTATCGCATGTTTGGTCATTTTTATATTTTAAATGAATTTTTAAAATAAATGAGTTTTTGTTTAAACTTTTTAAAATGTCCGTTTGAAAATTTTCAAGACTAAAATGAATATTTTTAAAAAATGTCAATAAATAACTTTTTTAAAAACCCCATTTCAAAATACCATTTTTTCAACTTCATAACCCATCCAAACGATCACTCAGAGTCTTTTGTAAGATACAAAATAAAAAGTGGATTAAATAAGAATGTATAAATGCACACCTTTCCTTTCATATCATTCGTCTCACATCAGAGATGGTAAATAAAAGTTCGAGAAATGGAAGATTATAAAAGCACATTCGTATATGAATTTAATTCATTAGCTGTAGCTTTTGTAAACTTGTCTAACAGTTTATATGATGACATTGTAATTTCTTTTTGTTTTAAAATTAAAATTTTTTAAAACTTTATAAACAACTCAACAATTCAAACAATAAGCAAGCATGTCAACAAAAATTCCATTCTTATTATAAGTAATACATATATGTAAGCACAATGGATACATCATTAATATAGAGTTCACAATAATAAATAAAAAAAAAGCACTGTAGTCTCACTATTTATTTTGCTGCCTATATATATATATATATATATCTATATATCTATCCTTAAAGGGAGGAAGGAGAACCAAAAAATGGTTATGGCAGATTAGTAATTAAAAACTCTCAAATCTCAATGATTAATCACTCGTATCCCCATGGTTATGTTTTTGGATCATAGAGGTGGACCTCTCGAGCATTCAGTGGTTGCAATGGTCTTGCATTCTCCTCTGCATACTGCAATGGAAACCGAAATATGTTAGTACCTTGAAATTCAAATTTTTTATGTCAGATGCATGTACATGTGTATATGTATATATATAATGGAATAATTATATTAACTTTTCTTGAATAACTTGACAATTATAAAATTTTTCTTGTGATTTTTAAAACGACAGTAATCTCTCATCTTCTATAGTGAAAATAAACAAATTTTTTTCATCGTACAAAATCTTTCATGAATAATGTTATTTTTAATTAATTTTTTATATGACTAAACTATCAAATCAAAAATCATATAAGAAGTCTCTATAATTATTATATATCATAGAAAAAGTCAGTATAATTATTTATAAAAATAAAATTATAAATTCATACTTTTCATTAACGTATCAATTTCTCGACAATTTTGACATAGAGGTCACAGTAACAATCCCTAAATAAATAAATATATATGTATGTATATCTATATATTATATATATATATATATCAGCTAAATCAATGATGGAGCTTGAAAAACAAAGATTAGTTACTTACATCATGCACAACCTCTCGTAGCAACTTCACTTGATAATTTGAAACAGTCCTCACCTATATAAAGTTAGTTCACATTTAGATTTAGGCCAAGATATCATTTTTGGTCAAGAAAGTAAAAAATGGGACAGAATTAATTAACAATTAATTATGAAAAAACTAAGGTTAATTAAGAGGCTGATGATCTAACCTTTTTGTTGATGGTCCAAATAACACCTTCAGTACAAGGAGGAACAGTGAGAGAACCCATGTATCTGTAATAACTTTTACCACCCATCTTAATATCCCTTGGATCAATCACCCCCACATTTCTCACTTCCAATGCATCAATCATAGTTGATATATTACTCATCAGCTGAAAATCAAAATTAATATATAAATACCACATTTGAAAAAATAGATATGTGCAATTTAAATTAAAAAAGCTTTGAATTTTTTTTTTTTTTCATTGATAACTTTTTTTTTTTTAAAAAAAATATTCTCTTGTTTACGTCATGATGGGTAAGATAAAGTGATCAGAGTGTTTAACCTATGTGCTCGTTTGGATGATCAGTAAAAAAATATTATTTGAAAAAAAAATACAGTTTGAATTAAGCTGTAAATGTTTAGATGAATGTACTTGAAATGAGTTAAATGATGACCTGTTAAAAGTATTGAATGTGTTATATAAATAAAAAACGAGAGTTTGAAAACAGTCTCTCACTAACATTTTTTAAAAACGGGACATTTGGATTTAGAAACATCCAAAAGAGCATTTTAAAAATATCGAAATAAATATTTAAATATAAAAAAAAAGAAGTTTAATTTGAACTCTGAAATGCCTATTTCAAAAATAACACCGTGGCCCATCCAAATAAGCCTATGACCAAAGTTTCCTAATTTTGTCCTGAAAATTGATTTAGGTCAAGATATGATGACAAGGTTAGATACAATGCTCATGTTGACACTGCCACAAGGTCATGATTTAAGTCCAAATTTTGATTAATTTATTATAATAAAATTAGATAAATTACACTTTTTATTTTTAAACTGTATTTTTGTTTACTTTAAACAATCAATTATGACATAATGATAAAATTAAAATAAGATTAAAAATTAAAATTGACAAAATTAAAAGAATATAGACTAAAATAAAATTTAAAGATGAAAAATGTAATTTACACCGTAAATTTCACATCAAGGCTTCAAAAATTTTACCTTGGAAAGAAACTTATCAGGACGGCCAATCTTGTAGAACAACCCAATAACAGCTATCTTGTTTTTAACTCTGGGGTCCCGGCTTTGGTGGACCATGTGTAGCTCCATGTCATACCTATTTAGAAAACATTGTACATTATTATGTTAAACCATATGATATATATATATATATATATATAGAGAGAGAGAGAGAGAGAGAGAGAGAGAGAGAGAGAGAGAGAGAGAGAGAGAGAGAGAGAGACCTCCTGCCATTGACAGAATGCTCAGAAGGTGAGTGCCAATGGGCTTGTTGGAGGAAGTAATGGATGCCATTGATACGAATGGAGCCGGCATCACCAACCCATTGAAGCTGCATACATGAAACAGAGTATCAAAGACTTTGGTAGTTTTACACCAACCCAGTTAATCAACACACGTATGCAAGTCAGATTAAGCCTACACCAACCAACCTTTTTTCTAAAAAAGAAAATAAGGGAGAACCGATCCGATCAACCGAACCATTTGGGCGCGTGGCCGGAGCATAAGCTTAAAACTTCTATAAACACTTTCATATAACTTTTCGTTATACAAGTGAAAGATTCAAGAACATCGAGAAGTATTGAATCAAGAATGTGTATACACTATATGTAAGCACTTATTACTCGGCTATACCAACTAATTTAATGCATATATATGTATATATGTGTGCGTGTGTGTAATTCACAATTCCTTACCGATATATCATGACCTCTATTCCTGACAGTAGCATTGCAAGGTTGATAATCCCTCTTCAGGTCTCTTGACAGTGGGATTATTTCAACTCTCTGATTCGACATATCAATTGGAGATTGCATTTCTCCCTTCTTACACGCTGTCCATTCTTCATTTAGCTCTCCCCAGTGTTCAGGACCCTTCTTGCTCCCTTCTATATAATCAAAGCTTCTCTCATCCTCTGCAATATTATACAACATATATATATATATATATATCATTTATATAACAGCTTGTATCTAATCAGACACACACACACACATATATATATATATATATATATAAATATCACTAAAAAATGTGCAGAAAGATAAATAAAGGAACATATTTAGGCATTACCAACTTCTTGAGCTACGATTGGTGTTGTTGATCCATGCAAGAAAATAAACATGAAGAGAAAAATGAAAAAGCATTTGCTTTGGTTCTTCATGTCTTCCAGACAAAAATAGTTGCAGAAGAAAACAATGGAAGGTGTCAGAGTATCTCAGAGGACTCTCTTATGGCTTTATGTGATACTACGGAGGAAACTATAAGGATCTATATATATATATGTGTGTGTGTGTGTGTGTGTGGTGAAAGCTAGGGGAGTTTCCTGCGAGGTTCTTGGATTCAACGTGTCATGTATGAACATAAGACTCAAAATTAATATATAATGCCAAGAAAGAGACAGATTGTGATTTGTGGGTGCCAAAAAGATCACAAGATTATTTTAATTTTAATCTTACCAAGAAATTAGTTAACGTACGGCACAACTAGTCTCACCAACTTAATGGAAAATCCATTGCTTCCAAACATCTATAATATTCCTATCATTTTCGTGTAATTGCACCACATCACATCATCAAGGTAACAATAAGTAGGAGTGTTCAGATGGTGAATTACATAAATACACATTAAAGTTTTTAATTTTTTATAAGAGCTCTGTTTGCTATATATGGTTTCTCGAATATTATTTTTAGGTAAATTAAACTAACATTTTAAAGATTTTTTTGACAATTCTAACGAGGTTTTTTGAAGTTTTTGCAATGACATTAAATTTTCTTATTTTTATTGACAAACTAAAAAAAAAAATTGAAAGGATAAAAGTATCTATTTTAATTTTTTTTTTTCAATTTTGACCATTTGTTTCAAATATTTTTTAAAGAATTTTTTTATTTTTAAAAAAATAAGTAAATTTAAGATAAATAACTTATATTTTTTAGTCAAAGAATATTTTAATTAATATTTATTTGAAAATATTAAAAAGTTAAAAAATATTGGTCAAAATTTTAAAAATGCAAAAAAAAAAACAAAGAGATATTTTTGTCATTGAAAAAAACTGGAGATGAGGTCTTTGTAATTTGCTAATAAAAATAAGATTTGTGTTATTTTAGAATTCTCAGAAATTTTTTTTTATAATTGTCAGAAATTTCAAGAAATGACAGTTTAATTTACCTATTATTTTTTTATTGTGAAAATAATAAATTGAAAATGATTTACATGTTTGATAAAACATTTTTCAAAACTATTTATGATTCTTTTTTAAAATGGCCAATATGGTCCTAGTAGGGTAAAATGGGTAATGCCATTAGATGATTTCGGTCATAGGAACACTTGAATTGAATTTTCCTCATGGTGCATGGAAACAATTTTTGGGATCTTTTACCAACAAAGGGACAAATGAAAAAAACCAAATCATTGATGGAAAAATAAAAGAAAAAAGAAAACAGGGGCATGGTACAAGTGGCCATAGCATATAGTTTGTCAATGTAGGCGACCACTTCTGATTCGCATTGTATAACTTACATGACATATTATGTGCTGGAACGGTCAAATCAAATGGGTGCGTAATTGGTGACAACATTGGATTGGGACTCTTGAAGCTTTGTTGACGAGAAATTTCTTGGGTTTTTTTTTCTCTTTTCAAAAAAGTGGTTAACTTGAACTAACAATTTTCAACACCATAACAACTTAATAATCAAACTTCGGAGTTTCAAATCTGTACAATGGTCAATGCACGTGTTCTATTTGTGAACGTCTTATATATATATATATATATAAAACTTATATTAACATTTTTTTAAAAATTTTAACAATTATACTAATATTTTATAAATTTTTTAATATTACAGAAATTTTTTTATTTTAATTGACAAATTATAAATTATTCCTCTCATTTTTTTAATTTTAATTAATTTTTTCTATCTTTTTTATTTTTAAAATAAATATTAATTAAAATCTAAATTAACTATAAAATATAAGTAATTCATCTTAAATTTATTTTTTATATAAAATAAAAAAATAGTCAGAGTTGAAAAAATGAAAAATAAAATAATAATAATAATTTTATCATCTCTATATTTTGTCACCACTCACCATACTTTTCTATTATTTTTGTGGCTCACAACTCATTGTTACAGAGACTCATATATTTATAACATTGACTCTAAGTTTCATATTGATTAGAACATCTAATTTCATACAAACTAGTATATTTTATTTAACTATAATCAAAAAACTAATTCTCATTAGAATATTAGTCCAACTACAATTACGATTACTCAAAAAGATTTCAAATATTATTAAGACTCAATAAACTAAATTAAGAAACTTCTTAAAATTTATGGGCTTGGTTTAATTAGCCAACAATGCTTCCCTTAAACCAAGTTCGCCAAAGTAGCTTCACCAATACCTTCATGAGCAAGAATCTTCAAAGAAATTTATGTCTCTGTAAGAAGCTTTTGCGACAGTAATCTGAAACAACATTTGTCTTTATCTTCATACGCGGATGTAGTCGAATCTTGTACTTGACATACAACTTTTGAGCTTATTTAGCATAATCAAAGAACAAATTCATGCTCATTTATTCAAAATCAAAATTAGTAAAATAATTATCCGTGCCAATAATTTCATCATCATAATGATGCAAAGCCTGCTAATATTTTAAAGTATTAGAATCTTCCTTTCGAACAAAATCTGCACTAATAAAATTATTAAGATTCAAACCAATATTGTAGTACAACAAGAATTTATCAACGTTGATGAAATCACAAATTTCAAACAACTTAGACTTCTCAATTTTTAAAAATTCTTGAAACTCTAAAAATTTTGTCTTCACAAAATCAAAATAGCCTCGAATAATAAAGTTTTTAATACTAATAAAATTAACAAACTCTGAATTGTAACGTTCTTTAATCTTACTATGTTTTGATTTTAAAGTGCTTGGCAAATCAAACAAAGTAGCAAGGCCAAAATTTTCAACTGCATCAATACCACAACATGCAAAATGTTCTTCTTTCTCAACAATTAAATTCTCAAATTGAGTAGGTTGAAATAATTCTTCAACATCTCTCAATTCACCAAAAGCAATTTCTAACCAATTCAAATTTTCATCACTATGAGCCAAAGTCAAACTTTCAACTATACAGTTATTTTCATATTCTTCAACTTCCAAAATATCTCTTTCATCACAACTAATATTTTCTTCCTCAGAAATATTGACGAAGCAATCAATATCATATGAATCTAAATTCAACACATTATATGAATTATCCCCAATTAGAATGAATTCTGAAAATAATTTTGAACCATCAATTTCTTTATATTTTTAAGTTTATCTATTTCAAAATCAACCATTCAATATCTGTCTATGGGGGGTTCATAACCGTTCCGCAGTTTGTTTTTTATATGCCAAAATAAGATCAAACCAAAACTTATGTGATGGTGGATAGTTCAGTGTGCAAACAAAAATATTCTAAGGTGCCAAATGTATTGTCTTCCTTATTATCTGGTAGGACCATTTAACTTTTTTCTCATAAAATTTTTTTGATAAACGCTTTAATTCAATATCTAATACATTAAATACATTGTAAGCATTAAAATAGAGTATAACACGATATAACCACTCATCAATATTCTGACTATATACTCTTAAAATCTCAAACTTTTGTCCATTAACCAAATTTTTTTTCATAATTTCAAATCAACAATTTATTTAAATCACATACTTGAGTTTGTCCAAAAATTGATCTCGACATCCTTTTTTTTTTTTTTTCCCTTTAATCTAATCAAGTTGGCCACTCTATTAATTAAACCATAAATTATTTTTTTTTGCTTCACAAGTATTTGTAACATCGCAAGATCTATTTTCTGCTTCACAAGTATTTAACCAAACTTTAGTTTTCCTCAGCTTCCCAAGATTGAGACAAGACTCTAATAAATTACCCCCAAAATCGTAATTGGCTCTCCCAAGATCAAACTTGGTTCTAATAATTTACCCCAAGATTGTAACTGGCTTTTCCAATAATCCTAAGATCGTAATTGGCACTTCCAATAATCCCAATATCGTAATTGGCTCTGATACCAAATGTAAGATGTAAAATCGCTCTGATACCAAATGTAAGTTTTAAAATCGCTCTGATACCAAATGTAAAATTCAAAAATTACTCTAATACCAATTGTTAAACAAAAAAAAAAATAATAATAAAAGAAGAAGTAAAGTGAACAAACTAATATTTTATTAAAAAAGATTTACATAGCAACGCACTCTTATAACAAAACCCTCATGCCTACTGTTGTGGCAATCTCACCTCACATCTATTCAGCCCATTGCATCTGAAATCTCTATATTTTGTCACCACTCACCACACTTTTCTATTATTTTTGTGGCCCACAACTCAATGTGACAGAGTCTCACATAAATATAATATTGATTCTAAGTCTTATATTGATTAGAACATACAATTTATTACAAACTAGTATATCTTATTTAACTATAATCATAAAACTAACTTTCATTAGAATATTAATCTAACTATAATTAGTACTACCTAAAAAGACTTCAAATATTATTAGACTTAATAAACTAAATTAAGAAATTTTTTAAAATTTATAAACTTAGTTTAATTAGTCAATATATATATATATATATTTGTTGACCATCAATATGTTGGAGACAGATGTCATGTTCGTGATTGGCTATAATTCACATATTTGAAAGAAGTGTCTCTTAAATGACCTAAGCTTGTCAAGAAAAACTTGGGCTTTATAACACGTGCACTAAAGATGGGCCAACTGGTCCAATTGTGATTGTCTTACGTCATGGGAAGGCTGAAAATTAGGGTACATTAGCAGTGAATGTAGTCAGAAATTTAGTTGAGACCAGTTCTCCGATCATCAGGCCACCAACTTTCTTGATTTTTTGATACTTCGACAGGTATCAATTTCGTACATGATCTTATGACTTTGCAGTTGATTAACAATATACTTGAATAAATAAATAATTTTATTGATATTAAAAAACACACAAAATTTAATTTAAAAAAGAGAACCTTAAAAAACTAAAGATTATAAAAAAAAATTAAAGTTTCTATAAAAATTGCATTAAGGGGTTGAATTAAAATTAAAATAAGGGTAAAAGTGTAAAAGATTTAGATATGAGGGGAAAAAATACAAATTAAAAAGATCTATTTGAAAATAAAAAATAAAAGCACAAAAAATTTAACAAATAAAAAAAATTGAGGGGACAATTGCAACTTAAGCCCATGCCCGGCCCTTGCATTTATACTACATTACACATTTGAGCCCCCGTACTTGCACATAAACCTAATGGAAATAAGACAAAAAAAAAATTGATAAGAAATAATACTATGCATGAATAGCTTGAACTCTGATTTTATTTTAGTATATTCGCCGATTAAAAGGTGCCAAAGTGTCAATTCTAATATTAGAGCACCTCCAACCCAGAGACATCATTGGAGGCAAAATGCCTCCCAGAGAAGAACAATGTTTGATAAGAGATAGTATGTCTCCGGTGGGAGGAGAGAGTTAAGGTAGGGGTGTCAATTCGTGTTATTGTATCGTGTTCGAGTTATGTCAAAGTGTATATATTCAAAAATATGTGTGAATCTAAACCAGACACTATTAACTAATCGTGTCAAGTTTTAAAACTCAAACCTAACCCATTTATTAAACAGGTTACACGTGTCGACACACTTAACTCGTTTATTTTAATTTTTTATTTTTTAAATAAACAAATTTACTTATCTTTTAATATGTATAGATAATTTTCAAGTTTAGTAACTTTGAATATGGGCCAAATCAAAGTAGAAACTTCTTTTATAAATAAAAAATCTCAAAACCTTGATAAATATTTGATGTGAGATAAATTACCTTAACTTATAATATATTTTATAATTAAACGTGTTAAGTCGTGTTAAACAGATTGACACCAATAAAACCCGAACCCGACTTGTTTATTAATCATGTTATACGTGTCAACCCGTTTATGACTCAAACTCATTTATGTCAAACCCAAACCCATTAACTTCGTATCGTATTCAAGTCGTGTTGTCGTGTCGTGTTAAAAATTGACACTCCTAAATTAAGGGGAGGCAAGATTTATTTGAAAAGTAACTAAAAGAGTGAAGGTGGTAGTAGGAATGATTATTCTTTTTTCAATTTCGATTTTATTTATATTTTTTTGTCATTGGTTTAGGAGGAATGGGGTATTCCTTTTTTAACTCCGATTCTATTTATATTTTTTTGCCCTTACCACTGTCCTACCTAGCTTAGAGTTTCACCTTAACTCTATTTATATTTTCCGCCTCTTCTCTTAATCTTTTTTTTTTTTTAAAGTAAGTTAAATTTTTTTTAAAGGTAAATTAAAATTTTATTGTCAAAATAATCAACAAAATCAAAAATAATATCAGTGTGATAGGAGAAATCTTAAAACTAATTTTATATAATATAATTTATTGGTAAATATAGTATACATAGAAAAAAAATTATAATATATAAATGAGACGGGATGGTTATTCTTCGATCCCGTCCCGAACTTGACTAAATTTTAAAAAATGTATTCAATTTTATTTATGAACACTTCGCGTCTATCTTCTTATTAAGTATAAAACGAAGTACGTTATTACGAGATGAGAGAAATTTTTATCCATAAATAACAGGAAAAAGAAAGAAAATATAAATACATTAAAATATAAATCCATGTATAGTTGTAGAACATAGCATTGTAAGGAAAATGTACATTTTGTCCGCCCAAATGCCTTTTCTTGTTAATGATGCTATTGGTCAATTGGATTATTGAGGTTTGACACATGCGTCAATATCATATCAGATCATTTAAGAAAGAAAGACTTTAAATATGATGTTTGAATAACTTGATGACTTGTGTTTTCAGAAATTAAAAATGAAGAGGAAATTGATATGTGTTAATAGTCAAATCAACAAGATCATACAGGCATTTGAACAAGTTTAACTTTGGCGGAATATATTATATATACACATGAGTTCTGTTATAAAAAATGATTTTTTTTTTTATTTTTATAAATAATATAGCGGGATTTATTTGTATTTATTTTAGTAAGTCTTACTCTTTGTATTTAGGAATGTATTTTTCAGCGAATTTGGATCACCGCATGAGTGAATGCCATAATAATAATAATAGATCTTGTGTGTTGTGACCCACTAAATGAAAAAAGGGTAAATTACATTGGTTTTTCTGAGATTTTTAACAATTACACAATTTTTTTTTAAATTTTTTGAAATTATACTAATTTTTTATACTTTAATTAACAGTATACAAATACTCTACTCAAATCAATTTTTTTCTTTAAAATAATAAAATTGTCCTTATATTTATTTATTATTGTAATTTTCAATTTTGACCAGTTTTTTAAATTTTTTTTTATTATTCTATTTAAAAATAAATTTAAGGTAAATAAATTATTTTTATTTTATATAAAAATAAATATAAAGTTTTTATCGATATTTATTTAGAAAATAAAAAAATGACAAATTTTAAAAAATTGAAAAAAAAAATATAAAATGAGTAATTTTATCATTTTGAAAAAAAAAAATTAATTAGATAAAGTATTTGTATATTATCGGATAAAATAAGAGAAATAAGTGTAATTTCAATAACTTCAGAGAAAATTAGTATAATTTATTTTAAAAAATATAAATTATAACACATATGACATAACATTATTAAAAGATGTACCAGCACATTGATGAACCAGTTTCATTTAAAAAAATTGTATTTAGAAATAAAAAATTAGAATGAGAAAACTGTTATACATCTATAACATTTTCTTATATACAGGTTTCTTTTTATATGTAGAACTCCCGTACATTTGACTATTCGAGTAATGAGATTATTTTAATAGCTTAAGATCATGCGAGATATAATCAATGTGAAGCTAGATATTCACACATCCCATGTAGACAGAAGGAAATGAAATTCATGGTTGGAGCTGCCTGCGTCAGCTATTACTCAGAAGTTTGTATCAGATAGTGAATTGTGGACTGTGACATTCTGGAAATTTCTTTATTAGTGACAGCTTGTTGAGAATTTTGGACTTGGAATATTAAATAATTGTAGACCTAACAAAGCAAGCTTGATCTGGATTCTGGAAAAGTCCCCACGAGTTTCTAAGGGTTCTTTTTTCCAAAAGAGATGCGATGATTTCAAAGTTCAGACTCTTTCAAGAAAAGGAAAAGAAAATGACACTGCTGGCTGGTTGTTTCTTTGGCTGACCTTGAGTTATATATATAGACGTAATCAAGGACTATTATTTCGACCACCTTCTTTGAACATTTGCAGAAATTTAAGCTTGCACATGTGAGCCTATTTATAAATATAGATGTTTTTTTTAGGTAGAAGCAATAAAATTAAATAATAAATTAAAAAAATAAAAACATTTAATATACGTAATTCGACAAAATATTTATATCTACATACGAAAATAATAAAATCAAATAATAAATAAAAAACACAGAGAATACATAAGATACAGTTGATTTAACAATATATTTACGTTTACGGACAGTAATGATTAATTCTCGAGAAGATTATAAGAACGAAATACTCATAAACTCGAAAATCTTCTTTTACACCTAATAACAATTCTCTTAAGATCGTATGACTGGATTGTAAATCGAGATTCTCTTTCAGAATTTTTTCGTACAATTTTTACTTGTGAGAATGACTTCAAAAATATCTGTAAAGTATTAAATTAATGACCTTATAATTATTCTTTATGTCGTAGGTCACCAATCCAACTATCTCCTTAAGGTCATGTTTGATAACGTGGAATGAGTTTTTTAAAAATATTTATTTTAACTCTTTTTTATTTTGTATTCTTATTTAGTATGATTCAAATTGTCTATTTCATAAAATAAATATTATCTTAAAATTATTTAAAATATTTTTTTTAATTTAAAAAAATAATTTTTATTTCATTTTATATTTTATTTCATTCTATAAAATAATTATTTTATTCATCTATAACAAACATGGAGTAAGTTCTGAATTAACGGGTATTTTGGTCGTTCTTCCTTCTATTGTTTCTATATATCTTTTAAGAGGCACCAATGATGAAAAATGAAACGATCTTCTTTTTCATCACGTAGCACGCACGTATCGGCTACCATACAAATATGAGATTGTTGATGATCATGACGTACACGTGTTCATATCTCATATATGTTGATCATTACAAAAGAAGATTAGATCATTAATCTGAATTACTTAGCCAATCCCTCCTATTAAATTCTTACTAATTCTTCTGCCTTTGTAAAAACTTAAACTTTAGGATAAATTATACATATTTTTCCTTTTGTTTTTTACAATTACACTGTAATTTTTTAGAGTTTTTGAAATCATATTAACATTCTTTACTTATCATTTTCAGTCAATTTTTTTTAAATAACAAAACTATTTCTTTCATGTTTTTTCTTTTAAATTTGATCACTTTTATTATTTTTCAAATAAATATTGATTAAAATATTAAATTTATTTTTATATAAAATAAAAAAAATTAAAATTTGATCAAAATTGAAAAAAATACAAAAAAATTAAATAAGAGGCATTTTTGTTATTTTCGATAAAAAAAAATTTGAGTGGGAGGAGATAACTGTGATTTCAGAAATCTCAAGAATAACCAGTGTAATTGTCAGAAACTTTAGTAGAGGTCAGTACAATTTATTCTAAACTTTATTATTTTCTTTCGAAATAAGTAGATAATGTCATTAGACCATTATCTATTTCGATCACTTGACTTATACAATCACTAAATATGAAATATAAGTATATGAGAAATTATTATATAATTCAGAACATAAACTAGGTAAATGATCCCAACTAATTATTATGAGCGACCATGTATATGAAAGATACTTCTTATCTTTTAAACATCTAACATATTATACACATAACAATTTATGATTCATCCAGAACTAAAAAGTACTGAACTATATAATCATTTCTCTAATTACATAGACAAAAGGTGAAGGCAAAGCTTAAACTTTTGGGGTAAGTTGGGTGTGAAAATGAAACCACCCCGAAGCTTTTTAGGTTGTTGGCAAAGTGTAAGCTTCCAAGCAAGGGCTAGGCACCCACCATATAGAACCATGCATCTGGAATCCCTCCAAGACTAGAGGAAAAAGAATTTATAAATTTAAGGTAGGAGTTCTCAATATGATGGAAACAGATATCCCCTTTTAACTTCTGGTACACATTACACATTAAAGCTGAGAACAATACAAACTGTTTGAAATTGATTTTAAGTGAATCCCAATCAGGTTTTGCCACATCTATTGCTTTGATCCAAGATTACTAATTAAGTTCATTATTATTAATTTTTTATCAGGTTAAGTTCATTATTAATGATCACCAAGCTCTACATGGATTGGTATTACTTCCACCTCTTCACATGAAAGATTGAGAATTCAAGTCCTCTTTTATTTAAAAAAAAAAAATTCATTATTATAGATAGAAATCTATACCATTCAACAAAGTAACACGAGTTTGAGTTCTAAAAATCAGCGTTTTTGATGTATAATAAGTAGTTTTTGATTTCATAAATTAATGGGGCATTCCCAATCCTGCTCTAAGTCAAAGTACTATAGAATCCTTAATGACCAGAAGTGATCGATTTGATACGATCCGAAAAATAGATAATGTGTAGGTTTCTCATAACTTTTTGCCTGATTTTTTTACCTATTTTTGGGATATTTTAGTTTTTAATTTTGTTCAGACTAGTATTAGTAATTTCTTATTTTACAAGAATAAGAAATTATTAGTTTTTGAATGGGATTGATAGAAAAAAAAATTAGTAATTTTCTATTCGAATTAGTACTCGTTAATCTTATAAATATGATGTATTGAATTCTTGTTATTCAGATTATCATTAATAAAATACAGTTTCAAGTTTAGATAATTTTTTCTTGTTTGAGTAAATAATCCCTTTGTTACTTGATTTTCAAAAAATTCAATGTATTTGAAAACTTTCACGTTTTCGTGTTCTGTTACTTTTATAAAATGCGTGTATCTTCATGATGGTGCAAGGTTAAATATTAAGGTTGATTCTAAATTAATTATTAATACTTTGTTGGATAAGCAGAAGGATCCTTAAAAGATTTTTAATATTCTTATGAATTGCGCTAATATTATTAAAGATAGAAATATAGATATTACTTTTATGCATAACTTTAGGGAAGCAAATCTAGGAGCAGATGGCTGGAAAAGCTCATCACTTGAAGGCTGAAGTTGTATGGCAACATGAGTTTCTTAGAGAATTGTTTTCAATCGCTTTGAATGACATTAGAGGTAGGATTTTAGAGTGATTAGTGTAATTCTCAACAAAAATAAATAAATAAATAAAAGATATGACCTTTTTATTATAGGAATATATTTATGGAATCATGAGTTATATCATGTATGTTTGTCAAAAGGCAAATTGATGGCGAAATGTCAGTGGCCTTCTAATCATGTGGCTAAGGTGGCACTTACCCATTTGGGAATAAGAATTAACCAATATTGTGTGTTTCCTCTTAGTATAATATCTATAGGAAGGCACAAAATGGAGCATTAATATCATGCCACTCAACCAATTTGTGAACTGATTTTGGTGGAAAGCCCACAACAGAATTTTCTAAAATTTCCTCCCACTTCTATAATCTCTATCTCTCTCTCCCACAACCCTCTTGTTCCTCCTTTATAAGCAGCTGTTTTTGTCTTCTTGAAAGCATCATCAAGATTGTGCTCAAAACATCTTAGAAAACTCCGTGGCCATGAAGATCATACTGTTCTCACTGCTTCTGCTACTTGCCACAGCTAACTTTGCTTGTGCTATCAACAGGAGGATGGTGATGATTGAACGACAGAGTAAGGAGAAAGAGAGGGTGTTGACGAAGAACGCGGCGAGTGATGAGCAGCCTGCAGATATAACTAATCACCATACAATTCCAAGGCAGTCGTGGGATAATAGCCAAAATCAACATGGACCGACCACTGACAATGAATCCAAGGATGGAACCCTTGTTCATGACAAGCATAGTTAAAGCTCTTTCATAGGTTTTTTCATGTGGAGAACTTGTGTGTTTTATATATATATATAACTTGTTTAAAGTTTTGTGCAAGTCTCATGGGTTGAGTGTAACACGAAGCAGCATCAAGGGTTGTGAAGAAAAAGTGTCTACTAAATATAAGAGTGATGATATATGTACAATGGATTTTTATTTTTTATTTTTAAAAAAATTACTGATAAGTTAGTATAAAAATTAAAAAAAACTACATACTCGTGCATATAAAAATTTAATATGTGACATATATTTTATATTAAAGCAAACAACAATTAGATCATGACATCATTAATGTCACATGTGGAAAATGTCTTGCTAAACTTCATTCACTTCAGAACAACACTTTTACAAATAATATTTGTATAGCATTTTTCTCTTACAAAATAAAAAATATATCATTAAAATACAAAAGAGAGCTTTAGTGGTATTGAGAGGGATGCTTAATAATCACAACAATGATCTTATGGTTTTTTGAGTTAGTCGTTTTGGAAATTGCTTTGCATTTATAGGTTGATTTGGCCCATATTGAAATTTGGAATGATTGGGTCCACATAAAGAACCAGTTTTTGGAGTTTCGTAGATTTAAACAAGAAATTTTTAGGTGAATCAGATTTATTAACTTAGCCAATTATTTTAAATCATATAGACAAAAGTAAATTGACATCGTATACACATGATATTATTTAATTGATCGAGTCCATGTTTAGTCAATAAACCCAGTCCACCTAAAAATTTCTCCATTTAAACCCTAGGCTTTACTTTCAATGTCCAACTCACTTGCCAAATTGGGTTATATAGACAACTTTTATGGCAACAGAGTTATTAATTGAAAGGAAACTACTATTTTTGCAAACGTTTGGGCTGCTTTCACAATTCGATGCCAAAAATTCATCGAAAACAAGTATAGGTAAGCAATACTAACTACCTTAATTACAAGAAGCTATTTCATGAGTCCGTCACATGCATGTAACAAACTCTATGATTTTAAGCATTATAATAGGTCCTACGTTGACTCCACAAAATCCTAAAATCATATAAGTCATCATACCATGTAATAGACTTGCGAAATAATTTTTGATTAGTGATAATCATTGGTGGTCGGAAAAGGTGACGAGTGTAGCATTACTCGGTAACCAATTGAGGCCAAACTCTATTGGGAGGAAATATCCTTTGTGAAAAAGCTTGAACTATGTGGGAATCATTTCTTTCATGGGCCAAGAGGTCATGTAGATGAAACTAATACTTTACTTTGATTTACATTGTAATCCAACCCCAAAAGGACCAAACTGGACCATCCCTTGTACATACTGAGAAAGACACACTAATTACCAGCTGGGCCACAGTTAGTTTCAAATTCTAGTCTTTGAGCCCAAGGTCTTGAAATAATGATGTAAAATAAGTGGTTTTTGATTTTATGGATCAATGAGAGCATTTCAAAATCCGTTCTAAATTGAAGTAGTACCCGAATCCTAGATGATCCAAAACGACCTGACATAACTTGAAAAATGAGTAGTATGTGGGTTTCAGAGAAAATTTTTGGACTTGACTTTTTGATCCATTTTAGGAAATGTTTTGGATTTCTTAATTCTGTTCGAATTATTATTAGTAGTTTATCATTTTAAAAGTATAAGAAATTAGTAGTTTCTTATTTGAATTAGTAGTCTTTTATTTTATAAATATGATATATTCGGTCATTATTATACAACTTATCAATAATATTTAAAGTTTGAAATTAGATAGTTTTTCTCTTGTTAAGTAAATAATCTCCATATTACTTGATTACCAAAAATTTTAACATTTTTTATTTATTTTTTGGTTAATTGCACTTTACTACCTTAAAGTTTTGCTTCGATTTGAAATAAAACATTCGATTATCAATTGTAACAATTCAGTCTCTCAATTTTTAATTTCATTTCAATTGAGATCAATTGCAAATGGTTATTAAAGACCATCCAAATTGATTACATTTTAGTACTCTACTAATTTCATATAGGTTTTCAAAATAGTACCCTAGTAATTATATACAAGTTTTACATAAGAGCCTATAAATTTATACAGGTTTTAAATGAGACCTTATAATTTTAATATGTAAATGGCTATTGTTAAAAATTTAGTACGACGATTAACTAACTATTTACAATTATTTTTAATTAAAATAAAATTAAAAATTATGAGACTAAATTATTATAATTGATCAGTTAATTTAAAATTGAAATAAAACTTTGAAATAGTAAAATATAATTAATTTTTTTTATGTTAAGTAACTGACCACCTAATCTAAAGTCCATGTACAGCTGACAGGCCTCCACAACTTTGTAGGACACAACCCTATGGAAGGGCTTAAATGACTGCCTTTTGGCACCAAAAGTCTTTTTATTGCCTTGGATGGGACCAATGTACAGAAAGCAGTGAATGACGCCCTCAACGTGTCAAAAGGTACATTCGGAAGTCAGTTTCACACTTTTTTCTCCACTTCGGATAAGAAAAAATTTTGGAGTAGGAAAGAAGGATACCAAACTATCTTTGTGGGCCCCAAAAGTATTGGGGAAATTATAGCCATTGGTCTGATCTTTTTATTTTTCCCCTTTGCACTTAAATAATGCCACACACTCACCACCTCACTCTTATTATTTCAAACAATACCATGATTAAATGGGTGTGCCAAAGTTGTTTTGAAAAACAAATACAATGATGGAATCTCAAAAAGAGGGTGGGTAGTGAGTTTGATTAATAAAATAAATAAAGATGATGTACCTAACAAATTGAATTCATCGTCATCAATTGTTCAAATCTGTACTTAATTGATGTTAAAATCTGTTTAATAAAATTTTAAATCGTATTGATCATATATTTTTTATTAAATAATTATTTGAATGAGTAGTAAAAAAATATAATTCGAAAAAAGTATAATTTGAAAAAGTATAGTTTGTGTTAAGTTGTGAGTACTTAAATGAATGTATTTGAAACGGAATTTAAATAGTTTTTTAGTATTTGGATGAACTGTTAAAGATACTAAATGTATTATATAGATAAAAGACACATTTTCAAAATGAGAGTGTGGAAAAAGTCATTCACTGATAATTTCTCGAAATAATCGTTTAGACTTAAAAACGTCCAAATGTATATTTTAAAAATGTCGAAATAAATATTCAAATATAAAATAAAATAAAAACCGATTTAGACTCCGAAACTTCCGTTTCGAAAACACAACTGCCCATCCAAACATGACTTCAATTAAGCTGGTAATTCTAACATTTTTTATTAAGTTCGTCGAGTCTATTATAAATGTATTCATTCGATAGTCATTAAGTACTTTTTAATAGTTCATTCAAATATTCAACTCTTTAACATAAACAGTATTTTTATATAGTTGTTTAACTCAATCAACACTAATATATACTATTCAACCAAATAGGTACACCTAGTTCAATCTCGAATTAAGTGAAAGATTTTTTTTTTCCTCGATACATTACTAGATATATACCATGTCAAATAAAGTATTATTTGAGTTAAGTTATTGTGAAAAAGTGTTATTTAGATTAAACAGTTGAGTGTTTGTTGAGCTGTTAAAAATAGCTTAATAGTTATCAAATAGGAGCCTTTATAATTGACTTGACCAGCTTAATGAAGAAGACTAAACTTATCAACTTAACTCAAACTGTAGCTTAATAGAAGTTGTAATCAATAAACTGTTTGAATATCATCCGAACAACCTCAAAATCAATTAAGCTCCAATTGAACCTCAAAATGGATTAAGCTACACTCGTACGACCCCCAAACATAACCTCAAAACTATGTAGTGTCAATTTCATTAAAAGTGATTTTTCAGCATTAGTTATGAGAAAGATAAATTAGAAACTTGTAATTTTAATTTTGTACAAAATAATGGTCATTAATATTCTAAATATTTTATCATTATATCCAACAATGACTCCAATGTAATACTAATTTCTATGTAAAAAATTTATTATTAGAATTTTATTAAACATATGCATAACCCTTATTAGAATATTATTACAATTTTATATTATATTATATGTGTGTGTGTGCACGCGCAGGAAACAAAACATCCAAAATGTTTATATAAATTTTATACATTTATTAAAATTTTATAATATTAATATTAAAAAATAAAAGACCTCATTTAAAATTATTGCTTTATCATTTTAAGTCTCATTATTTTGAGCCGCATGAATTTCTTTTATATATATATATATATATATATATATATATATATATAATGATTGTGGAAATCAAACTTATAGTCAATTAGATGAGAAGTGAATACTTACATTATTTGAATAAGACATCTATCTCAATGTTTTCAAAATCGGACCTGGACCGGACTGGTTCGACCGGTTGAACCGTCGACCGGTCCAAGGGACAGTCTGGTCAAACTCAAGAAACCGTTTCAATCTCAAAACCGACCTTAAAATGGAAAACCGTCCGAACCGGGTGGTCCAACCGGCGAACCGTTCGACCCGTCACTGGGTCACCGGTTCGGACCGGTTCACCTCTAGGTATATATATAAAAAAAACCCTACGTATCCCTGAATCAGTGAATCCCTCATTTCCCATTTTCCCTTTCTCTAATTCTCTGTTTCTCACTTCATCTCATCAGTCATCACTTGAACGGTTGAACCCTAAAGCCTCAAGGTAAATCGGTGACGGCGGACGGCGAGACGGCACGATGGCGACGGCGCGACGGCGACTCGCACCGCAAGGCGACAGTGACCGTCGACTCGTTGGCGTCGTTCGTCCTTCCTTCTTCATCCGTTCGTCGCTCGATTTTTAGCCTAGACCAAACCTTCCTCATTCGTTCGTTCGTCGATCGATTGAAATCTCAAATTTCAAGTTTCATTGTTGTGGTGGAGGTTGGTTTTGATGGTGGTTGTCTTTGGGGATTATGGCGGTGGTGAAGGGAGAAGCAGCAAAAGTTGGGCTATAAGATGGTGATGGCGGTGGAGGCAATTTTGGACGATGGTGGTTGTGGGCGTTGAGACGGTGGCGGTGGCTAGTGAGACGGTGGTTGTGTGAAATGTTGCAGAGAAAGGGAAGATTATAGAGAGAATTGATGCCCCTGTGACTTTTCTATTAAGAGGGTTTACAAAGGGAAGATTATAGAGAGAAAAAGAGTTGCAGAGAAAGAAAAAAAATGGAAAGAAATATGTTGAGATTATCTGTAATTGTCATACTTTAAAATTCATATTTTAAATATAGAAAATTTATATTTTGTAAAAAAATTTTATATAATTTTTAATAATTTTTGTATACTTTTTAAAATTTAAAATATTAATAATATGTATTATTAAATTTATTAATTACATAATTATGACATCACGGTTTGATTCCGGTTGACCCGACGGTTGAACCGGTAATCCGTAACCCGGACAATTTTTCGATTCGATGAATGGTCCAGGTTTTGAAAGCATTGATCTATCCTAAGCGCCTGAATTTCATTGTACACATTTTTTATGAACAAAAGAAAACAAACAAACAAACAATTTTCTATAGGTGTGAGGCCCAGCAAGAAACTTATATGATCAAAGAATGGGCCTACCAGGTAAAAAGAGCTCAAAAAATGAGCTTCAATGTTGACGTTGGAAAAAAGAAAAGCTCTCCATGAACTGCATTTCAATTCTTGAATTATTTCACAGTGGAATACCATGAGGAGACAACATTATCCAAACCTAAGTCCAACTCACATTTCAATTCTTGAATTATTTCACTGTGGAATACCATGAGGAGACAACATTATCCAAACCTAAATCCAACTCAACAAACGAGACTGTTGAAAGGGAAATACAATACAACACACATTTGCAGTGCTACTGTCTAGATGTAGGCTACAGATACCAATACAAGCATGCAAAAAAAGTTGTCGTCATGTACATATATATATATATATATATATATATATGTACACACACTTTCAAAGATACCCCGCAATTTACTGAGACAAAAAAGTCACTTAGCAATTATGAAAGTTGACATTAATAAGAGTATCTGAAGCAGAATGGGTTTAGTAACCATTCTTTTATTTTTTTTAAGGATGGAATCTAGTGAACTACCCTAGTAAATTTTGAACCTTTTTTTTTCTTTTTGGTAAATGAAGAATAAATAAAATAATATTTAAATTCATAATTATTAGAATCGAACTGGACAATAAATCAATAAAATGGTCGATTCATTGTTCATTAGTTTAATTGATTTTATAATTAATATATTAAAAGTAAAAATAAAAATATTAAAAATTAAGAAAATAACAAGAAAAATATATATTTTTTATTATCTAGTAATAAATAATAAAATATAAACATAATTATTGAAATTATCTTAATGTATAAGTTTAATATATTTGTATATATAACAAAAATACATGCAACAATATTTTATTTTATACTCAAGTTCATCATTTAATCATCAAATATAAGAAGTTTTGTAAAAAAAAAAAAGTTGTAAGTGATAAAAAAACAAAATGTGATTTAATTGAGTTTTTTAAAAAACTAGTCAATTCACTTGGTTTTTTTAAAAATCGGCTAGTTCAACTAGTTTTTTCCTAATTCTTTAGCAAAATCGATATTTTAATCGAATCGAACCGATTTAATGTTCGCTTTTCAATTCAACCGGTTGAACTAACCAGTTCGATCCAATTCTGATAATTATGCTTAAACATTCTACTTGTTTAAGGTAATAATGCATTTCTATAATAATTTAATGGTTAAATTTATATATATATATATATATATATATATATATATATATATATATAACCATGCAAATCTTAAAAGATGTTCATGGGAGACCACATTGGACCTACAAAGCAATTGTCACCTCTCAATTTTTTAAAATATTATTTTTTTAACTTTTTTTTTTTTAAATATACTACTTTAATATAAATTTTTACCCCTCTTATGTTTATAGTTTTTACACTCTACCCTTATTTTAATTTTAATTTTAATTTGACTCTTCAATAAATTTTGTATAAATTGTTTTGAAACTTATTTGTATAACTTAAAATTTTTTGAATGACTTTTGCTTTGATTGGACTTCCTGTATAATTTATAAGTTTCTTTGTATAAAGAAATTGTAGTTACTTATAAAAATATATTATAAATTAATATTAATTTTTTATACTTCTTTCATTTTTAAATTTATGATTAAATATTAAGCAAAAACTTTACCCCCACCTAAATTCCTGACCTCATCCTTAAGATGTTGTATACCATACCTCCACTAGTTTAAGAGGAGAGAAGAAAAAATGATAAGTTACACGAATATTTCTGTGATTTATTTAATTTTTATTTAAGCTTGTTATACTTTAAAAGTGAACAAAAATATCCAGTGACTTCGCAAATTAAACAAACACAATCTAACTTCATGGGGAGATATATTTGAATTTCAAAATCACAAAGAAGTGTTTGTTCACCTTTAAAGTATAAGAAGAGTTAAAGTAAAAATTGAGTAAATCACATGATATATGTATGATTTTCTCAACAAAAAAAGGTACTCCAACTAACACTCGGTCTCTATAATTTTGAGTCATATCTAAAGCAAAAGGATATACATGTCATAGTCAAGGATACCCTCATGAAGATGCTTCTACCAATTTAGTGCATTTACATTTCTCTGAAGGGATGGTCCCAGGTATTAGATAAAGAGGTATAAAGAAGGTCTTCTACTTTACATGTTGTAGGGGAAAGGAATAAGAATGCTTCTCCTTTCGCACTACATTTCAACCATAAACATGTAAGATTTCTACTTCTCAAAACAAACTGTCCATATTATACAACATTTGGAGGACATATATATATATATATATATTTATGATTCTGACCAGAAAATCATGATTGGGTTTGGAGTAAGAAAGATGTTTCCAAGCTTAACTAGGTTACTTGGGGACCAAAAAAATGTAAAATCACCTAACATGTCAACTAGACTTGTTTTTTTTTTCTTTTAAATATGAAAAGGAATTTCGTGGCGTCTCTATGTGAGTAAACTTCTCTGAACTCGTGCAAGACTTTACAAGGTATGCAAGAAGATAAAATAGAAAATTTACATCTCACGTAAGTAGTTCTTAAAGTAAGAATTGACTTGAGGATAAAATACAAACCTCTTAAGTGCTAAAAATGTTATTTGAGTTGAAGCAGTTGTTTGAGTTAAGCAGCTGTATAAAAGTGTTTTTAATTAAGCAGTTAAGTGTTTGAATGAGCTGTTAAAAAATGCTTAACAGATATTAAATGTAGGACATTCATAATGGACTTGACTAACTTAAAAAAATTAGATTTATCGACTTGATTCAACCTGCACTTGATGAAAAAGTTTAGACCAAGTACAATTTGGTATTTCATCATAAAAAGTTTTAAAATTAATTAAGGGTGGTGACTTGGATATTCTTTAGGTAGTATTTCAAGAAGAAGAAGAAAAAAAACCTAGTGTTACTTTTGAGAACAATAATCAAAACATATTTTGCTTCCAAAAGCAAAAATAAACACTTTAAATCTCTTCTACCTGAATGAAAGTGGAAATTAATCTTAAATATTTGGTACAAACCGTACTATTCCCAATCTAAAATGATTGAAAATTGTAACTGCAACTAAAGAAGAAATTGGGGAATGTATATTGTAAATATTTTTCAAATTTTTTGTGAAATAGCTAGAAAATTTTCTATTCATTCTGGAATATAATTAGAAAATTCATATAACTCCAAAAATAAAGTAAATATTTCAAAAAATTTGCAGAAATTTTATGATACCAATTGTTTGATTATTAGTAATAAATTGAAGGTGTACCAAAATGTGAATTTCAAATAATCTGGCTATATCATTGCCAATGAAAGGCACAAGTTAAGGTTAAAACTAGGAATGAAAATAGGATGGGTTTGGGACGGCCCCTTTCCATCACCGCTCTGTTAAAAAATAGTTGCTCCTATCCCCACCTTGTTTATTATGTCCATTATTCTTGTCTTCGTCTAAAAATTAATTTTTAATTTTTAAAAATTAAAATTTATCAACTAATATTATTAAAAATATAAATTCATATTTACATATATATATATGTGTGTGTGTGTTGTACTACTTTGAGTCCACGACGAATAGGCATTGGCGTCGCTTATAAGTCCTAGTCGTCTTCTTCCCTTACATCAAGCCTTTTCCGTACAGGAAGAATAAAGCCGTGAGAGTTCTTAAGCTCAAAACGGATAATATGGTGCACGCGGAGCCTATCTTGTGTCAGGATGAAAAAGTGCAGCATCAATATATATATATATATATATATATATATATAAAATATATATACACTCATATTATACATATTTAAATTTATATATAAGATAATATTTAATAAAATATAAAAATATATTTATATAATTGGAATGAGCTGATTACCTTTTCCAACTTTCAATTAAACCCCTATTAAATTTTAATATTTTCTCCTTAAATCTTGCTCAATAGAAACGGCAGGGGCAAATTACCGTCCCCAGTTAAAATCGAAATTTGTGGATCATTTTACCATGCGTAGAGCTAATCAAGGACACAAAAGCAACATAGGGCTAGCTTAGGGGAAGAAAAAAGTGGCAATTGTTGTAGTGGCATATTTGCCCTTTAGTGTGTCAATGTGGACCATCACCATGAAAAGAAGTGGGAGCGCTCCAGTTGATCTCGGATCCCCAAAACAAGCTCCGCTCTAATGTCTGTTATTACCGAATTGATGGACCTTTCATAATGTAGGCCCATTAGTCATGGCCCACAAGGATGGGATTGCTTATGGACCCACAAAAGACTATTGGTATCATGATACCATCATTCAAGTTAAAATAAAAAAAGATATTCAATATTTTATCATAAATTTTATCAGAATTTTTTATTTATTGATGTAATTATTCGGGTATTAATTAATTAAGTCTTTTAGTATATACAGGGTGTTAATCAATTAAGTTTTTTTTGTACTAGCCAATTATGTTTTTTAGGATTAATCAATTAAGCCTCTTGAATTCACCTGATATGACTAGTACCAAGAGGCTAAATTTACTAGTACTAAAAGACTGAATTCACTAGTATTCGAACAGTCACATTAGCAGATAAAATATTAAGTTAAGAATAGTATTACTCAAGTCAATAAATTTCTTCCATGTTTTAGAAGTATAATGATAAAATTTAGTCCCTATTTGATTGAGTTGTGAAAAATTACTGTTTGAGTTAAGTAGTTATGTAAAAATATTATTTAGGTTAAGCAGTTATATAAAAATATTGTCTAAATGAAGTAGTTGAATGCTTGGATGAGCTGTTAAAAAATACTTTACAATTATCAAATAAGAACATTTATAATAAACTTAATCAACTTAATAAAAAAATATTAGATTTACCAGCTTAACCTAAATCGCACTAAATGAAAAAATTGTAAAATAAATGCAGTTGAGGAACTCAAAATGCAAAAAGTACGTTTGAAAAGTTAATTGAAAAATAACCTTAATTCCAGTCTTCACCGTGTGGTTTAAGATAGCTCCAATTTATGAGATTTTTACTAATGCGAGGTGCAGACAAAATTAGATGTATGCAATTTTATCGTAATAAATAAAGAATGACCGTTGATACGATGATGAAATTGCTCCATTAAGACTTTTGACTCTGTCCAAAAGAATAATTTCTCATTAAGATATAGAAAAGAGTAGAGAAGTTTGAAGGGAGTTGTTATAAATATAATGGGGCAGTTATTGTAAATGAAAAATAGGCTTACTTCTAATTTGGAGGTACCACACAGTGAATATCATGATTCAAATTTCATCATCCAGCAATTTGACAAAATATAGAAGAATTTGTCATTCAATAATTTCTATTTACTATTTAGTGAATTTAATATTAAAAATTTACAAAAATTAATTTTTCTCAATAAGTTCAATTACTTGATTTAAACCTCTTCATTTTTTGCATTTTCAAAGTTTAGCATTCATGGTAAGGCTTTAGATTTTTGTTAGCACAAAACAAGCTTACTAAAGTTGTTTCTTGGACCATTTGCTTGATATTCGACTGTTCGTTTGATTAAATTGTAGAAATGTGATATTTGAATTAAGTAATTGTGAAAAAATAGTGTTTGAGTTAAACAATTGAGTATTTGAATGAACTGTTAAAAAATACTAAATAATTATTAAATAGAGACATTAATAATAGACTTCATTAACTTAATAATAAAAAATGTTAGATGTACAGACTTAATCCAAATCGTATTTATTTCTACTTAATAAAAAAATTGTGAATAATAAATATAATTTGAGATTTTATTTCAAGCAGTCTATTATGAATTAAGTGTTTAATAATCATTGGTCCATGTCATAGTGATCATTTTTTTATTTATGCTTTTATGTTTTAGGAGAGTAAAAAACAAAATCATTGATCTAAGTCAAAATTAGGTACACTTGATTAATTCAAATGAGGCTAAAAATAGTAAAAAAATTGGCATATCAAGTGCTCTCACTTCTTTGAGCACCTAACTATAATGTCACCTTTATTTTTATTTTTGGCTATATCAATTTTTTGGAATTATTGAAGGATCTCTCTCTCTCTCTCTCTCTCCTGTTTCTTTTTCCTTTTACCTCTCCCATAAAGAATCCTCAAGATTCTGATAAAATGAATATAAATAAAGACAGTAATGAGAATAACAGAGCCTCTTGAGTTGAAGAGTGAGAAAGAAACAGTACTGCTTATCTTCTCCACTCATTCATTCAGTCATTTACATTCTAACTACCACTTATCCTTTCTCTAATCACACTTAATCGCCTCAGTAATGCACCATTCAAACTCCTGATTGCATTCAGCAAAGCACATTCTCTCAAAACAAGCCAATCTCTCTACTCTTCTTCTCCAAAATGCTCCACAGAACCTGCATTGTCCTGATCTCTCTTCTGAGCTCCATTTGTACACTTGGTGAGCCATTAATGCTCAACCTCACTCTTCCAAGCCCACATCCCAACCCTGATGCTGTTGTTCAAGAAGTCCAAAGGTACCAAAAGGCCATCTGGGTTTTTCACTCTTCTAGGGTTTTAGCTCTTGTAGCTCTGTTTCTTAGTTATAAATGTGGAATCTGTTTTCTTCAGATTCTTGCTCTGGGTTTCCCTGCATTTTATGTTTTTTTTTTCTCAATCTACATCATTTCAGTAGTTCTTTTTTTTGGTAAGTCATTTCAGTAGCTTGTTTTGGTACTGCTCTTTTTTTTTTTCTTACACACACACACACACATATATATATATATAGGATACTATGTTTTGCAAGGATTTTGAAGGTTTAAATCTTCTCTATGCTGATTTTTAAGTGTTTTTCTTGTGGTTGCTTGCTTGCTTTGTATTCATTTTTTTTTATTTGCCCTTTACTAAATGTCATTATCATCTTAAAAATTTGTCTGGGTTGCAATGAACCCTCTCTCTCTCTCTCTTCTTTTCCTGTTTTTTTTTTTTCCCCTTCTTATGGCTATGTGATTTCTAAATTAGTTTTTCTTCTTTGCCCTTTTGCTGTGTAGACCGTGAAATGTCATTATCATCTTAAAATTTTCAGTCTGGGTTGCAATGAACTCTCCCTCTCTCTCTCTCTCTCTCTCTTATTTTCCTCTTCTTTTTTTCTTTTTTTTTTCTTCTTATGGCTATGTGATTTTCTAAGTTCATCAGAAATGGATAGCCACTTCATGTGTTCTTTCACAAAATTTCATAAACTTTTGTAATTTTTAATAAATTTTTTCATAAAATAAGAAATTATTAGACTTTATGAGATGATAAAAATTAACCCTCTCACCCATTAATTTTTTTCCAAAAAAAAAATATATATATCACACACATTTGCATAAATAAAACAAAGACAACACTGAATAATGATTTGGTCATTCTCTACTTTTTCACTAATGTTTTCTTTTATTTAAAAAAAAATCTGGGTAAATCTGAATTTTGTTTTCTCACTTTGTTATTATTACTAACTATAGAAGGACTTTTGAATTTCTGTCTCTACTTTAGCATCCTATGCAGTGTACATCTGTCCCTTTTTCTTTCTTATATATATATATATATATCTATACGCGTATATGGACACATACGTATTTATGTATGTGTCAGGCATGATTCTGCCTTTCAAGTTTTTTTCTTTGTGGGTAATTAACTGCAGAAGAGTAAATGTTTCGATATCAAGAAGACAAATGCTATCATACACGACCAACGACCAGTCAACGTGCCTAACCGGCAACCCAATAGACGACTGTTGGCGCTGCGACCCAAACTGGCACCTAAACCGCCAACGCCTCGCCGACTGCTCCATAGGCTTCGGCCAGTACGCGCTGGGCGGCAAAGGCGGCCGATTCTATGTCGTCACCGACTCCTCCGACCACGACGCCGTTAACCCCAAACCCTGGCACTCTCCGTTACGCCGTCATCCAAACCGAACCCCTCTGGATCGTCTTCTCCGCCAACATGCTCATCCACCTCTCTCAGGAACTCATCTTCAACAGCTACAAAACCCTAGACGGCCGCGGCGCTAACGTGCATATAGTAGGCTGGAGGATGCATCACGCTCCAATACATCACCAATGTCATCATCCACAACATTCACATCCACCATTGTTACCAGTCGGGGGAGACTAACGTACGGTCGAGTCCAACGCACTACGGGTGGCGCACATTATCAGACGGTGATGGGATATCGATATTCGGAGCCAGAGACATCTGGATCGATCATTGCTCGCTCTCGCATTGCAAGGACGGATTGATTGATGCGATTATGGGGTCCACTGGGATCACAATATCGAACAATTTCTTTTCGCATCATGATGAGGTGATGTTGCTGGGTCACAGCGATGACTATCTGCCAGACTCCGGGATGCAAGTGACGATTTCGTTCAATCATTTCGGGGAGAAACTGGTTCAGAGAATGCCGAGGTGCAGAAGAGGATATATACATGTGGTTAACAATGATTTTACGCAGTGGGAGATGTATGCCATTGGAGGGAGTGGAAATCCCACCATTAACAGCCAGGGGAATCGCTATACTGCGCCCTACAAATCCCTTTGCGAAGGAGGTAAAATTAACAGAGCTTTTTCTAACAGCAATGCTACTATTCTTTACAATTTTTCCTACCATTTTGTTTTTACATCTTTTAACATGATTAGGGTTTGAGTCCGGGTGGGGGCGAGATGGTCTAAATAACGTGTCTAAATTCAAAGATTCCTGAGTTCAATATTAAAATTATAAAGGTCGGGTTTGTGTCCGGGTGGGGGCGAGATGGTCTAAATAATGTGTCTAAATTCAAGATTCCGAGTTCAATATTAAAGTTATAAAGGTCGGATTTTTGAGTCCGGGTGGGGGCGAGATGGTCTAAATAATGTGTCTTAATTCAAGATTCCAAGTTTAATATTAAAATTACAAATACGGTATATAAAATAACTTTTTTCATGTGATAAAGTGGTGGTTTTCAAACAAAAATGTGTGAAAGTGTTTTATAGAATAGACTAGTCACACTCGATCATTTGGATAGGGTTTTGATTAGAGGAAATAAAAAGTAATTTTTGTCTAGGACTGCAAATGAATTAAGCATCGAGTAGTGAATTGTTTAAACTTGACTTATCGAAGTAAATGAGTATCAAATTGTGTTTAAGTTCGACTGGTTAATTTTTTAAATTCATCTCGAACGAAGTCTTTAATCGAATCGATCACAAGCTGAGCTTGAATAGTTTTTTTATTTTTATTTTTTTACTGTATTGATTACTTTTGGCTTAATTAGTTGGGCTCGAACCGAGTTCAATACATTTAAGAGGCTCAAAATATATTAAGTTTGTTTTGTTAATCTTGCAAACCAATCTCAAACGTGTTTCTAATTGAACAAACTTGAAGCTCAGCTCATTTTACAATCCTATTTTTGTCCATATGACAAGTTGTGATTAATTTGATAGTTAATTTGTCAATAAATCTGGTTCACACAAAGCTTCTCAAGTAAATATAATACAAAGAGTTGTAAAGAATAGCATTACGTCTTAGCATTAGTCTTTTTCTAATTCCATGTCTCTAAAGGTCATTTTGTAACAGTTTTTAACTATGATTTTATAGCTTTGACAGTAAAATTAAAAACTTTAAACTGCATTTGATGTGAAAGTCATCACATCTGTGCACCGATTGAGCTATAATAATTTGGGTCATCATGTCAAAAAAACAACAAAAAAAAAAAAGTTGCCAGCTGTGATAATTTGAATTTGGTGACACCTTTTCTGACTTTGGTGCAATATAATTGGGAAGATATCAAGAATATTAACATGTTACTTCTTCTGTCTTCTCCACCCAACAGTTTGAGAGTATGGATATACAGTATGATATGGTTATTACAGTTGGAAAAGTTTATATTTATCAGATGACATGATATGATTCTATTGACTGTGTATTATTTCATAACTTGATGTGTAATTAATGAAATTTTATCACCTTATTTGGAATTTTACTTCTAAAAACAAAACTTTTTAGAAAGAGTAACATAGTTCAATTATAGATAGCTGAAAACCCTTATTAATTCATGTCTATTTTTATATAACTATTGATAAGAAAATGTGATGAATTTATCTAGGGTTTTTTAAATCACTTATGAATGCATTTCTATGTGAGATGAGGCTTTCCTTTGTATTGGCTTGTGCATTAGGATTATGATCCTCTCCATTATAGGTTTTTTTCAATTTTTTTTAGTAAGACGTTAGATGCATGACACATCTTGCATCTGTTATTAAATTAAAGACGAGCCGTGTCTTTACTAATTTGTGTTAAGAAAAACTCCTAAACAATCCCTAATCTTTTAAGTTGGGAAATGTTATACTTCTCAAATATGTATATCAAATGATGTGATATTGTAATATTAGTAATGCATTAAATCATGTAATTAATGTATCATAATAATACAATGTTATATCATTTGAGATGAAAACTTAGAAAGTGTAGCATTACTATTTTAAGTTTAGATTATTTAAATAAACTCACTCAACTATACATAACTTCGGGATCGGTTACTCTATACATCTATTCACTATACCCCTTTAGACTTCTAATGTTTTATTGTCACATGTATATTTAAGGAAATCTGACGGTCCATAACTTTTTTCTAGACTTAAAATGAGTTTTAAATGCTAAAAAAAATTATGAATTATTAGAAATCTTTTTAAATATACACGTGACAATGAAATATTGGAAGATTGGAGGTGTAAGATGGATAAGGTGTGGAAAGTAAATTCAGTTATTATCATACTTTTTCATGGGTGTGGGGCTCACTCTTTACATTGGATTCTTCATAAATTCACTGTGATGGGAGTGTGGGAGCTAGCAAAATGCAAAGAGTCAAAACACCTAACGTGCTCTGTTTTGTGGTTGGTGCTGTGAACAGGTGACAAAGCGAGTGGAAACAGGGGAGGATAAATGGAGGGGTTGGAATTGGAGGAGCGAGGGGGACATAATGGTAAATGGAGCATTCTTTGTGGCGTCAGGTGAAGGTGTGGAGGTCAAGTACGAGAAGGCGTACAGTGTGGAGCCTAAATCTGCCTCTTTCATTGATCAGCTCACCACTCACGCCGGTGTCCTCGGTTCCAGGTCTCTTTTTCTGTTTTTCCTCTCTCTCTCTCTCTCTCACTTTTACCTTTTCCTTTTTCTCTCTCTTCATTTTCCTTTTCCTTTATCTTTTCCTTTTAGTTAAATATTATTATATTAGTTCACCCTTTTTAGCCAAGTGCCTGTTTGGCGTAGCAGTGGGGAGTTCCAAATTTTGGGGGTATCACGCAATTTTTTCCGCCTCAAAGACCTCCTCTGTTGATGAAAGGCAGGGTCGGCTCGCCTTTCTCCTCCCCCCCCCCCCCGGCCTGTCAAACTAGCTTTGATTTTTCATGTCTATGAATCAAACCAATAAATTCAGTTAAAAAAAGTATCACGATGATACTACAGTTCAGATTTAAGGTTTTATGTAAAACTCGTGTGAATACTGCAGAATTAATCAAATCTAAACGTGATACTATGAGGAGAAGTTATTTAGTGAAACAGTCACTTCACTTCATGTATGTGGTTTGACCGTAAAGTCTCGCGATAAGGTAGAATGAAAGAATTTCATAATCATGTATATCAGTCTCAGACTATGTAATAAAAATAATGGCATGATGATCTTCTAATTTGAAACATATGTCACTTGCTAGAATTTTGATAATGTCATAGTTTGACCATTCCACAAAATAATTTCTCCACTGAGTAAGACCTTCCTGCTAAACTTTTTCTCAGTGAAAGCCTGCTAACTAAATAAAAGTTTTTTTTTTCTCTCTCTCTCTCTCTAAACACAAACAACTTATTCACTACTATACAAGTAAGCATAATATAGAAATATGTCAAAAGAGTACATTATGTAAGTGCAATATATTGAAGAGGGTATTGGTGATGAGCAGGAGCAACAATCTGGGCAAGTGGAGTGCAGGAAGCAATGGTGCTGGGACTATTTTAGGGTCAGATTCAGGTGACGAGGACAACGGCAGGCGACGACGACGATTCGTTTGGAAGCGATGCGCCACCGCCTTCCTCTAATTCCATTCTTTACTACCATTGTCATTGCATTGTCATCCTTGTTAGTTTTACATGTACTCACCGCAACATCCATGGTGTTGTAGTATGAGATTGAAATGAAAAGGAAGTGTCTCTTAATTCCAATTTGCATCGCTTCTGTAACTGTATAAACCTGTTTTGTCAATTGTCTTATACAAATTGCAATAATATGCTCATTTCCAACAACCAAAAATGGTTTAGGAAGCAAATACATTTTTAGTATCTAAGTTATTTTGATAACGAGAGATAAGAATTTTCAATGTCCACTCATAGGTATGTTGAAAATTAACAATCTATGCAACTTTGATGAAAAGTATAAGAGAAAGAGAGAGAAAAAAATTGACATAGAGAATTTATCTGGTTCGGCATTGTGTCTATGTCCATGACTAAGTTCTTCACTATCTAAAAAAGGGGTTACAAAATAGTAGTAGAAGAGGCTGCGGTTTATAATTTGGCCACGTGATCGAAAGTTGCGATAGATGTACTCCGTCCGAGTTACAAAAAAAAAAGAAAAGAGGAGAAAATAGAGAGAGAATGTGGCAAAGCAACTTGTGGTGGAGTAAATATAGATGAGATGCCTATTATATTATGGCATGATATGATTTTCTATTAAGAGAATCCTTGGATGGTAGGGAAAGTATGGCTAAGAGAGTCTTGTCTCCACCAGCAAAAGAGAGTTCTCAGTTTTTTTTTCCTATTTTCCTCTCTCTTTGTCTGATGGCTTTTTTCAAATTTATATCCATTCAATCTCAAACTCAAACTTGAAAGCTAGTGTATGAGACAAATGGATATAATATAATGTAGTTGCTTGTCTTTTTTAATCTCAAAAACTTGTTAATGACTAATTAAAGATCTCTGGTTGCTTTCTACGTTATATCCACACAGTATAAGACACAAACTTAAAAACTAATGTATATATCTTTATAAAAAGAAAGTGATGTAGTTCTCGGGTAGGTTAGAGCTATCCGAGTGCACGACACTTCTGCCATTATGTAAGATTAGATATGTAGTCTTATTCCCATGAGTAAAGAGGTTGTTTTCAAAACTCAAAAAAGTAATCTCTGGATCACAATGGAGCAACTTCACCATTGCTCAAGACCCGCCCTCGGTTCTATGAAAAGTTATGATACAAAAATCACAATCTCACAATTTTTAAAATGTGAAAGGGTTAAGGGCATGAATATCTTCTCACAAGCACACCATATCTACTTAGGCTAGTTCATTCTTAGGTGGCTTTCTTGTCTCCCACCTTATCATCTAGTTGCAAAATGGAAAACTATTATCTTCTGCATTGTGATTACACTTAGCCAACTCCATGACCTATGATGATTAAAAGGATATAAAGATCATATAATCTTGCTGAGAAACTGCAATATATTATTGAAAAAGGAAAAACACTTGGGTGTTTTCATAATTTGAATACTGAAGTACAGTGTCATTCACATGCCAATATAAGTATAAAATATACCAATCCAGCATAACACAACAGACAATGTTTGCTAAAGAGAAATCAATGGTTAATTGGGATTGTGCATATACAGAGAAAGAAGAGGTAGCTGGATCAGCAACATTATCCCAAATAGTTGTATAAAAAATCATTGAGTTTGTTTTTGATTATAATGGGCAACAGAAGAACGGGAAGTGTAAATATTAAAACTTTTTTTTTTTCATTTTATTCTTTTTTGTTCTTGGCATGTTTTCATTTACAAGTTTCAACTAATGATCAATGGAAAGTTTTGGAGAAGAAACAAATATCTTCCTCTAAAATGTTGCTTTTGATTATAATGGGCAACAGAAGAATGGGAAGTGTAATATTAAAACTTTTTTTTTTCATTTTATTCTTTTTTGTTCTTGGCGTGTTTTATTTACAAGTTTCAACTGAATGATCAATGGAAAGTTTTGGAGAAGAAACAAACATATTCCTCTAAAAAGGAACCCAATGTCATGGTTAGGATCATTCATTGCCCATATATATATATATATATATATATTCTACCAGTTTGAGTGTGTATTTTCAATATCACAAGTATGTTTATGCGTAATGTAAGCCAAAAAAGAAATTGTAAGGCAAAAGAAGCATAATGAACCCTGTTCTCATGATAATCAATTCTAGTCATCTCCTCTGGATGTGGACACATTGTTGTTACTCGTAACATTTGAATTGCGTGTGTGTTCCCCCCTCCCCCTTTCTTCTTTTCTTGCTAACACACTCCATTGTATTTAAGTTGAAATTTATGGAACATATTGAAATAATCTCATTTGACTACTAAATTACACAATTGGCAAAGAGTTTCATCATATATCACCACAAATATAAAGAACTAACACACACACACAGATCAAAGATAGAAAATGTAAGAGGAAGATTCATGCGTTTTTATTTATTTTTTGGATATGAGAATAGATACATTTAGGGCTTGTCTATTTACAGTCAGATGTTTCTAGTTAGTCATTTTCAAACTCAACAGTGACAATTCAATCCATATCCCAGAGGGAACCTGAAGAATTCCATATACTAGTACTAGTATCACTGTCATCAGAGATCCATGCTGCATGACAGAAACATGAGCCTAAACTGCAGAAGTCCCCTTGATGTTTCATTTCACTTAGCTCATGTGAACAACATGACATCCAATCTAATAACCGGATTTCATAGGGTGAACTTGCAAATCCTAAGTTCGATACCACGTGTTCATTGGAGAAATCACTGGAGGTTCCCAAAATATCATCCTTATCAGATGTGCAGTCTCCATTTCCAGTTCTTGGAGCAATGGTGTCACGCTGTGGAAACATTAAATCTTGTTTGTCATTGTTCATGACACCTCCAAAGTTTCCTGCATATGGTATATAAATATCAATAGAGGTAGAAATGATTAACAGAAATAAAAACATGAAGCAAATTACAGAAATTTGCAGTTCACCTTGTTCTTGAACTTGTACTTTCTTTCTCAAATGATTTCTCCAGTAGTTCTTTATCTCATTATCAGTTCTTCCAGGCAATCTTCGAGCAATCTTTGACCACCTACAAAGTGAAAAAAGAAATAATTTAGCATCTTTAAAAGAACTAGAATTGAACTTGAATATGGTTAATGGTGGTAATAATTATTGAAAAGAGAAGAGAAGGACATTACTTGTTACCCCATCTTTCATGAAGTTGAACAATGATCTCCTCTTCTTCTATACTAATCGGACCATGCTTTAGATTGGGACGCAAATAGTTCATCCACCGCAACCTGCAACTCTTGCCACTCCTCCTTAAGCCTGCAAGTAATTAAGCAACTTCTGTTAAGAAGCTCACAACTTCAAACTAACAGTTATATATCTCTTGGTTCATAGTTTTGATGAACTGAATTATACCTGATGCTTTGGCTAATGAATCCCACCGTCGTTCCCCTAAAAGACCTACAATGGCATTCAACCACTCATCTTCCTCTTCAAGCCAAGGCCCTTTACGCAATTTTTCTTCTTGCATGGCAACTTGATAACCCATTATTGTTGCCCATTAACCAGGAGGACAAGCCTTCTTTTATAAGGTACAAGGTGGTAAAGGGTAGGGGAAAAGTGAGAGAGAGTGACCCAAAGGTCTTACATGACACTGTAGGTGGACAACACAAGAGTGTGGGAACACGAGGTATTCTTCAGTGGGACTGAAACACATTGGCTTACATAGACCCAAAGCAAATGAGGTTTCAATTAGGTCATCCAGGAGAAATGGATGGAGTTCTGTCTCCCTTTTTGCATCATCATTTCTGGTATTATTTTCAATTTTTGTCCTTCACAAGACTAATCTTGCAGTTCAACAGATAGCTTTTGTCTCTTTCCAGTTTAAACTTCAGTGGTATTGATTAGTATATGATTGAGACCACAAAAAAAAAAAAAAAGACACAGGATAGGGATAGTGGAAGATGACACAAATTTAGAATGTCTAGCTCCATCTAAATCTTCTCTTCAAGCTTTCTTAGAAATAAGAGCAAAATGGCCTTCTGATGGTGTATAACACAAGCTCTTTGATTTAGAAATAAAGAACATATCACATTATTGGTGTATAGTGATGCAACCCCACTGATTTTCTCTCTTTATTTTACCAGCATTCCTTAATCTCCTGCACATTTCAACTAAATGCTTACCATCATCATCTGTCTGGTTTGCAAGACTTCACATTCACTTGAACAGTTCAACTGTATAAGAATATTAAGAGTGTCAACCACTGGAAGATCCACATGACAAAACTTACAGAGACAGTAGAACATTTTTAAAAAATATTGCCGTTTAAGCAAAAAAATTTCCAGTTTGTACATGGAATTTAGATATACAAAATAGTGAATGAGGGTTCTCTCTACAGACACTTTCCTTGGCTTCTGCTCATTCCAATGAAGAAGGGGGTACATAAACTCACAAGTATAATATTGCAGCTACTTGGCAACACAGTAAACAGAAAACCAAAGGTGCTAACGATCTATAAATGATTTGTTCATAAGATCGACGGATGATTCCATGAACTGCACAGAAAAAACATTCAGAAGCATTGATCAGACAGGATACGAAGCCAAAAATGTAGGTTTGCCCTTTCTTTTTTATGTATGGAGACAAGATAGAATCCCCAACCAAAATATAAAAAATCAACTATAGACCATGAGAGTAAAACTGTTAGCATGACTCAGGCAGAGGATGGATCTATCTATAGGAAACCTCGTTTTAATATATTTTGGAGGAAGGATCTGAAAGGGAAATTCAACCAGGTGAACTATAAGTGCAAATAACAAAACATACTTCCTATTTGTAAGGCCGACATTGATCATGGTGAAATTAAACCAAGATCACTGTGAATTACTGCATCTGATTGGGCTCTGCTATTAT